>OY757013.1:40944431-41381431 GCA_963580285.1 Lucinisca nassula
AGGACAATGGTTAACCCATGAATCACAGATAAACTCTTTTACAGACAACTTAGATCAGGTCCATTTACACATTTAAGCGATGACTGGACTAGTTCATTTAAACGATTTTTAATGTTTGAACAAACAGTGCGGACCCAGATCAGCCGTCCTGTTATGTGGCTGCTGACTTGGGTCTACCTTTTTTCTATGCACTTTGTGTATGATGCCAGGCTTATATACATGTACATGTAGGTGAATTACAGCGAAATTCCGCTGTTAAGATCATCTAAAATTAAGATTAATTCGGCTTTAAAATTTTATTTAACCCGTGCCTGCTAATCCCGGATATGTCTTATCTTTCAAATGAAGATCCAGATCAGATGGCTTCTGAACTGTTTCAGTTCCAGAGCATGTATCTTGTTTATGAATGAAGAGGAATGAATACACCTTCGGGGGGGGGGGGGGGGGGGGGGGGGGGCATCGGTAGCTCAGTCGGATGCGCGTCTGACTGGTGATCAGGAGGACTCTATTTCTTCAAGCCCCGATGGGCGGGGGTCAATATGGGTTAAGAAAGATGAATGCCTCGACATGTTATCGCTTTTTTGTTTGCAAGGGAGACAATTATTGGAACTTCTCGAGTGTTTCCTTCCCTAAAAAAGGGTCTACTCTTAAAGGATTACTTAATGTTCTCGAACAGTGAATCATTCATACTGTCAAGTTTTAAAGTATTGCATCACGTTAACGAGTCCGTGTCACGAACACCCCTTTAACCCTTGTCCTGCTGAATATTCATATATGCCACACCCACTACCGATTATCAACCAATCGGATTACTTGATGCAAATTATTGCAACAAATTTACAATCTGAATGGCAAACAATGTAGATCCTGATCAGATGGCTTCGTCAGAAGCCATCTGATCTGGATCTACATTGTTTCAAAGATAAGGCATATCCGGGATTAGCAGGACAAGGGTTAAACCCAATTTATATAGAGAAAACTGCGGTTTACAGGGGTAAATGTATACATTAGTATTCTTCTTTCCTGCTCCAAAACAGGCGGTTCGTACGAGTTCGTTCCCACAATCTCTGTTTTAGCAGAAATATGAGAATTAGCAGAATTTTTCAGCTGAAATGTGGTGGTATAATTTTCAATATATTTGAATAGATGTGTTTTTGTAATGACCAAGAGTGAATAATTTTATATTTCAAGAGGGACAAAATAGATTTTAAAGTGATGTCTCCCCCTGAATTTTTGTTTGTTTGTTTTGAGATTTTAACGGCCAATTTAACACTATTTTAGGTCATTTTTGAGCCAGTCAGTTTACGTATCCACACTTTCCTGGGCAGGCTTATACGTAAGCGGTTAACCTGTACAGTGCACATTCTTTCGCCAGAAACTGACAGCTGCCCTTCTTGAATCAGCGGAAGGGAGAGAATGACCGTAGAAAAGATTTCATGATCAATCTCCACGAAAGAATGTTGCCGACCAGGGCTGGTATCAAACCCGAGTCCTCCTGATCACCAGTCGGACGCGCATCCGACTGAGCTACCGATGCCCCCACCCCCCCCCCCCCCCCCCGAAGGTGTATTCATTCCTCTTCATAAACAAGATACATGCTCTGGAACTGAAACTCTTGGCCAAAGAATCGTGACGATTATGCATGTGTAAGGGGGTAGCATTTACTGCATTTTTTCCGCCATTGCAATCAAGAGAGACAACCCTAGAGATTCTGTAAACAGAGGTAGGGTCACTTTAATCCATTAACCCATTGTATGCGGGAAACCCCTAAAGGGGTACCTTGGCAATCAGTGCAGGCCCAGATCAGACGCCGTAGAACTCGGCGTCTGATCAAGGCCTGCTATATTTGCTGACAGAAATTTCCGTAAAAAATAGAATAAAAACGAAAGAATAGGCTTGACACCCCTTATATGACAACTGGACTTGTCCAACATATAGCAATGGAAGAGTTAGCATACAATGGGTTGAAAGAAAGAATTTTGCTACTCACCCTGTTATGCACTTAAGTAAAGAGTTTAATACATTTAAGATTCCTGAAAAGTAAATACACACAGTGCACTGTAATATCCAGTGGTTCCCGCTACTGACCGTTCGGAGACGATGGTTCTTAATGTAGCTTTGTCGGATTTTCCGACGGGGCTTTTCATGTTGTATGTGACGGTGCTATTATTATTATTATTATTATTATTATTATTATTATTATTATGCCCCCAACTTTGAAAAAGTTGGAGGGGCATATTGCTTCTGGCTCGTTCGTCGTCGTCCGTCGTCGTTCGTCTGTTCGTCCGTTCGTCCGTTCGCCCGTCCTTTACGCTTTTGATGCATAGCATAACTAAAGAACCTTGTATGCTAGGGTTTTGAAATTTCATATATGGATTCCTCATGGAAAATTAGCTGACGCGTATTTTTTTTCTTGTCCGGATTATGCCCCTTTTAAGAGTTATTGCCCTTTGAAATTTTTTTAATAAAATCTTGTCAGCAAGATATCTCAAAAACTATTGGAGCTAGCGCCTAGAAAGTTGGTGAATAGATTGGTGGTGATGAGTAGATGAACTGATTAACTTTCGACAAAATTCCGAAAAATACTTTGTGAGTTATGGCCCTTTGTCATTTTGGTAATTTGTGCCCATTGTAATGTATGCTTAAAGTGATGCATAGCATATCTTTAGAACTGTGTATGCTAGGGTTTTGAAATTTCATATATGGATTCCTCATGGAAAATTAGCTGACGCGTATTTTTTTCTTGTCCGGATTATGCCCCTTTTAAGAGTTATTGCCCTTTGAATTTTTTTTAATAAAATCTTGTCAGCAAGATATCTCAAAAACTATTGGAGCTAGAGCCTTGAAAGTTGGTGAATAGATTGGTGGTGATGAGTAGATGAACTGATTAACTTTTGACAAATTCCGAAAAAATACTTTGTGAGTTATGGCCCTTTGTCATTTTGGTAATTTGTGCCCATTGTAATGTATGCTAAAAGTGATGCATAGCATAACTTTAGAACCGTGTATGCTAGGGTTTTGAAATTTCATATATGGATTCCTCATGGAAAATTAGCTGACACATATTTTTTTTCTTGTCCGGATTATGCCCCTTTTAAGAGTTATTGCCCTTTGAAATTTTTTAATAAAATCTTGTCAGCAAGATATCTCAAAACTATTGGAGCTAGAGCCTAGAAAGTTGGTGAATAGATTGGTGGTGATGAGTAGATGAACTGATTAACTTATGACAAAATTCCGAAAAATACTTTGTGAGTTATGGCCCTTTGTCATTTTGGTAATTTGTGAAAAACTTTGTCATCGTTCTAGCGCCTACATTTCTTCACCAATTTCAATATAACTTCACACAAATGTTTCTTATGACAATATCTCAGCGAGTTCGACTTTCAAGGTCATGACCTCAAGGTCAAGGTCACTGTAGCTATTTGAAGAAAAACTTTGTCATCGCTCTAGCACCTACATTTCTTCACCGATTTCAATATAACTTCACACAAATGTTCCTTATGACAATATCTCTAGCGAGTTCCACTTTCAAGGTCAAGGTCACTGTGGCTATTTTTAGAAAAACTTTGTCAATGCTCTAGCGCTTACATTTCTTCACCGATTTCAATATAACTTCACACAAATGTTCCTTATGACAATATCTCAAGCCATTTCAACTTTCAAGGTCATGGTCACAATGGCTATTTTTAGAAAAACTTTGTCATCGCTCCAGCGCCTACATTTCTTCACCGATTTTAATATAACTTCACACAAATGATCCTTATGACAATACCTCGAAAGAGGTTGACTTTCAAGGTCAAGGTCACAGTGGCTATTTTAGAAAAACTTTTTCATTGCTCTAGTGCTTACAATTTTTCACCAATTTCAAAATCGATTCACACAAATGTTCCATATGAGAATATCTGTAGCGAGTTCCACTTTCAAGGTCAAGGTCACTGTGGCTATTTTAAGAAAATCTTTGTCAATGCTCTAGCGCTTACATTTCTTCACCAATTTCAATATAACTTCACACAAATGTTCGTTAAGACAATATCTCGAGCGATTTCGACTTTCAAGGTCAAGGTCACTGTGGCTATTTTTTGAAAAACTTTGTCATCGCCCTAGCGACTACATTTCTTCACTGATTTCAATATAACTTCACACAAATGTTCCTTATGACAATACCTCGAGTGAGTTTGACTTTCAAGGTCAAGGTCACTGTGGCTATTTTTAGAAAAACTTTGAAATGGCTCTAGCGCTTACATTTCTTCACCGATTTCAGTATAACTTCACACAAATGTTCCTTATGACAATATCTCAGCGAGTTCGACTTTCAAGGTCATGACCTCAAGGTCAAGGTCACTGTGGCTATTTTAAGAAAAACTTTTTCATTACTCTAGCGCCTACATTTCTTCACTGATTTCAATATAACTTCACACAAATGTGCCTTATGACAATATCTTGAGCGAGGTCGACTTTCAAGGTCATGACCTCAACGTCAAGGTCACTGTGGCTATTTTTAGAAAAACTTTGTCATTGCTCTAGCGCCTACATTTCTTCACTGATTTCAATATAACTTCACACAAATGTTCCTTATGACAATATCTCGAGGGTGTTCGACTTTACGGGTCATGACCTCAAGGTCAAGGTCACTGTAGCTATTTTTAGAAAAATTTTGTCATCGCTCTAGCGCCTACATTTCTTCACAGATTTCAATATAACTTCACACAAATGTTCCTTATGACAATATCTCTAGCGAGTTCCACTTTCAAGGTCAAGGTCACTGTGGCTATTTTTAGAAAAACTTTGTCAATGCTCTAGCACTTACATTTCTTCACTGATTTCAATATAACTTCACACAAATGTTCCTTATGACAATATCTCAAGCCATTTCAACTTTCAAGGTCAAGGTCACAATGGCTATTTTTAGAAAAACTTTGTCATCGCTCCAGTGCCTACATTTCTTCACAGATTTTAATATAACTTCACACAAATGATCCTTATGACAATACCTCGAAAGAGTTTGACTTTCAAGGTCAAGGTCACAGTGTCTATTTTTAGAAAAACTTTTTCATTGCTCTAGTGCTTACATTTTTTCACCAATTTCAAAATCGATTCACACAAATGTTCCTTATGACAATATCTGTAGCGAGTTCCACTTTCAAGGTCAAGGTCACTGTGGCTATTTTTTAGAAAAACTTTGTCAATGCTCTAGCGCTTACATTTCTTCACCAATTTCACTATAACTTCACACAAATGTTCCTTAAGACAATATCTCGAGCGATTTCGACTTTTAAGGTCAAGGTCACTGTGGCTATTTTTTGAAAAACTTTGTCATCGCCCTAGCGACTACATTTCTTCACTGATTTCAATATAACTTCACACAAATGTTCCTTATGACAATACCTCGAGTGAGTTTGACTTTCAAGGTCAAGGTCACTGTGGCTATTTTTAGAAAAACTTTGACATGGCTCTAGTGCTTACATTTCTTCACCGATTTCAGTATAACTTCACACAAATGTTTCTTATGACAATATCTCGAACTAGTTCAACTTTCAAGGTCAAGGTCACTGTGCCTATTTTTAGAAAATCTTTGTCATCGCTCTAGTGCCTACATTTATTGATGGATGTTAATAGAACTTCACACAAATGTTTCTTATGGTAATATCTCGTGTTGCTTTGACTTTCAAGGTCATGACCTCAAGGTCAAGGTCACTATGGCTATTTTAAGAAAAAACTTTGTCATTGCTCTACCGCCTACATTTATGATTTTAATCTAACTTCACACAAAAGATGCTTATGATAATATCTTGAGCAAGATCTACTTCGCGGTCATGGCCTCAAGTCAAGGTCCCTATGACTATTTTTAGAGAAATATTGTCATCACTCTAGAACCTACATTTATGGATGGATTTTTAAACAAACTTTACACAAATGTTGCATATGATAATATCTCAAGCAAGTTGGACTTTTGCCATTTCAGTGTTTTCCACACACGAAGTTGTCTTGTGCGAGGGGATTTGTATCGCATGCGATGCCTTGTTTTTTTTTGTTTTTTTTTTGTTTTAATAAAATCTTGTCAGCAAGTCCATATCTTGAGAACTATTAGAGCTTCATTAATCATTCTTGGTACAAACTTGCATCCAGGCATTGCAACTTCAACGCAAGCATCCAAATCTGACCTTGACCTATATTTCATGGTTCACTGACTTCGTGAATTATTGCGACCACCCTGACTTTCACCATTTCTCGAAAACTATTAAAGCTTTTTAAATTATAATTGGTACAAGCTTGCATCTAGGAATTGCAACTGCAACGCAAGCATCCATATTTGACTTTTACCCATATTTCATGGTTCACTGCTTTTGTGAATTATTGCGACCACCCTGACTTTCTATCTAATGTAAGAGTCCATTTCTCAAGATCTATTAGAGCTTCATTAATTGTATTTGGTACAAGCTTGCATTTAGGAGTTGAAACTTCAATGCAAGTATCCATTTCTGACCTTGACCTACATTTTATGGTTCACTGACTAAAATAGTGTGACAACCCTAACTTTCACCCTGATGTAAGAGTCTGTTTTTAAGAGTTTCATTGATGATACTTGGTACATGCTTGCAACTAGGAGTGAAATTTTTATGCAGGCATCCATGTTTGACCTTGACCTAGATTTCATGGTTTGGTGACTTTGCGCCCCCACAGGCGCGACATAGCCTTCGGGGGAATTCTTGTTGTATGTTTTTGAGTCTTTAACAATATTTGTTGAATATTTTGCCATCTAAGGACAAGCAAAGGTTGGGGGCATTGTGTTTTACAAACACCGTTTCTAGTTATTATTATTATTATTACAGTAGAACTTTGATGGCTAGAACACTGATGGCTCGTTTACCATGGATGACTCGGACCCGTTCTTGAGCCCCTAGAGAAATCCTCTACATAAGAAATAGTGGGAGATAATTTAGGAGATTTTCGTAATTTATTTTGCAAATGTATCCTGTGTGTACTCATTAGAATCGGCTCGATGAGGCGATTCTAATGAGTACAAACAGCATACATTTTCATTATAGAACGCATAAAAGGTGTCAAAAAGTGTATCCATATGTCTCCTGGCAGAACCCTCAGTGGCTCGAACTACCCCTATCTCGAACATATTTTCGAGGTCCCAAAGGTATTCGAGCCATTGAAGTTCGACTGTATTATTATTCACTTCATTGATTGTGCCTGTTGCACCTTGATCACCTCTTGTGGGGAAGAGGAAGCTGGTTGATTGTGGCTTTTCCTGTGCATCACTTTCAATATAGTTTATTGGTTGTGGTGCTATTTCCCAGTCTGTATATCCGCTCCTTCTTTGAACAAGCAAAACCCTATAGTTTTATGAAATATGGATTCGCACAAGTACTGTTTCTTCTAGTTGTCTGCATATTTCCAATTGACGCCGCATACAAATTGCTATATAGAATGCTACGATCACCGAATCATGGCCGCCGTTGTTAAAATTTCATAACACTAATCTCAAAAGAAAAAAGCTGAAACTTAGTATTGTCCTGCATGTATTTTGATAACTTTTCGTGGCGGTCAAGAAATAACAACATTTTCTGTATATACATTGTATAGCTGCAATAATTGTCAGAAATAAATATACAAAATGGCGTTGTTTTTGCTGGTCTTTTTGTTTGTTTTACGACCCCAAGATTATTCCACTCATATCAAGCCAATCGTTAATCAGAGGTTGGCGAAAACCGAAGTACCAAGAGAAACCACTTGACGAGACCCAAGCCAGGCTAGAACCACAGCAATTAGAAACCTAATGATTAGAGTTAGCGCTCTTATTCACTAGGCATATTAACCCTTGTCCTGCTGAATATTCATATATGCCACACCCACTACCGATTATCAACCAATCAGATTACTTGATGCAAATTATTGCAACAAATTCACAATCTGAATGACAAACAATGTAGATCCTGATCAGATGGCTTCTTCAGAAGCCATATCAGATGGCTTCTTCAGAAGCCATCTGATCTGGATCTTCATTGTTTGAAAGACAACACATACCCGGGATTAGCAGGACACGGGTTAAATAAGTTTTTAGAGCCGAATTAATCTTAATTTTAGATGGTCTTAACAGCGGAATTTCGCTGTAATTCACCTACATGTACATGTATATAAGCCTGGCGTCATACACAAAGCGCATAGAAATACACATACACCTGGCGTCATACACAAAGCGGTAGACCCTAGTCAGCAGCCACATAATAGGACGGCTGATCTGGGTCCGCACTGTTTGTTCAAACATTAAACATCGTTTAAATGAACTAGTCCAGACATCGCTTAATGTGAAAATGGACCTGATCTAAGTTGTCTGTAGAAGAGTCTATCTGTCATTCATGGGTTAAGATATGGTCAAAGTGATAACGTGGTTTACCTGTCTTACCCACTGCGACATTGTGTGTAGTAAAATATGTCGCCCAAGAATATTTTCATTACGGGTGCAAACCGGGGACTCGGACTGGAATTTGTGAAGCAACTACTCGAACTTAAACCAGACAACCTTATTGCTTCCTGCAGAACGTGGAATAACGCAAAGGTACTTATACTCCGTTTTTGTCCAATTCTTGTGGCATTACCATTCACCATATTTGCATTATTTGCTGACTCCCAGCTTGCACATTGTCAATATTGGTAAAACAGGTAACCAGACCCCCCTGACCTTGAAAGGTCAGGGGGTCTGGTTACCTGTTTTTCCAACACTGATAACCTTCAGACTAGGAACCAGCAGATAATGCAAATAAGGTGAATATTAACAATGCCGACCTCTGTAGCTCTCTTCGGATGCGCGTCTGATTATGGATCAGGAGGACGTGGGTTAGATACCTGTCGGGGTCGGCAACATTCTTTTGTTGAGATTGATCATGTACTCTCTTCTACGGTCATTCTCTCCCTTCCGCTGATTCAAAAAGGGCAGTTGTCAGTTTCTGGCGAAAGAAGGTGCATTGCACAGGTTAACTGCTTACGTCCCAGAAAAAGTGTGGATAGTCAAACTGACCGGCTCAAAATGACCTAAAACAGTGTTGATTGGGCCGTTAAACTACAATACAAACAAACAAGCAAACAAACAAAACCATATTAACAACGCACTGTCGGAAACCGGCTTCGGTAGCTCAGTCAGATGCGCACCTGTCGGGGTCGGTAATACTTTCCTGTGGATACTGATCATGAAATCTTTTCTACGGTCATGCTTTCCCTTCCGCTGATAGGAGAAGGGCACTTTTCAGTTTCCGGTGATATAATGTGCACAGTACTGGTTTATCGCTTTTTATATGTATCTGCAGGCAAATATGAACTACATAGATTCGACTGGGTCGGTCGTAAAACTCCTTAAACAAACAAAATGCACTGCCGCAGTGTCATACTGTTTTTCGACCAAATATATTCATGACTAGTATGTGTAGTAAGAATCTTTTACATATGTGTAAATAATGTATACCTGTAATTGTAGACCATTCATATGTGATTGACCGTGCATGGGAGAAGGTTCTAGCGTGTGTGATTTGAGGTTTATGTCCTCGTCAACAATGTATAGGTCATTTTGGAGACGTTGCTTCCAATTTTGCGAGACTTTTATCCGACATGGAGATGAAATGACATCTCAAGCCCTGCCGCCGAATGAAAACAATAGGGTTTATATGCAGGGACGGTTCGACTCGGACAACTTTTCCTGGGCATGCTTAGAACCTCTAAGTCATGTGCGGTCAGTTTCAGCCCAGCGCGGAAGCATCATGCAGCCCAATCTATTTCTTCGAGCCCCGGCGGCCTGGGGCCAAGAGTTTCTATTCTTGCACACCAGACAAGGAAATCCGTGATTTTGCCTTGGGATAGAAATTTATGTTCTTACCCTGGTGTTCCGACCCCAAATCGAATAGGCCCTATAATCGCGTGTTTGATAAATGCACTGGTTGATTACGACCTCGTATGCGCCGTCGTTAAGGTTGACGTCACAACACGTTACGTGACGTCACTAAACATTCCTGCAGTATCAACACAATATGTCGAACGTTGGTAACCGAAGTGACTGCAGCATTAAAAAACCGCGCTAAGAAATGGAAGGTATGCAAGAAAAAGAATCCAATATGGGTGTGAGGGGTGAATAGAAAAATCCGTCTCTCGGGATCACTGTCCGGCATCATTCGGCAAGCCTCGTGATGCCAGACAGTGTCCCTCGGGACGGATTTTTCCATCCACCCCTCACAACCATATAAGATTCTTATAGTATCAAGCGAGAAGGTCCATTGATCTATGCGGCCTCTAATTTGAAATCCTCCAAAACGTGCCATAAATGGCCATTCAGTTGGCATTCTGTCTTTGTAACCAAATTACGAAGGTCTTTATTTGAATCGGAACACCTGGTTTACTCCTGCGTATAACTCCCAAATAGTTGCTCAGACTGAGCAGACCAATTTATCAAATATTTGACAGCTGCTGCCTTGCTGGTATAGAAATAATGGCATGAAGTTGTAATTAATTCTGATTTATTCAGAGAATTTTACAGCGCAGCATGCTAGAGGTTTAAAATTAGACAGTGCAGTACCTGACTGAAATGTTTATCCTAGTAAAGGTATACACATCTGTTCACTTTGTACCAGAAACCCCAGAACGGGCAATTAGCAAACAGTGCAGGCCCTGATCAGACGCCGCGTTCTGCGGCGTCTGATCTGGGCCTGCACTGTTTGCAAAACTGATTTTTTTTGTTGCCATATGCTTAGGCAATTAGTGAGGCTTATCAGTGTGAACCTGAGATTTATTGAAGTTCATTTTGACAAATGAAAATAAACAGAGCTGTTGTTCTTGAGAGACTAAAATGTCCATACCTGGATTTTCGGGGTACTAAAACCCAGGAGTAGGTTTAATTTCTGCTGTTATCTATCTTAATTTTATTTTGTTATTTACAGGCGACCTACTTTTCTGGGAACTAAAATACTTTTGAAACAATGGCATCATGTTGACAAGTACGTGTAATGAACATCCCTCTAAACCCCACTTTATATAGGGAAAATTGGGGTTTACGGGGTATACATTTTTTCTTATTTCTGCTCTAAAACATAGGTTGTGGATACTCGTTAGAACCGCCTCAACGAGGCGGTTCTTACGAGCACCCACAACCTATGTTTGGAGCATTAATAAGAAACATATCCTGAATTTTTATCAGAAAACTAAACAAGGATGCAATATGCACACGGGTGTGTTATCGTAATGATCTTAGAGTATACCAACTTTGTCCCTTAACTATTATTTTGAAAGAGTTACCACCCTTCTGGGTATATATATTCCCATTATAAAAGAAAACAATATTTATATTATTTGTATATATATTAAATGTTGTATATTTATTAAAAATAATATGTTTTGCAGGAGCTGTTAGAACTCGCCAAAGCAGAATCAGCTTTGAAAGTGATTCAATTAGGTAAAATTTTATCCCTATGCGTTTCTAAGGAAATTTTGTTTGTTTGTTTGATTTGAGGGTTAACGTTCCCGTCAACACTATTTAGGTCATTTTGGGGACGTTGCTTCCAATTTTGTGGGACTTATACCCGACATTGAGGTGAAATGACATCTCGCCCTGTCGCCCAATGAAACCAATAGGGTTTATAAGCATGGGCGGACCGCTTTGCCTGGGCCGGCTTAGATCCTCTAAGTGGTTTACCAGTACTCGTATATAGTCGGTTTCAGCTCTGCGTGGAAGCATTATGCAGCCCATCTATTTCTTCAAGCCCCGATGGGCGGGGGCCATCTAAGGAAATTAAAACACTAGATTCGGGCGGCTCTGACGAGTGCCTACAACCTATATTTTTGAGCGAAAATTTGAAAACTAAAGTATACCCCTGTAAACCCCACTTTTCTCAATTTAATTTGGACATGGACTTGTTAACCTGATGTGACTGTCCGTGAAGGTAAAAGTTCCAAAGGCTCCGTGCATTTTTAATAACTTCACCGTTTTCTGATCGCAAATCGAAAAAAGTAGACCATTCAATTAAATGCAAACCTATCTTTTCCTTCCGCTCTGAGTTTTATTTCTGTTAAATGTTCTGAAAAAAAAAAAATATACAAATTTCGAAGGAAAATATTGAAATGAAAATGACATGGTTTTCAGTCAATACGTGTTCGAAAGTAAAAGCAAGTAAATAGAAGAAAAAAGAGGACAAATATAATATCTTTCTTTATTCTGTATGTGGCATTTTGTGAATATACCCATCTTTGACAATAGGATGTTCAGGGCTTTGATTCTTTTCATCACAGATATGGATTCTGAGAAATCAGTCCAAGAGGCCAGGCAGAAAACAGAGGAGATCCTGGGCCCAAAAAGACTTAATGTTCTGATTAACAACGCTGCCATTTATATAAAGTGTTCTTCTATACAAGACATCAACGCAGATGAAATGATTCAGTCATATCGTTCAAACGTTGTGGGGCCTGCTATGATGTGCAAAGTAAGCTTTGTTTTGTTTGATTGATTTGAGGTTTAACGTTCCCGTCAACACTGTATAGGTCATTTTGGAGATATTGCTTCCAATTTTGTGGGACTTTTGTCCAACATTAAGATGAAATGACATCTCAAGCCCTGTCGCCCAATGAAACCAATATGGTTTATAAACATGGACGACCCGACTCGCACCGCTTTGCCTGGTTTACCAGTACTCGTGTGCGGTCGATTTCATCTCTGTGTGGAATCTTCAAGCCCCGCGGGAGGGGCGGAGCAAAGTAAGCTGATGCTATATGTATATAAACAGATCATTACGAAAACACACCTATACAAATACATTGTAAACTTTACCGCCGAAAAACGAAAATTTTCAGATGAAAAATTGTGATATTTTTCTTATTTCTGCTGAAAATATAGATGTCGGGTACTCGTTAGAACCGCCTCATCGAGGCGGTTCTTACGAGTACCAACAATCTAATTTTAGACCTGAAAAATAAGGTTTACCCCTGCATACCACAGTTTTACTATATAAAAGAGGGTTTCAATAGGGACAAAAAATGTTTAGGCGTGTTTCCGTGCTGCAGCATGGTAGGAGTTGTAATGCAACATCTTAGATACTTATTTATCATGCATTTATAATCTGCTGATATTTTAGCTGTATAATATTGTTATAGCCCCGCTTTGAAAAAGTGGGGGCTATATTGGATTTGGCTTGTCCGGAATTCCGTCTGTCTGTCCGTCTGTCTGTAATATTTGATAGTGGTGACCTTGTTACCGCAACTCCTCTTACAGTTCTAGGTCAATCCTTTTGAAACTTTACAGGTGTTTTCATATAGGTCTGAAGATGTGCATATTCTATTTTCCTTATCCTTAAATATTTTTTTTCACTTATTTCACCTTTTTTAACTTAGACAATTTTTGAGATCTACTAATGTTAAAATGTATAGGGAGTAGCTACCTTGTTACCGCAACTCCTCTTACAGTTCGAGGTCAATCCTTTTGAAACTTTACAAGTGTTTTCATATAGGTCTGAAGAAGTGCATATTCTTTTTTCATTAGCCTTAAATAATTTTTTTCACTTATTTCACCTTTTTTAACTTAGACAATTTTTGAGATCTACTAATGTTAAAATGTATAGGGAGTAGCTACCTTGTGACCGCAACTCCGCTTACAGTTCTAGGTCAATCCTTTTTAAACTTTACAGGTGTTTTCATATAGGTCTGAAGATGTGCATATTCATTTTTCATAATCCTTAAATAATTTGTTTCACTTATTTCACCTTTTTTGACTTAGACAATTTTTGAGATCTACTAATGTTAAAATGTATAGGGAGTAGCTACCTTGTTACCGCAACTCCTCTTACATTTCTAGGTCAATCCTTTTGAAACTTTACAGGTGTTTTCATATAGGTCTGAAGATGTGCATATTTTTTTTTCATTATCCTTAAATATTTTTTTTCACTTATTTCACCTTTTTTAACTTAGACAATTTTTGAGATCTACTAATGTTAAAATGTATAGGGAGTAGCTACCTTGTGATCGCAAATCCTCTTACAGTTCTCGGTCAATCCTTTTGAAACTTAACAGGTGTTTTCATATAGGTCTCAAGATGTGCATGTGCTTTTTTCATTATCCAAAACTTATTTTTTAACTTAGACTGTTTTTCAGATCTAATAACGCGAAAAGTCTATAAGGCATAGGTACCTTGTTAGGGATTTAACCCTCTCACAAGTCTTTACCTTTAATTCATGAGTCTTTCTCCTCTGACAGGGCTATAGCGGGGCTATAGTCAGATCCTCTGACAGTTCTAGTTTAATATAGTAGTGAGATGATAAGTATTAGTATTAGGACAGATATGAAGCGGTATATAGCAAGTTTGTTTTCTGTTTTTGATCCAACGGTTTTCCATCACGTAAACATTCCGTAAACTGATTACCCCAGTAAAACTTACTTTACAGATAGAAAAGAGGTGTTTACATGGGGTATATTTTATGAGCTCACCATGAGCACGAATGGTGAGCTAATGTGATCGGTAAATGTCCGTCATCTATCGTGCGTCGTCCCGCGTCCGTCGTCAATTCTAACTCCTCCTAAACCATTGGGCCAATTTATTTTAAACTTCACAGGAAAAACGACTATACTGCTTCCTACCCCAAAAGCTAAACTCGTTCCGTTGGCCACCAGAGCTAAAAATAGATTTTTCAATTGATGACTTTTTAACCCTAAAGGCACTTTCATTCAAACTTAATATGCATGTTGTTTGAGTTGCCTTCAACCAAAATGGCTAAAACGTTTCTGCTCCGATTAGCAATTTGGCCGCCATAGATAAAACAAAACAGAAACACGTCATGAACTGGCTAAACCAATGGGCCAATTTGATTCGAAGGTCACAGGAATACTGCCTAGGTGGCTCAATACAAAAGTAGCTAAATCGTTCCGCTCCGATGAACAAAATGTCCAACAGCGCTAATAAAGAAAAAACTTTAAGCGACAACTCCTCCGATTCGTCGGGGCTCTTATTCGTCGGGGCTAATTTCATTCAAATTTCGGGAATGTTGCTTAACGGTTCTGCTCCGATGAGTAAAGTGACCACCAGAGCTAAAATAGAAAATCGTCAACAAGTTGCTTTAAATGCTAACTCCTTTTTAACCCTTGGGCCGTTTGATTCAAACTACAAAGGAAGGTTGCCTAGGTGGATAATTACCAAAATAGCTAAAATGAACAAGATTGCTGCCAGAGCTCAAACCAGAAAAATCTGGAACGACAACTTCCCCTATACCCTAGACCAATATCAATCAAACTTCGTAGAAATGTTGCTTGGGTGACCATCTACCAAAATAGCTAAAATGGTTTTGCTCAGATTAACAAAATGGCCACCAGAACTTAAAATAGAAAATCTTCAAATGTCATCATCTCCTACACCTTCGGTCCAATTTCACTCAAACTTCTCAGGAATGTTGCTTAGCTGATTCTATACCAAATAGCTAAACAGTTCTACTCTGTTGAACAAGGTAGCCACCAGAGCTAACAATATAAAGAACCTCTTAGTGACTACTTCTCCTATACCGTTGGTCTAATTTCATTCAAACTTCACAGGAATGTTGCTTAGGTGACCGTCTCTCAAACTAGTTGAAACGGTTCCGCTTGGATAAACAAGATGGCCGCCAGAGCTAAAAACTAGAGAAAAAATTAAATGACAAACTCCAACACCTTTGGTCCAATTTCATTCAAATTTCGCGGGATTGTTGTTAGCTGGCCTTCCAGAAAAATACCTGAAAAAAGGTTCCACCGCAATTAATAAAATGGCCGACACGACAGAGCTAAAAATTGAACAACCTTTTAATACTAATTTCTCCTACATTTGGTCCAATTTGATTTAATGTTCACAGGAATGTTGCTTATGAGAACATCTATAAAAATGCTGGAACATTTTGCACAGATGAACAAGTTGGTCGCCTGAGCTGAATATAGAAAAACAAACTTTTTAATGGCAACTCCTCCTATACCTTTGGTCCGATTTCTTTCAAAACTTCAAATGAATGTTGCTCAGGTGACCCTCTATCAAACTTGCTTAAAGGCATTTATTCTTGATTTTTGAGGCCCATCATTGAATTACATAATATTAGATAGCCCTCAGTGCTGACCGAAGAGAAGTCCTCTGTCTTCAACTGGTAAGGGGCCTCCTTGGGGAAAAATAATAGTTTACTAACTGTTGACTGGAGTGTACCTTGTTGATTTCCCCTTAAGTGACTCGGTCATGGGATTCAACAAGAGCTACTAATCACCCTATTAGGTACTGCCTTTGATCTGCTACAGAGAGTATATAACAGGGGGCAATAAAACAATTATGAGCACATGGTGTGTCCTACTGTTACAAGAATAAATGCCTTTAAATGGTCCTGCTCAAATGAGCCAAAATAAATAAACTCATAGGAGCGCCTATACCTTTGGTCCAATGTCATGCGAACTGTGTAGGAATGTTGTATAAGTAAAAAAGAAGTGGAGGCAATGATCAGGAATCGATACAATCAACCCACAGCTCCCATCAGAGACACCAAAGGGAAAGAAACACAAACATGATAAATACATATAAGCCGCACATACATCCAAAGACAATCCATAACAAAAATAAACCGCGACAGAAGAACTGCCTTGGAACGGTCAGCGGAAACGAATTCCACTGTGTGGCTTAAATCGATTTTACGTGGCCACAATCCTCGCCTTTACTTCCGTCGCTATTTAGACAAATAATTTGTTCAGTCCGCATGAAGGCCTCCTAACTCATCAGTGCATCATCTTCGTGAAGACAAATAATCAAACAACCATAGAGATGAAAGAAAGGTGAGGACTCGACAGCAAGAAACCGCTGAAATGCTGGAGCAAAAGAAAACCAACAGTTAAGACTCCGATGGGCCCGACCAGAGATAGAGCACCAGGCATCAACCAGCATTACCTTGAATTAGATCTCTCTAATTCTCAATAAGCATTTACCCTGGAATCGTCATAGAATCTGAGGCCTGACCCACCGGCGTACATTAAAGAGGGAAGCAAAGTTGTCAACCGTGGTTGGGTTAACTACCATGCATGCAGTCTGTCGTATAACATTTATGTTGTACCCGATCTTTTTATATCGAAGAATGATTTTACGAAATTGGGTGCTGAAGTCATTGCGGTTATATATATTTTTTATGAATTAATATACTAAGTCATCATAAAATTCGGGTTCCGATAGACCTTGTTGCAGAAGAGATTTAAGTCCAATATTGAATTAAATAGCTAACCAGTTCTGCTCGGATGAACAAAATGACAGCCAGCAATATCTTTAACTGACAGCTCCTTGTATACCTTTGGTTAAATTTCATTCAGACGTCACCGGAAGATTGCTTAGGTGATCTACCAATATGGTTTCATTTGATGAAAATGGCAGACAGACTTAAAAGTAGAAAAATGTTCAAATGACAACCTCTCCAAAACTCTTAAGGAAGGTTCATCCAAACTTGGCACGAAAATGCAACAGTTAAGTTTCATGGAATAAGATGGCTGTCAGTTAGCCACACGACTTTCCGAAGCTATGTGACATCTTTGAATCGGGTGAGCGATTAAGGGATATTTAGGCCCTCTTGTTTCCAATATTTTGCTAAACTATAAATTCTGGCTACTCGTCAGAACAATCTCAATAAGGCGGTTCTAACGGGCACCTACAATCTAAATTTGCAGCAGAAATAAGTGAAAATATTTTCGTTATTTTTTGCTGTTATTTTTTCAGCCGAAACAATATTATTTTGCAACCACGACCGAATTGACTATGCACCAAGGGTGTGATAACTACAGTTCCCGTTTAGTCTATTATACGTTTTACAAAATGTCTTAAGCTGTTGCTACTGTATATTGTATGACATTAACGTGTTCCAGGAATTTTTGCCACTACTCAAAAGAGACTTAACAACTGATGACCTCGCCCACTATAGTTGGGAAAATGCTGCTATCATAAACATTTCTACAAATTTAGGGGCGGTGACAGAGAATAATACTGCAGATCACTACAATTATGATCCAACAAAGGTAAGCTCGTCAGCAACCGTTCATATACAACGCGATGGGTTGCTGGGGTGTGGAAACTTAAATCGATTTTACATGGCCACAACCCTCACCCTCTCTTCTGCAATGGTTTACACTTTTTTGTAATTTGTTCGGTCCGCGTTTAGGTTTTGTTTATTGCAACATCTCCGAGAACATAAAAATCAAACAATAACGATGATGACTCGACAGCATGAAACAACTGCAATGTTTAAGCAAACGAAAACCAACAGCTCCGGTGGGCTCGACCAGGCATTAATCGACATTCGTAAAACGCGTTCAGCCGGAGACGTCATCAAATCTGAGGCCTGACACGTCGACGTGCAATTAAAGAGGGAAGCGAAGTTATCACCCGTGATTGGGTGTAATACCATGCATGCAGGCTGTCGTAATACATATTTTATATCAAAGAGCGGTTTTATGAAGTTTTACCAGCCCGTGAAATGACTGGCTATTATGCTTTCTACTTGTTATGCTCTAGTTCTGATGCCCATGCCGCGGCGTTGTGTTTTGCTACTTTTCTTTTGATGTGTTGGATGGAAGGTTTAAACCAAACTGTTTTAAACTTAGAAATCAGAGGAATTACGTTATTTTTGCTTGAAACAAAGTATAGGAACTCGTTAGAACCGCCCTATTGCGGCTGTTCTAAAGTGCAATCACATACTCACAGTCTATGTTTGGAGTAGAAATAAAGACAATTTTAATAGCACACCCTGGTCTGCACATGTAGGAAAGAAATCATTTTATCATATGACGTCGCGTCTGAGAATGTGTTAACGCCATGTAATAAATTCGATAATCCACTAGTGGTTGAAATATGCAAATTAGTTAGATACGTCCCGTTAAGTTACACGTACGAGCACATCACGTGAACAAGTCAGTGTATTTAACATCGCCTAAAGCCCACTTTATAGAGAAAACTGTGGTTTACGGGGTATACATTACTTTTATTATTTCTGTTCCAAGACAAAGACTGTGGTACTCTTTAGAACCGCCTCGTTGAGGCGGTTCTAACGAGCACCCACAACCTGTGTTTGCTGTATAGATAAGAAAGCTCCTACAACCTTTTTTGGAGTAATTATAAGAAAAATACCACATATTTTCATCCAAAATGTCGCGCGGATGTGTTATCATAATGACATCATACATGTATATTTTCTCTGCATCACGTAAACTAGTCCGTGAAATGACCCCCCCCCCCCCCCCTCCCTATAGCCCACTTTATATAGAGAAAACTGGGGTTTACGGGGGTATACATTAGTTTTCTTATTTCTGCTCCACGACATAGATTGTGGGTACTCGTTAGAACCGCCTCAACGAGGCGGGTTAAGGCGGTTCTAACGAGCACCCACAACCTATGTTTTCGGTATAGATAAAAAATATCACGGATTTTCATCGGAAAAGTAGCCATTTTTGATATATGAAAGAATGCATTATGTCGCACGGGTGTGTTGTCGTAATGGAAAACTGAGCGGCGACGATAACATCTGATAGGATTTGTTCCCCGAATTTTACTGTTTATAGTATCAGACTCAAGAAAGAAAGAAATTTTGTTCGTTTGTGGTGAGGTTTTTCGTCGCCGTCTACACTATTAAGGTCATTTTGGAGTCGTAGCTTCCGATTGTGTATGACATTTACCTGACATTAAAATGAAATGACACCTCGATCCACAGCTTCAATAACCGCTTGGGTTTAAGGAACGTTCTGATAAATAATAAATAAACACTTTTATTTATATTTTATTTCAGGCAGCACTAAATATGTTTACAAAGACAATGAGTATAGAACTCAGAGCATCAGGGATTCTGGTAGTTGCTGTGCACCCGGGCTGGGTCCGGACGGACATGGGAGGCCCTAAGGCGCCAGTCACAGCCCAAGAAAGTGTTTCTGGAATTTTAAAAGTACTGCCAACACTAACCGAATGTAATTCTGGAAAACTATATGAATACACAGGTCGAGAAATGCCTTGGTGAAAGCTGAAAAAAGTGTCCATATATTTTGTATAGTTTCATCAGGTAACAAGTCTGTGAAATGAACACCCATCACGTGAACAAGTCCGTGAAATGAACACCCCCTTACACCCCACTTTCTATAGAGAAAACTGGGGTTTACGGGGGTAAACATTATTTTTCTTATTTTTTACTCCAAGACAGAGGTTGTGGGTACTCGTTAGAACCGCCTCAATGAGGCGGTTCTAACGTGTACCCATAACCTATGTTTGCAGTGTATATAAGAAAAATGTCATGGATTTTCATCCGAAAAGTAGCCATTTTGGAGATGTGAAAAAATGCACTATGTCGCACGGGTGTGTTATGGTAATGCCCATGAAAACACGACTATATAAATACACTGTAAATTGACCGCCGAAAAAAATAATAAGATGAAAAATTGTAATATTTTTTCTTATTTCTGCTCAAAATATAGATTGGTGGTACACGTTAGAACCGCCACATCGTGGCGGTTCTAACGTGTATCCACAATCTATATTTTAGAGCAGATATAAGGAAAATAAGGTTTACCCTGTAAACCCCATTTTACTATAAAAAGTGGGGTTCAAGGGGGTCAGAATTAAGGCGTGTTTTCATGATGCCATGAAATGAACATCCCTGTAAAACCCACTTTATACAGAGAAAGCTTATTTCCGCTTCAAGACATAGGTTGAGGTTGCTCGTTAGAACCGCCTCTTATGTATAAAGTTTAAAGAAAAATGAACAAAATTGTAACAAATGTTCTTCAGAAAAATTAAGAAAGGTTGCCTACGCCCAACGGAAGTATTATTGTAATGCAAACTACATGAGACACATATTGCCGGCCTCGGTGGCTCAGTCAGATGCGCGTCTGACTGGTGATCAGGAGGACGCGGGTTCGACTCCCGCCGGGGTCGCCAACATTCTTTCGTGGAGATTGATCATAAAATCTTTTCTACGGTCATTCTCTCCCTTCCGCTGACTCAAGAAGGGCAGTTGTCAGTTTCTAACGAAAGAATGTGCACTGTACTGGTTAACCGCTTACGTATAAGCCTGCCCAGGAAAGTGTTGATAGGTAAACTGACCGGCTCAAAAATGACCTAAATAGTGTTGACTGGGCCGTTAAACTCCAATACAAACAAAACATAAGACACATAGACTATTCCACCTAAATCGAGTCCGTGTAATGAGCACCCTTCTAACTCCAACCATGTATACAGAAATTGGTGTTTATTGGGGTAAACATTATTTTTCTTATTTCTGCTGTGGGTACTAGTTAGAACCGCCTCAATGAGACGGTGCTGGCGAACACACAAAAACAATGCTTTGAGTATATGATGAAATTACATTAGATAAAAAATAGCCATTTCCTACGAGGAAATTTCGTAGGTTCGGACCCGCCCATCGGGACTTGAAGAAATAGATAGGCTGCATGATGCCTCCATGCAGAGCTAAATCCGACCGCACACTAGAATTGGTAAACCGCTTAGGGGATCTAAGCCTAGCTGTCCAGGCAAAGTGGTGCTTATAAGTGCTTATAAACCCTGCGGCAGATATATCGGGTACAAGTCCCACAAAAATGGAAGCAACGTCTCCAAAATAACATACTTTGTTGACGGGGACGACTAGCCTCAAATCAAGCAAACAAACAATCAAAGAACCGCCTTAATGAGAAGGTTCTGGCTAGCACACAAAAGCTATGTTTTGAGATCACGTGATATACTTATGGCGGCAAGACACGTTTTGATAAACCGGACAATGAAAATATGTAAATTCAGGACTTTACTGTATATTATTGGACTTATATTTGTGTCAGTGGACTTTCAAAAGTTTTTGTGCACAACGGATATTAAATTTAATGACAATTTGCCGTTGGTGAGTAGAAAAATGGCCGAAAACAAGACGAAAGGCAAGCCAGGTCTGAAACTCGCACCGCTGGCGTCGGGAAGTGCAGTGCCTATTACCCAGTGGTCTGAACAAGCGCAGCAACAACAAGTTGGTTCTGATACAGCAAGTGGGCAGGACACCTCCTATTATTTGTCTGAAGCCAATAATGTTCTGTATGCGCAAGGGGCGCAGGGAGCGCAGGGGGTGCATGGCGTACACCAACAAGTACCTGTTCCTGTGACCGGGTACATGATACAACCAAACCAGTCGATCATGCATAACCAGAGTACACAATTATTAACTGGTCCAACACATACACAGTATGTTGATATTACGAGTAAACAACAAAGACCAATTTGTACTTCAGAAGGCAGTTATAGTATGCCAAGTCCAGTTGAATCAACCCAAAGCGGGATGACGCCGTGGTTGTCCCAAATGTTTCAAAAGTTTGAGGTGCATTTTCAACAAATACAGAATCAGTTGTTAGCACAGAACTCTAAATGGCAGCATATTGATAATACCTTGCAGCAACAAACTATATCCCTAGAGCAGCAGAATAGCAGAATATTGAATATTGAGCAAAAAGTTACCGAAATAAATAGCATTAAACAGACGGTTGCACACGTTGAGACCAAAATGGCAGACTTTGAAATTGATGTTCAAAGGGCAAATGTGACCATGATTGAGTATGACCAAAGTATTCAGTCGTATAGTGATAGGTGTGATGACATAATTAGTAGCCAGAAAGATTCAGACGCGCTTTTGAACCAGCTCTGTGAACGAATAGAATCCCTAGAGAGCGAATTTATTAGTCTTTCGGAACACCATGTGAAAACTGAAAATACTGTTGTTGATCTTCAATGCAGAAGCATGCGCGATAATTTAATTTTTACTGGGATTAGCGAGGTCACGTTGGGTGATAACGAAGAGTACGAGAACGCCGAGAAAACCCTGCTTAAATTCTTGCAGGACGAAATGGGGATAACGAGACCGTTTGACTTTCATAGGGTCCATCGCCTTGGACCATATAAGGGTTCTGAAGAAGAACCTCGTCCAATTATTGCCAAATTCGAACATTTCAAAGACCGCGAATTCGTGAGAGCAGAAGCGCCCAGGTGTTTACGAGGAAAACCGTTCGGTGTTAGGGAGCAGTTCCCTAAAATCATCGAGGATAGAAGAAAATTGTTATACCCCGAAATGAAAAAAGCAAAAGCTGCAGATAAAGATGCCAAGGTCAGACTCGTTAAAGATAAACTGTACATTAACAAAGTCGAATTTATACCGAAAACCGCTGAAAAGGCAACTGTTGGCTTAAAGGGTTCATATCGACAAGCACAAAGTTATGGCCCTGATAAATACACTGAAAGTCGAACATTCTATAATTCCAAAGGACGGCGTACTGATTTCGGTCATTTGCAACGAGAATCGCAATGGTCAAACAGACCTAGGAGACAGTCATCATGGCAACCTAGACTCGCGAAAACTGTTGACTTTTCGCTACCTTTATCAAATAGGTTCGGTTCACTGGCGGAAAGATGAAACGCCGCGCAGAAGTAATATTGCAGGGAAACACCCAGCATCTTCGCCATTAGATAAAGACCAAACATACAAAAAGTATCGCGACGCCGAGGAGGACGGAGTTGGGGCTGGGCCGAGCGATATAGAAATCGAAGAGTCAGACACGAATGATCCACCCCATGAAAGTTGTGACGATCGCCCGCCCGAGGCACAAAGCAACTCGGTCGATACGAATCTCCCGGACAAAATGGGCCCCGATACTAATATACCGGAAAATATGGACAGTGTCAGTAACATGCCGATTATTGCGGGCACTGCCTTGAATAGTACAGAAACTATGGACACTTGCATAAATGACTCCCAGGGAGCGATTGACTCCCAAGGGGCGTCCGGAAACCAGGGATAGGAGGCCGCAGAGGGTAACGTGTCCAACGGCCATAGCGATAGTTCATGTAGCTTCATATCAAACTCACAATTTACAGCGATGAAAAGTGATTTACAGCACTGCGATAATCTAAAAATCATATCTCTGAATGTTTGCGGCCTTAAGTCTAAGCTTAATTGCCCAGAATTCGTATCATTAATAAATGACTATGATATTATCACCGTACAAGAGAGCAAATTAGACGATGTGGACTGTGTGAATATTGATGGTTATCAGGTGTTTTCATTAAATCGAAAAACATTGTCAAGGTACAGGTCAGGGGGAATAACACTTATCTACAAAAATGAATTAATACCCAATATCAAAATACTAAATTCAGACAGCAAATTAATTTTATGGTTTACAATTTCTAGCCAAATCTCAACATTGGGTGAGAATATTTTATGTGGAATAGTATACATTCCTCCGTACGGCTCGAAATATAGTCACCCAGACCCGTACCTTGAAATGCAGAATGAATACGATAAATTCAGAACGCTAAGTCGACATATTTTCCTGTTTGGAGACTTCAATTCGAGAACTGGTTCTGCTTTTGATTATGTAAAATGTGACCATTTCATATGCGACTTGCAGGGAAGTCAAGAACTTTATTATGAAAACATGGAAATTTTAAATTTGTTTGAGCACTATAACATATCATTAGAACGAAAAAACGCAGACTCCGTCACAAATGTTTATGGTAGCCAGTTAGTAGACTTTTGTAAGTACAATAATATCTTTATTTTGAATGGGCGATATGGCCAGGACAGTATCACACCAAAAACTTACATGTAAGGACAGGAGCACAGTCGATTACATTTTAACATCTGCCGACAATTTTGGTATAATCAGCCATTTTGAGATTTTAGATTATAATTGTCTGTATTCAGATGCGCATTGCCCAATCTCATTGACTATAAATATAAATACTAAAAACACAAAAATCACTCGCAACATACATGCAGACGAGGATCGAAAGGCTAAACTATGGGATGATACCAAAAAAACCGACTTCGCCCATAATATCAATTTGGAAGAGATAAATGAAATAAATCGAGCACTTGATGCGTTGAGTGCAGAAAACGTTGACATTGATGGTATAAATAGAATCACTGATCGCATAGGAAAATTGTTTTATTCAAATGCGAAAAGTATATTTGGCACAAAATCGTCTAAGCGGCGAAAACAGCACAAGCCATGGTTTAATCAAGAATGCAAAATAGCACGAAATGTGTATCACAGTGTTAGAAAAAAAATACAATAAATACAAGACCGATTATTACAGAAAAATGCTAAAAACCGTAAGCAAGGAATACAAAAATAAAATAGCTAAAAATGTCAAACACTATAAAAATGAAAGAGTAAACAGGTTAAAATATCTGCAAACATCAAATCCAAAAGAGTTTTGGAAAATAATAAATTCTGTAGACAGGAAAAATGACACCGTCCCCCCGCTAGAAGACTTGTATACCTACTTCCAGTCATTAAATAACAATGACGAAGCCACAAATAGCCTTAATTCAGACCCTGTTTTTAATATAAATAACCCAACAGGAAACAATGAAGAATTAAATGTACCCATAACTTCCGCTGAAATTTTATCTGCAGTAAAATTCCTAAAAAACAACAAAAGTCCCGGAATCGATGATATTTTAAATGAGCATATTAAATGCACAATTAATGTAATGCTGCCAGTATATACCAAGTTGTTCAATCTAGTTTTTAATACTGGAATTGTTCCAGAAAGTTGGGTGCTCGGCGACATTTTACACATCTATAAAAATAAAGGCAGCAAAAATTTACCAGAAAATTACAGACCAATTACTCTATTAAGCTGTCTAGGGAAACTTTTTACATTAATAATTAACAAAAGACTGACTAGCTACGCCGAAAAATATGAAGTTATCTCCCATTCCCAATCAGGTTTCCGAAAAGGTTTTTCGACCATCGACAATTTATATGTTATACAAAGCTTAATTGAAATGATGAAAACTAATAAAAATAAGCTATATTGCGCGTTTATTGATTTTAAACAAGCATTTGACAACGTTTGGCGCAATGGGTTATGGATAAAACTAGCAAACAGCGAAATAAATGGTAAATGCCTCAATCTGATTCAGAATATGTACAGCAACATAAAATCTAGAGTGACAACAAATGAGGGTGCTACGGCCTTTTTCCCGTGTTGTAAAGGAGTTCGCCAAGGCGAAAATCTTTCACCATTTTTATTCTCGATATATTTGAACGATCTTGAGCATTATTTTATGTCGCGTGGAGCCAATGGGGTAATCTGCGAAGTTGATGAAGATGATTTAAGTGCCTTTGCAAAGATATTTATCCTTCTTTTCGCAGACGACACTGTACTATTCAGCAACTCAAAAGAAGATCTTCAATACATGTTAAATATTTTTGAAAATTACTGCGATCTATGGAAGTTAACAGTAAATATAACTAAAACAAAAGTATTAATATTCAATACCAGGCGGTACCCTAGTAACCTGCATTTTTACTTCAAAGGGGAAAACATAGAATTAGTAAACGAGTATAAGTATCTGGGAATTTTTCTATCTAAATCCGGAACATACTTGAAGGCGAAGAAACATATTGCTGAACAAGCAAATAACGCTATGTTTTCGCTCCTTAGAAAATCACGTTCCTTAAATCTACCTTTAAATATGCAAATAGACCTCTTCAATAAAATGATAAAACCGATACTTCTCTATGGTTGTGAGATCTGGGCCATAGGCAACCTAGAAATAATTGAACGTGTTCAGTTAAAATTTTTAAAATTAATTCTTAACCTAAAAAAATCCACACCATCTTACATGGTTTATGGTGAACTTGGTATCTATCCACTAGAAGTTGATATAAAAGCACAAATTATATCATTTTGGACAAAGTTGCTTGATTTTAATAGCGCAAAACTGTCAACTATGGTGTATCAAATACATAAATGTTTATTTGACAACAGAAAATGCAAATCCCCCTGGTTGGAAAATATTAAACAACTGATTGAAAACAGCGGCTTTGGCAATATTTGGGAAGCGCCCAACCAACTCAATAGAAGGTGGTTCTGCCTATCATTTAAGCAAAAAATGCAAGATTTGTATTTACAAAAATGGGATTCACTTTGCAACGTATCATCCAGTGGTCTAAATTACCGAATATTCAAACCCAAATTTGAAATGAACAATTTTTTCAGTAATCTATCCAACAGAGAATGTAAATTTTTAATCGCTTTAAGAACCAGAAACCACAGGATGCCGATAGAAACGGGGCGGTGGCATTCCATACCATTAAACGAACGCATTTGCACACTATGCAATTCGGACGTCGGCGATGAGTACCACTTTTTGTTACAATGCAAATTTTTTGAGAACGATAGAAAAAAATATATAAACACATATTATACGAAAAGACCTAATACCCATAAACTTCATGAACTAATGAATGTCGCAAACGTACAGACTCAAAAAAACCTTGCAAGGTTCGTAGAGATTATTCTAAAGACAAATCTACAGCAATCAATTGACATATTGGACATCTCCTAAATAGCGTCCTTCTTATACAAGTCAAACGTGCTTCTCAATACCAATTATTCTGTAAAACAAAATATTTAACCCAGTGTATGCTGCTGGGCTCTTCCGGTGCTGTATGTTGGACAAGTCCATTTGACATTAAGCTGGTTAGGTCTGTTTTCGGCGGAGGATTCTGTTGGTAAATAGAGTAGACCCTGGTCGGACGCCGCGTTCTGTGGCGTCTGATCTGGGCCTGCACTGTTTTGTTAAGGTACCCATTTGGTGGTTTCCGGAATGCAGTGGTTTAATAGACCAGGCGAAACCCACTATTTCCACGTGCGTGGCCTTATTATGCGTACGTCATTTAAGCTCGACCTTGAAATTTTGTGACTAGCTACCATGTTGCTAAAAACTGGGATCTCCCCTAAAAGCTAGATTGTAGGCACTCGTTCGAGCCGCCTTTGAGAAAAAAAAAATCAAAATAGACATGCTGTTGAAAGACACGACGTGTTATGGTAGTTATTGTAATGATTAGCTAAGCAACAGAAAGCTAAAGAAAACAAGACCGAACAATACAGAAACGAAAATGCAAACATATAAACAAACAAACAAATAAATAAATAAATAAAATGAATAAACCCTTATCAAGTATGCAACAGATTATAACTATCCTTTACAGTGTTGACGGGGACGTAAACCTCAAATTAAACAAATAAAACCATTATTATTCGCACGGACATTATCAATATTTTTATCCTCGAAATACTAAAAGTTGCTTAGGAAATTGAGCAGCCCTCTAGACACCTAACAAGCTCCTTCTCTATCCAGCCCAGTATATGTTAACGTTATTGTATCGTTATAAGTCTCGGACAATGATAATAAATAAAAACATAATTAAATATCAAATGGCTGAACACTGATATTATTATTATTGCTGTCGTTGTCCTTACGAGATCAGTAGTTATACTAAGCACCGTAGGTATGACGATACCTGCTCACTATTCCGGAATTCTAGCCTTGTATTTCGTTTCGACAAGGCAGAGCTATAGGATAGTGAGCAGGTCCAACAGCTTAAAATGACTGGTGTTGCCAGCGGCCTTGTTTGATAAATAAGGCCAGGCCGCACCAGCATAGAATAAACAATACAAGTTACTCAAGTTACTGACTGGCTTAAAGGCATTTATTCTGTAACAGTAAAACACACGGTGTGTTCATAATTGTTTTATTGCCCCCTGTGATATACTGACTATAGCAGATCAAAGGCGGCCCTTCATAGGCTCTTGTTGAATCCCCTGACTGAGGCACTTAAGAGGAAAATCAATAATGTACACCAGTCAACAGTAAGTAATTTATTGATTTTCCCCAAGGAGGCCCCTTACCTGTTGAAGACAGAGGACTTCTCTCCAGTGAGCACTGAGGGCTACATAATATTATGTAATGCAATGATGGTCCTCAATAATCCAGAATAAATGCCTTTAAACACCGTAATTAACACGATATCCCGGATTTAAATATCTGTTACTATAAGCAGCCGCTTTACATCACGCCTGTAAAATGTTGACCCCACCTGATCCCCGCTTTTACATAGTAAAACTGGGGTTTCCAGGGGTAAACTTTATTCTTCTTATTTTTCTCAGGAGTATGGATTGTGGGTACTCGTTGGGACCGCCTCGACGAGGCGGTTCTAACAGGTATCCACGATCTGTGTCGGATATCATTTTTTCATCTGAAAATTTTCGTTGTTCTCGGCGGTAAAGCTTAAAATGTATTTGTTTAGGCATCTGTCTACATGTTTGTATTGACTGTTAGAGAGAGAGAGAGAGAGAGAGAGAGAGAGAGAGAGAGAGAGAGAGAGAGAGAGAGAGAGAGACACGCATTAATAATATTTTTATTACACTTACCACTCTGTTGTAAACATATCCCATTCATTTTTTTTTCTTTAACGTGCTGGCGACACGACTGAAAATTTACCAAACTACATATGCTCGTGCAGAACATGCTTTGTACGGCCTATTTATTTTTTCACACGTTTCACGTTCTATGATTTTGTGAATGAAAAATAGTTTACTACATTCGGACCAGTCTGCCACAACTTGCCATTCCTTATAACAACTATCTTTGCACATAGTGCAGATTCAGATCAGATGGCTTCTGAGTCTGATCAGGATCTACACTGTTTGAAATTACATAAGTTACATGTATCTGATTGGTTCAAAGTCAGGAACGGGTGTGGTCGGATACATAAAATAAATAATAATATTAATAATAATAATAATAATAAATGATGAAATAATAAGTTTATTACACGTAATGACTACAGATCTACCCACTGCTGTCCTCAAGTTTTTTTTGTGTTGTTTTTTTTTTTTTTTTTTTTTTTTCGACCTTTGTCGATTCTCTTTATGTCACTGTGCCGCCATGAAACAGTATGTTTGTAAAATTTTCTGCTTCTCGTTATCATATTATATAACCCATCACGAGAACGCGCCTGTATGGTTTTGACCCCCTTGAACCCCACTTTTATATAGTACAACTGGGGTTTACAGGGGGTAGACCTTTGGCGGAGATTGGAAAATTGACAACAATTTTCTTTGTTCGGCGATGGGGTTTGCAAAGTATTTGTATAGGCGTGTTCTCGTGATGCTGAGAAAAATTAATTTGATTTGTTTTTTGTTGACTGACTAAATCAAAGCACACGATGCCGTGGATTCGGTGCTGTTTCAGAGTTGCGTGCTTAAAACACACACACACACAGAGAGAGAGAGAGAGAGAGAGAGAGAGAGAGAGAGAGAGAGAGAGAGAGAGAGAGAGAGAGAGAGTACTGATTTCATCTCGTAAAATTTAATGTTGCCCTCTGGTTGTTTTGTTTTGTATGTGTTTAATGTTTTGCCGCCAAATGTTGCTTATTTGTATCGCTCCTCTTGTTATTACATTTATTTGTAATCAGAGTGAATAAAAGATTTGATTTGAGAATATGATAAAATTTCTCCAGAAAAAAAAAATCCATTTTCTAGTATAGATATGCTCTATGTCACACGGATGTGTTATCATTATGATGGCTTTAAACAGATCCTGTTATAATTTAACCCTGTTTGTACCAAATGGAATCCTCCTCCTTATATTTATCAGGAGCCCATTTCAAAAGTTAGGGGTGTCCGGTTGTGTTTCTTCAAAATCTGTTTGTAAACTGGCTGAACGTTTTATAAAGAGTGTAGGAACTGATCAGACGCCGTGTTCTGCGACGTCTGATCAAGGCCTGCACTGTTTGAAACTACCCTTTTCGGGGTTTCCGGTACAAAAAGGGTTAAGGGGTGCTAATTTATTACAGTTATTGTATTTTTTTACAAAAACAATATGTACTTTAAGCAAAAAGTGTAGACACTGATCAGACACTGCGGTCTTTGGCGTCTGATCTCTGTCTTCAGTGTTAGCAAGTGCCCCTTTTTAGATGATTTGTTTGTTTGATTTGAGGTTCAACGTCCCCGTCAGCACTGTATACGTCATTTGGAGACGTTGCTTCCCATTTTGTGGGACTTTTACCCGACACTGAGATAAAATGACATCTCAAGCCCTGTCGCCCTATATTACCAAAAGGGTTTATACGCATGGACGGTCCGACTCGCCCCGCTTTGCTTGGGCAGGCTTAGATCCTCTAAGAGGTTTACCAGTACTCGTGAGCAGTCGGTTTCGGCTCTGCGTGGAAGCATCATGCAGCCAATCTATTTCTTCAAGCCCCGATGGACGGGACCTCTTTGAGATGTTACATGCATGCAAACATGTATTAAAGAAAACATACCAGTAATTTTTTTCAGAAGAAAGACAAGGATACTATTTTTGTTGGTAAATCAATTCAGAAAATCAATGAGCGGGGGCTCGAATCTTGTTTATATACCCATAAAATGTCCCGTGTACTTTATACAGAGGTTACCGGTCGGTTATTGACTTTTTTATGTAGTGAAATATTCGGCGCGAGCTCGTTTGGCGAAGGATGCTCGTGCGTATCGGCAATATGATCGAGTGCGGAATAGTCGATAGCCCCTAAACTTATGCTGTCTACTCGAATTCAGGATTGCTTGGTACAGAAATCTGAACGTAAAATAAGATCATACTCGTAAATAGCGCCATTACATTCTCAGACGCGACGTTACATGATAAAGATTAAAGCGATAAACAACAGGATTGCTTTGAAAATTGAAGTCTGGTTTCCTTACCTCTTCAGTGTTGACTTTATAACCCATTCTATGTAGTTGACTCTTCCATTGCTATAAGTTGGACAAGTCCATTTGTCTCATAAGGCGTGTCGGGCCCATTTTTTCGGTTGTATTCCATTTTTGACGAAAAACTCTGTTAGCAAATAGTGCAGGCCCTGATCAGACGCCGCGTTCTGTGGCGTCTGATCTGGGCCTACACTGTTTGCCAAGGTTCCCCTTTAGGTGTTACCCGCAAGCAATGGGTTAGCTGATTCATTATCTCTAAGTCAATCACCAGGACAGGCCGCAATCTTGTTATAAAACGTATATTTAGACTTTATTACACAGCACGCATAGAAAACGGATTTATGACATCATTAAACCGGAAATGAAAAGGAAATGAATTAGCATGTACAGAGCTGTCTGTATGATAAGCAATAAAGTTAGTCTATAACCGCTGTGTCAGTGGGTGTATGCGACATCAGATATGTCTGACCACGACTGCAGAACAAAGCAAGTATTATGCCAAGGACGCAGCGCAAAGTGCAGCTGCATACAGATTGCTATCCGTGATGATGATGATGATGATGATGATGATGATGATGATGATGATGATGATGATGATGATGACCACGACTGCGGAACAAAGCCAGTATTATGCCAAGGACGCAGCGCCATGTACGTCAAAATGCAGCTGCCTACAGATTGCTACCAGTAAGATGATGATGATGATGGCGAAGAAGAAGAAGAAAAGAAGAAGAAGAAAGAAGGTGGAGAGAGAATGTGGATGAGGAGGAGGAGAAGGATGGAGAAGAGGAGAAAAGGATAGCGCTGCAGAAGAAACAACGCTGCAAAATCTCTGAGGGACTTTATTCATCAGTTTTATAAGTCTGTACTAAAACGCACAGCTTCTATCACGCACATATAAGCATAGAATTTTACTCAACCAAAAGGCAGATCACTCGGCTTATTTTGTTCTTCACGGAGCAGTCGTAAAAGGAGGAATTTGCTCCCAGTCTGCGTGCAACCGGCCTCAGTGGCTTACTGGATAAGAGCGCTGATTCTTAATCATTAGGTCTCTAACCGCTTGGGGTTCGAGCCTGGCTTGGGCCACATGTGAGACCCCAAGTTCTGCAACGGATAGTTAGGTGGTTTTTCTTCAGGTACTCCGGTTTTCGCCAACCTCTGATTAACGATCGGCCGGTTTTCGCCCACCTCTGATTAACGATCGGCGCGATATAAGTGAAATAATGTTGAAAGGGCCGTTAAACCAAAACCAAGCCAATTTGAGTGCCCTCAGTGTTTAGAACCAATTAACATGTGAGCCGGTGTATCTAGAACTATCTACGATGTTCGTACATGTTCCACAAAAAGGGAGGGGCATATTGTATTTGGTGCTGATCGCATTTATATCGGCGTCAGGCTGGTCCCGGGGTTTTTAAACTTTTTGATGCTCAACTCATCTGAGCATGAAATGTGTAATGTTCATTAAAATACAAACAAAGCAGAAACATTTCCTGCTCAGATCAACAAAGAACGGTGTTAGTCCTGCTCATAATTACAAATTTCGTGCTCAGGTAAGTGGAGCATGAATAGTTTTATAACCGCGGGCCCTGATCTGAGTCTTTGCTGTCTGCCCTTGCTATAAAACTTTTATTTTATTTATTTATTTTTTTTTTTTATTATTTTTTTTTTTTTTTCATGACGAGGCTCGAATACAGTGAGACACTCCAAACCAGAAACGTGTTTGTCTTTTGCGAGCAACAAATGTGCGGATCAGCCTGAACAAACGCACAAACTAATCAGGACAATGGGGGTAATTAATATTCAATAAAATTCTGCTATTAAGGGGAATGTGAACACCTTCAGGGGAGGCAACTCCTGCAAAAGTATTTTTGTCTACCATGACAATAGGAGTCAACTCTGAAAGGAAAGAATTTGCTCCTGAGGAGCAAATTCTTTCCTTTAAGAGTAGACCCCTTTTTCAGTGGGACAGGGCTTATAGAAAAGCGAACAGAAAGTCCCGAAAGTTGTCTCCCTTTGAAAAATGGCGGATAAATCTGGCAGGTGTTCCCAATCCCCTTAAGATCACCTAAAATGAAGACAAATTATGTATTTAAAAGTTTCAGGTATTTTTTCATTTTTCTTTGTTTTCTACGACTAGTACTCTCTATTGGAATACTACCTTTGGGACTGTTCGAAAGTGGTCTAGAAGACCACTTTTGAACAGTCCCAATGGTGGTCTGAATATTGGAATTTTTCTGTACCTTTTGTTTTTTTATCTGAAATGAGCCGGAGCACAGCACTTCCTACAATTAACATGTGCGCCCAGCGTAGACTCAGATCAGACTGCGCATCCGCGCAGTCTGATCAAAGTCTTCGCTGTGCCCTTTAAGGATAGCTAAGGGTCCAATGCTCCTTCATGCAGCAAGAAAAGTCTCTGGTCCGACTATATGGACACGCAGGCTGATCTAATTCTTTGCTGGGCGCACATGTAAATTGTAGCAAATGCTGTGCCCGGCTCTTTAATTTCAAGATTCTTACTTGTCAGTGTAGGGAGCTTACCACTAAATATTTTCCATAGACGACAATAGTAACATTTTTCTATCTCCAACAAAAACTGTACATGCAAAATATTTCAAACCTTGGTTGTTTGTAGAGCAACTCTAGCTGAATAAATCCCAAAGAAAAAATCCACATGTAGCCCGTCTCCTTTTTGAGCTATTGTCCGCCATATTGTTGATGTGTAGCGCCGCAGTGAATAACAGGGCAATTTTTTCTCAAAGGGGTGACCATGAAAATGTGGCAGCAATATTTTTGGGCTTGCAGATATAAATGCAAAGCATCTATTATTTTGTTTTGCTATAAGTACCCTTTTCTTAAAATGAAATAAATCCAGCCTATATAACCAATGAAATGCACAGCTGGTATTTGATCCTCTATCAAATCTTCTGTCCCAAAGTGCTGGTTCCCCGGCTCAGCAATATTTAGTGTTAAGCTACCTATACCAAACTCTTATTGTCTTTATGATCCATCAAAAGCATTGTCAAATAGAAATTTAGATCATATCTAATAATTTAAGCATGCATAATAAATGTTCAGTGACAAAGAATCTTTGAAGTTTGCGAAAAAGTTATCGCTTTCAGATTCTACAATGAAAGCCGAACAAACAATATTTTGTGAAAAAGGGCAAAGTTTACCTCTTTCTGGAATGGAACCCAGACACCGGCTGGCATCAGTGGTTCTTCTCCTATGTCTTTGGAACACTTCAATCCTAAAATGCACTAAAGTATGCCTTAATAGCATACCAACTGGTATTTATGGCTGATTTCACACCTATACCCCCTATTTTATGTAAAAATGGCATTTTGAGGATATTTTGAGGATAAAACTTTGACAAAAATGATTATAAATGCCTCAATACCATGAGAAATAGTGGATATATATCTGTTCAGACCCTTTAACATGAATCTAATCAATAAGAACCAATAAGAGATGAGAAAACTTATCACGATATTGCAGCAGAGACAATTTTGAAGTTTTGCTTTCGCTAGAGACCAAGGCCAAAAACCAGGTAACCTTAGTGTTAAATTCCAGATGGAGTAGATCCTTTCTCTTGTGTTTCTGGTTATACACTTACTGTAAGACTTTTTCCAAAACAAACCCATTAACAATTGATTAACATGGCTTTAAAGTACCCCCCCCCCCTCCCCCTCAAAATGCACAGATCAGAAGCAAAAACTGATCAAAACACCCAGTTAGACCTAAATTACCACAGACCTTACACTTTTTTACAGTTTCTATGGCAAACCACATGCCAGGAATATCCATTTTATGATACAGAATTGGATTGAACCTACCAATGTGTGAAAATATGATGTAATGACTGAAAACTGGAGTGTGGGGCTGATTTTCCAACTTTTGGTATAGGGAGCTTACCACTAAATATTTTCCATAGACGACAATAGTAACATTTTTCCATCTCCAACAAAAACTGTACATGCAAAATATTTCAAACCTTGGTTGTTTGTAGAGCAACTCTAGCTGAATAAATCCCAAAGAAAAAATCCACATGTAGCCCGTCTCCTTTTTGAGCTATTGTCCGCCATATTGTTGATGTGTAGCGCCGCAGTGAATAACAGGGCAATTTTTTCTCAAAGGGGTGACCATGAAAATGTGGCAGCAATATTTTTGGGCTTGCAGATATAAATGCAAAGCATCTATTATTTTGTTTTGCTATAAGTACCCTTTTCTTAAAATGAAATAAATCCAGCCTATATAACCAATGAAATGCACAGCTGGTATTTGATCCTCTATCAAATCTTCTGTCCCAAAGTGCTGGTTCCCCGGCTCAGCAATATTTAGTGTTAAGCTACCTGTAGCAGAACAGGCAGAATTGTAAATTGCCTGGTGGCAAACTCCGTTGATAAGATTTCTCACAACATCGTTTAATTTAGAGTGCTGTGGGTTTACAGCCCAGTCAACAGCTAAGGTCTTGTACATGTCGAGCCGGTCAGTTAACATCTTTGTTCCTAGGAAGACTTAAACCTAAGCGGCTACCAGTACTTAGCGAGATTACCACAGGACACTAACTGACACCTGCCGGTTGGTCAACGGCAAAGTCCTAAAGCAACTGTCTATCTCAATCCATCTCCCAGGAATGGGGCGTTAGAACAAGAAAAGACAGGATAGAGTACAGCTCACCATCTCGCACGTGCTACAAGCACAACAGTTCCTTGCTGAAGCCAAAGCACTAGAACAGCTACACAGCACCTTCACATCGACCCAACCTCCCAGACAACACATTTAATGGTGGTTGTGTGTGTGTGTGTGAATTCGGGTTTAACGTCGCTTTCAACAATTTTTCAGTCATATCACGACGATTGTATGAGACTTGCCCCTAGGTAATTGATTACCCCCTCTTGGTCCCATACCTATATGACAGTCAAAATACCCCACTTCTTCAATAACTGGTCATTAGGGGGTTATTCAATCAAGAATGTGTCTTTTAGACCCACAAAATAGGGTATTTCGCTTGGCTTATTCGGGAACAGACATATCTCTTATAGCAATAGATAAGAAACATGTAAGAATTTTGTGATAATTGAAGGATAGATTTCCTTATTTCGCCATATAAACCTATGTTGTGGGTATCGGCCCCCGTCCATCGGGGCTTGAAGAAATAAATGGGCTGCATGTTGCTTCCACGCAGAGCTGAATCCGACCGCACACGAATACTGATAAACCACTTAGAGGCTCTAAGCCTGGCCAAGCAAAGCGTTGCAAGTCGGACCGTTCATGCTTATAAACCCTATTAGTTTCATTAGGCGACAGGGCTTGCGATGTCATTTCATCTCAATGTCGGGTAAAAGTCCCACAAAATTGGAAGCAACGTCTCCAAAATGACCAATATAGTGTTGATGGGGACGTTAAAAATCAAATCAAACAAACAAATATGTTGTAGGTCCATGTACTCATTAGAACCGCCTCGAACAGACGGTTCTAATGAATATCCACAACATAGGTTTCATGGAGAATTGACAAAACTATCCTTCTATTATCACAGAGTTCTTGCCTTATCTGTTGCTATGGTTTTGTTTGTTTGATTTGAGGTTTAACGTCCCCGTCAACACAGCATGAGTCATTTGGAGACGTTGCTTCCAATTTTGTGGGACTTTTACCCGACATTGAGATGAAATGACATCTCAAGCCCTGTCGCCCAATGAAGTGTTGTGTTTTCTTCAAAATGTATATTTTTGCAAACCAAGTAGGTCGTGATCAGACGCCTACTAGATCTGATCTGGATCTGCACTTTTTGCCATTTGGCGTCAAATGGGATATTTCACCTTGTAAAAAGCAAAATTTCGTTTCTGAAGCTTGTTGAAACAATGTAGACCCCGATCAGGTGCATATTTCTGTGGGGTATGATCTTGGTTTGACATTTTGCTAATTGGCGCCAATTGGCATCTTTACCTTGTAAATAGCACAAGACCATTTTGAAATTTAAGAGTGTGAGGTTGTCTTTTCTTCAAAATTTCCGAAATACGTAATTCATGTTCAGTCACTCACAGAAGCAACTCATTAGTTTAATTATTTATTATTATTTTTTTTTTTTTTTTTTTTTTAGGAAATTTATTTCGGAACTGACTGAACTTTTTGTAATCTTTTATGATCTAGGCCCTGATCAGACGCCTACTTCTTCTCCGCCCGGCTGTATTTTTTTTTACCATTTCCATTTTTTCCCATTTTCTTCAAAATTTAGACGCCTAGTTCTGTTGCGTTTGATCTTGATTTGCACTGTTTTCCAATTGGCGCCAAATGGAATTTTCCACCTTGTAAATAGCACAAGACCATTTCAAAATTTAAAAGTGTGAGGTTGTGGTGTCTTCAAAAATTATTATGAAAATAACTAATGCTTCTGGAAACAAAGTAGGCCCTGATCAGATGCCTAGTTAATCTGCGTCTGAACTGGACCTGCACTGTTTGCCATTTGGCGCTTAACTTAATGAACTTTAAAAAATATGCGTATTTCAGCCTTTACCGTATTTTTATTTATTTATTTTTCTTTGTTACAGAGATTGTTGGTACTTCATTGCGAAAATACGCCTATACAAATCTATTGAATTTTTTACCACCAAAACTCAACATTTTCCATTATTTTAATATTTCTGCACAAAACATAGGTTGTGGTTCTCGTTAGAACCGACTCTGCGAGGCGGTTCTGAGAAGTAATCACAATCTATATTTTGTGCAGAAATAAGAAGAATAATATATATTACATGCATTACAGAGAAATACCATGATTTCTACCAGACATAAACTTGGTATTTTCCTTTTTGCTAAGAAGAAATATTTCCTCTTAGCCGGGGAAATAAATCCCTTCAGCTGGAACTACTTTATGTACAAGATACGAGATACCGCTTTGCAGTGAAATTGTTCTATTCAAACGCGGGAAAGTTTCAATCACGGCGACGTTATTCATGACGTCATTGTAATGGCGTCTAAGAAATATCAACAGACGTTCAGAATGCGTGACGTTTGAGTCGGATGCAACGCTGAAACAAAAGAAACATGGATATGACCATTGATTTGGATGTAAGTTTTGCTTTATTTAATCTAACGTTTTACTTGTTTTATCACTGAAACACTTTGTTTCTTCTATTTTTGTTCAAAACTGTAGAAAGCGCTTTCAAAATGGCGCCCATCCAGTTGTTCTTCCACCCAGATTCTGTAACACTTCGCTGATTGAACCGTTTACATGAGCTGTAAACAGTCAACTGAACGGGCATTCAGATCAAAAATTCAAGATCCAAACTCTCCTAAAAGTCTATGGAAGTGCATGTAATATACAGATTATACATTTCTCCTATTTGAAATATGGGATTTATAAACCTCGGGAGGTAAAACAATCCGTTAAAGAAACTCGTGCTTCGCACTCGTTTCTTTATCGGATTGTTTTACCTCCCTCGGTTTATATATCCCATATTTCAACTAGGAGAATGAATAATTTATATATATGCCCTTAAATTCAAATTTTACTATTTAAAAGTGGGGTTTAGCGGGGTCAAATTTGTATAGGTGTGTTTTCGAGATGTGTTAGAAACACCATAAACACCCATTACAAGGCGGTTCTTATGAGCGCCCACAAACAAGTAAACAGAAATGACTTGTCAAACACATATCTCAGGGTAAATGATTATCCTCTTGGTCCCCATACACCATATTCCTCAGTGTTTATTATCTCTAAACAGCCAGACATTAGGGTGTTATGCAATCCAAAATATATCTTTAAATGTAAATGTTATTGAGTGTGTTTATCCGAAGAAATCACTGCTGATAAGAGACACCAATACCGCCATTAATTTATGAACGCATTAAAAAAAAATAAAATAAAGAATATGTGTCAAACATACGAGCTAAGAGGATTTTGATTGGCCCGTGATTTTTCGCATTCACACGTTGTATCTTCACTTACCCGTCTTATTCTTATTGGTTGGAATTCTCTCGCAAAGAAACGCGTATTGAGTTTACCTAACGCGTTTTGAATAATCAGTTTCATTGGCTGATATTAAACGCGTTGCAATCGCGTATGATCGCGATGAACCGCGTATTGAAACGCGAAAAATTTACAGGTTAAGTTCTTGTTGGGCGTATCTGTATCTCCAACAGGGAAATGGACACTTACAGCAAATTTCCTATATTAACACCACCTTTGGGACTGTGCAAAAGTGGTCTTTAAGACCACTTTTAAGATCACTTTTGAACAGTGCAAAAGGTAGCCTCTTAGCAGGAGACACTAAATGTAGAAAACACAAAGAAAGAATAATCGAAATCTTCTGAAGAGCTTTTAAGAGTTTAGCTGGTCTCACGATCGATAAACAGAATATATTTGTTATCCTATTGCACGCTGTGTAAAAATGGCGCCGCAGAATATTCTTATAACTGGGGCAAACCGAGGAATAGGACTGGAGTTGGTGAAACAGCTTCTCAAACTGAAGCCCAAAACCGTTATCGCCACATGTAGGACACGGGGCAATGCTCAGGTATGTGTCTTTATTTTTTCATCTATGTAAAGATTGTGCATGTCTATCATCACTGACACCACGTTAAGTAGTCCCTTAACCCGTTTTGTACCAAATGGAAGCTTCCTTCTTATACATGGCAGGAGTCCATTTCAAACTTTAGGGGGGTCAGGTTGTGTTTTCTTCAAAATTTATTTGGAGAATGACTGAACTTTTAGCAAACAGTGGAGGCCCTGATCAGACGCCGCATTCTGCGGCATAGTCTCGCATTTTATCCCTTTTCCTCGACTCGTTTAATAAATTCAATATAATACATGGACACTCATGTTAGATCCTCTATATTTATTGTAATGAAGACAATTTTCTGAAAAAGAAGAATTAACTCATAAATATCACCTTACGAGTGTGCAATAAGTTGTCATTCGGAAGTGCATGCGTTGCCGCTAAAAAGGGCTGGATCGTTGGCTCTTCAGGTGTTTCCATTTGAGCCGATGCACAGCATTTCCTACAATTTACATGTGCGCCCAGCGAAGAATCAGATCAGCCTGTACATCCTTATAGTCTGACAAGAAGGAGCATTGGGTCCTTAACTATCCTTAGAGCGCACAGTGAAGACTCTGCGCAGTCTGATCTGAGTCTTCGCTGGGCGTACCTGTAAATTATAGGAAATGCTGTGTTCCGGCTCATTCGATATATGTACCAAGGATTGAATGTATGTGTAGGCTCGTCTCAACCTTGGCTGTTCTTCTAAGTGACATGTACATTTTATCATTATATATGTGTACAAAATAATAATTTCGTGACCTATAATTAAACTGACAGACAAGGATTATCAGCGATTTAGCTGGTGTAATTCATTTTATGCAAAACCATGCTACAGCCCATGTAGTACCCAGGAACATTGATGTATCTGAAGGTGAACATTTACAGATATACAAAAAACTCTTTTCTAGAGTAATCTGCCCTTGGTGCATGTGAAAAATGAGCTGGCGCATGAAAAAACTAACAGTAAGACCGGTGCGAACAGTAGAGACTCAGATCAACCTGCGCACCCATCCATTGTGACAAGACATTTTGCTTATGTCTCTTTGCATAGATATTAGCCTCTAGTAGGTACATGTGATCAGCGAAGACTCTGATCAGACTGCGCGAGTGCGCAGGCTGATCTGAGTCTTCGCTGGTCGCTCATGACTTCTTGTAGATTTTGTTATGCACTGGCTCAAATGTTGTTGTTGTTGTTGTTTTTTTTTTTTTTTTTGCCAAATAGCTTTTTTGGAGTAGATGAAACTTTACAGATATATCGAATATTGTGTTGGGTGGTTGGGTGAGGCGTAGGAGTCCTATATCTTATTCCACCTGGGGACACAGTTGATACTGGCTTACAGTTGGGCAAGGCTTGTTGTCCTTGCACCAGGAAAGGGTAGAGGGGGAATGTTGTCATTTCTTCTGTTTCTACAGATTCTTTCATTTTCCTCTTTCTGCCCAATCCCTCTGTTTCATCTCCTCTACAATTCCGTTTAGGTCCCCGCCCATCGGGGCTCGGAGAAATAACTGGGCTGCATGGTGCTTCCACCCAGAGCTGAAGTCGATCGCATACGAGAACTGGTAAACCACTTAGAGGATCTAAGTCTGCCCAGGCAAAGCGATGCGAGTCGGAACGTCCATGCTTATAAACCCTATTGGTTTCATTGGGCGACAGGGCTTGAGATGTCTTTTCATCTCTATGACGGGTAGAAGTCCCACAACATTGGAAGCAACGTCTCCAAAATGACATATATAGTGTTGACGGGGGCGTTAAACATCAAATCAAACAAAAACTGGGCTGAGTCAATAAACTGTATATTACGTGCATTTTGATTTTGGCCCCCGCCCATAGGGGCTTGAAGAAATATATGGGCTGCATGGCCCGCACACTAGTACTGTTAAACCGTTTAGAGGATCTAAGCCTGTCCAGGAACCGCGGTGCGAGGCGGACCGTCCATGCTAATAAACCCTATTGGTTTCATTGGGCGACAGGGCTTGAGATGTCATTTCATCTCAATGTCGGGTAAAAGTCTCACAAAATTGGAAGCGACGTCTTCAAAATGACCTTTACAGTGTTGAAGGGGAAGTTAAACCTCAAATAATAATAAAAAAAAAAACACTTGAAAACAGCTGTCTTCAAACTGTTTAGCACAAATGTTATGCTTTGCATAAACAAATGTCTTGATGTTAAGATTCTCTGTTCCAAGATTATAAATCCATTTTTTTTTACATAACTCTCTATTTTTCTAAGGGTTAGGGATAGAAAAACAGCTCATTCCTTGTCCAGTATTTGCCCTTACAAGAAGGCATTTTTATTATTTTAAAGTTCACTTTCTCCTCTAAAATCCTCAGCTGCTAAAGATAGCTGTCGGAACATAGACTGAACAGTCTCCTTGAGATCACTGCAGGAGATATAATCTGTAAAAATGTCTGACACCCTATAAACAATTTTAATGAGCCATTACAGTTAATTAGAGCAACAGTTTAGGAGGAGAATATGATTTTATCATTCCTCAATGGTGTTATTGTAAAATGGATCTGAGAAAAAAAAATGGTGGTCATTCACTTTAACATAGAGTCCATGCAAACGGTAGTGGGCGCAGTGACACATTAGCTGACTGAAACAAAAAAGCCATCCTGAAAGCGCTTTCCTTTTTACTGAATGAAAATAGAAGAACTCAAATCATTTTTGTGATTAAACAAAAATGCGATAGTACAGTCATTCTGTGGTTGTGTTCATGTAATCTATACAATAAACTCTGCATCCGAGTATCATATAGTATAGGTGTATACAGACATCACTTTATTCAAATCTTTTCTTGCAGGAACTCCTTCAGATTGAAAAAGAATCAACAGCTTTGAAAGTCATTAACCTAGGTAGGCTAATTATAAACGTTTCATCACGAAAACACGCCTATATAATTTTGACCCCCTTAAACCCCACTGGGGTTTCCGGGGGTATACCTTATTTTTCTTATTTCTGCTTTAAAATATAGATTGTGGGTACTCGTTAGAACCGCCTCGGTGAGGCGGTTCTAACGAATGCCCACAATCTACATTTTGAGCAGAAATAAGAAAAATATCGCATTTTTCATCATAAGATTTTCATTTTTTTCGGCGATGAAGGTGGCAATGTATTTGTATAGGCGTGTTTGCGTAATGTCTTCGTCACCTCCTTGATCACATTACGAAAACACACCCGTGCGACATAGCGCATTTTTTTCACATCTCCAAAATGGCAACTTTTCTGATGAAAATCCGTGATATTTTTCTTATAAATACTGCAAGCATAGGTTGTGGGTGCTCGTTAGAACCGCCTCATTGACTAGTACCCACAACCTATGTCTTCGAGAAGAAATAAGAAAAATAATGTATACCCCCTTAAACCCCAGTTTTCTCTGTATAAAGTGGGGTTTAGGGGGGTCTTCATCTCACGGACTTGTTCACGTGATGATGAGCTGTTGAACTGTTTTGTATGACCATTCTATCCCTTCAAGAATTTTTTGTTGAAAGAATATGGATTATACTCAACACGTGAACAAGTCCGTGAAATAAACACCCACTAAACCTTACTGTATTTCGATAAAACTGGGGATTACGGAGGTAAAGATTATTTTGCCTTATGTCTGCTCCAAGACATAGGTTGTACGTACTCGTTAGAACCGGTTCAAACGAGCTCTCACAACCTATGTTTGCAGTATATATAAGAAAATTATTACGAATTTTCATCAGGTTCATTGGGCGGCAGGGCTTGAGATGTCATTTCATCTCACAAAACTGGAAGCAACGTCTCCAAAATGACCCCGTCAACACGACGGGGACGTTAAACCTCAAATCAAACAAACAAACAAACAGAGAAGTAGCCATTTTGGAGATGTGAAAAATGCACTATGTCGCCCGTGTGTGTTATCATAAGTATCTAAAAAGTTTTGTTAGATCAAGACACCGGCTCAACATTACATATATAGTGTTTACAAGGACATTAAACTACACAAAATAACCGCACATTGTGAAAATAAAGTCAAATCATATAATCCCATGCTATAAATTCCAGGTTTAAACGTTCACATAATAAATAAAATGGAATGCATCACACGGTTTGTTATCACGGAGTTTCATCTACAGAGAACCCGCGTTATAACGACAGTATTATATTGTGGAGTTATAATGAATTTTCCGTTATAAAGAATCCCAGTTCGGAGTATGATAGGTTATAAAAGGTCTTTTCTACATCATGACTCCAAGAAACAAATGTTATAGACTTGAGGCGATTCTAACAAATGTCTATAACATTTGTTTTTTGGAGTATTACATTACAAGAATCTCTCATGACTATGGACTCGATTTGGGCATTTCCAACCCGAGGGAAGCCCAAGCCGCTCGGAATTGAGGCTAAACCTTGAACTAATAATTCATTGAAATTGTCGTTTTAACGAATGTCGTTATAACGCGGGTCCTCTGTATTCAGTATGTTGTTACAGATGTTAATAGTGAGGAATCTGTGAAGGCGGCAAGACATCAGTCAGAAGAAATCCTTGGTGATAACAGTTTGAATCTTTTAATTAACAACGCCGCAATCTATGTACATTGTTCTTCCATTCAGAATGTCAACGGCGATGAAATGATGCGCTCATACCGTGCCAATGTGGTTGGACCTGCCTTGATGTGCAGAGTAAGTTGAGAATAGGGGGGCGATTGGGGTGGTTGGGTGAGAAAAAGGTGTCGTGTATCTTACATGTACGTCACTGGGACGTCCAATTGATATTGTCTTACAGTTAGGCAAGACCTGCTGTCATTGCAACAGGTAAGGAAAGAGGGGGGAAAGCTGTAAATTCTTCTTTTCCTTCACTTTCATTCATTTTTCTTTTTCTCTCTTGTCCCTTCTCTTTCATCACCTCTACCTTTTCTCCCTTTCTGTGGGGAGCGACACAAAATGACTCGCAAAGGTTTATGTGTCGTTGAAACCCAATACAATCAATATGAAGCGCGAAAAGCGAAAACGGGTCTGTGTGCGCTAAGCAGGGACTCAATCAGCCTGCGTACACACCCCGTAATACCATGCAATCCTTTAGGATAACGCACCCGTGCGACATAGTGCATTTTTCATATCTCCAAAATGGTTACTTTATTGATGTAAATCTGTGATATTTTTGTAAAATATACTGCAAACATAGGTTGCGGGTGCACCGTTTAGAACCTCCTCCATGAGGCGGTTCTAACGAGTACCAACAACCTATGTCTTGGAGCAGGGATGTGCATATAATATGTACCCCCACCCACCGACACACACACACACACACACACACACACACACACACACACACACACACACACACACACACAAACCTCTACATAATTTGGCTTAGGGTGTGTTCATTTCACAGACTTGTTCACGTGATGAACATAGAGGATCTTGCATGAATGATCAGTTCATAGCCATAACCTATGTCCGGGAGCAGAAATAATATAAACCCCAATTTTCTCTATATAAAGCGGGGTTTAATGGATTGCTTATTATACAGACACGTTAACATGAGTTAGTCTTTCACTTCATACGCTGGATATGGCTTCAAATGGCTGTGTTCTTTGACTGTGGTCATCACCTGAACAAGCCCGTGAAATGACTACCCCATAAAACCCACTTTATGAAGAGAAAAAATGTTATTGAAAGGGGTATATATTATTTTATCTTATTTCTACGTCGAGACATAGGTTGTGGATACTCGTTAGAATGGCCGCATTGAGGCGGCTCTAAAGTGTACCAAAACCTATGTTTAGTTTAAACATATTTATTTTGATTACCAACATATTACATACATACAATACATAAAAGTACAATGTCAAGGATTAGAACGAAAGCTCAAAGCTTGTAGAGTTCTTTTCCTTTGGTGCATACAATAGAACATTGTGCTATATTTGGCGACTTTCAATAAATATCAAATTATTTGTAACATATAGTAACTCACAGATATTTTGGAGAAACAAAAAATGGATTACAACTATGTATAAAAATACACCAATAGAAAGAGTTCGACAATGTGGATTGTTATTACCTTATATTTTTAGAAAAATAATCTTGCTTAATACGAAGTTACGATTAGAAAAATATTGGAGAGGGAGATTGGGGATGAATGCGTGTAAACATATAGAATCAAACTATCAGAACAGGTCGACAGGGCTATTATAGATTGTACGTTGCAGGAGTTTCTACTTGATACTCAAAATCGCTTCGTGGTCTTTATGAACTTCTGTGTCTGATCAAAGATGAAAGTATTGGATTCAAATGCCAATGAGCTGTCACCAAATAAGAGAACGTTTAAGGAAGGTATTGTATGTATTGAGACTGAATTAAGAAAGTCCCGTTGTAAAGTGTAATACGCACAATGAAAAAAAAAAAGTGTGGGGCATCTTCGATACTGCCACATCGGCACATTGGCGAATCAGAGATATTTTTCATGAAAAGGTCAAGATTAAGTGAACTGCAGTTAGTTCGCAGGCGAGTATGCAAAATATGTTCTTTCCTGTGGCCCGTATAATAATACTTTGGCACCTTTATTTCTCCTTTAAAAGGAAACTTTTGAACGATTTAACAGAATTTGATTGTTGGGCGTCAACGGGTAGACTGCTCCAAGCTCTATCTGCTGAAGATAAAAAAGAATGGTAGTACTGATTTGTTCTGGTGTCAATGGATTTTAGGTCATTTGAATTTCTTAAATTATATCAGGACATTGTGCTGACAGATTGTGGAATAAGAGTAGTCAAATATGCAGGTGTAAGGTAATTTTTCATTTTGTAAAACAATGTAAGCTGATGATGTTTCCTTCTTTGTTCCAGAGATTCCCAGCGAATTTCAGTATAAAGTGCACTCCTAGAAATTAATGTAGTTCTACCAGTTGCAATTCTAGCAGCTTCGGTGTATATTTTTTCTAGTTCGTCTTTTCATATTGGGTGCAATTTGCCCAGATAATATCTCCATACTCTAGGAGTGGTCTAATGAAAACCAAATACATTGTTTCTAGAGCTTCCAGCCTGAATTTAAGTTTCCTCATGACATTGATTCTAGCCCATGCCTTTTCTGTAATGTAATTTATGTGTTGGTGCCATGTTCCGTCATGAGAGAAATATACCCCTAGATGCTTATGATGTTCAACTTCAGTTATTGCTTAATTTTGCATGATAATGTTGTGGTCGGTTTCGTTTACGAGAGATGAGAAGAGATTCTGTTTTCGAAAGATTAAAAGACACTAGCCATGTTTTTGCCCACTGCGAAATTTTTGAGAGATCAGAGTTAAGACAGTTTGCAGCGGTTTCAGGATTGTCCACAACTATAAAAAGACTAGTATCATCGGCAAACAGTCGAATGTTAGAGCCTATATCAACAACGATATCATTTATATAAAGCAGGAAGAGTAATGACCCTAGAATGGACCCTTGTGGCACGCCAGCACGTATGTACACCCAGTCAGATGCTGTACCGGGCAGCACAACTCTTTGTTTTCTGTCTGAAAGGTAGCTTATAAACCAAGTGAGGACTTCCCCTGTGACACCAGCTGCTTGTAACTTAAAGATAAGACCCATTATGCCATACACGATCAAAAGCTTTGCTGATGTCACAGAAGACAGCCCTTACCTCTTTCCCACGGTCAAGTGCATGACAGAATGTATTGTACAGAAATGTTAATTGGTTTATAGTGGAATCACCCGGAACAAAACCTGATTGAAGGGAAGTTAACTGATTGTTGTCACGAAAGTGGTTAAATAGGTATTTAAATACAAGCCGTTCAAGGACCTTAGATTCTGCGTTCAGTAGTGATATTGGTCGGTAGTTAGAAACGATGGATAGATCTCCCTTTTTAGGCACCGGGCATACATTAGCTTCCTTGTAAGGTGTTGGAACGATGCCGGTTTGTAAAGACTGGTTGAAAACTGAACAGAGGGGACGAGATATTACACTTGAGAGATCACGCAATATTCGATTACTTAAGCCGTTTGGGCCAGCAGCCTTGCCCAAAGGTAATGATTTTAGTACGGATTCTACCTCGAGCGGGGTTAGTATAATTCTGCTTAGCTGTGTTTCTACAAAAACAGCCGGTTGTTCAGGAAGAACAGCATTTGTTTCATCTAAAATCGTTTGACTTTGGAAAAAAGAACTAAAAACATTTGCCTTATCAAACTCATCTGAGTAAACTTCATCGTTATACTCCAAGAAAGGAACTGAGGACTTTGAACGCGGAGCTATAAATGTTTTGAGTGTTGACCACCAGTCTTTTTGAGAAAGAGTGTTAGACGCTAGCTTATTTTTTATATTGTCATAGAAAGCTTGCTTGGATTTACGAATCAAAGTTATAGTTTTATTGCATTGTTTTCTGAACGAGTACCCATCACTTGCTGAACTAGATCTTTTAGCTCTTTTATATGCCCGCTTACGCTTCCGGGTATGCCATTTTATAATTGATGTGAGCCAGGGTGGATCTGTTGGGTTTACTTTTATTTCTCTGTTTGGAATACACTGGCGAGCGATTTGTACAATGGCATTGTGTATGTGGCTTGCGTAAGTAGCGGTATCATTGTTATACAAAGACTCCCAATCGAATTCAGAAGCTTTTTGACGTAAAAGGTTGTAATCTCCTTTCCCGTAATACCATACATGACGCGTAAACGAAATAGCTTTGTGTTTTGAGAATTTTAGGACTTCATATACAGGGCATTGGTACCTTAGTGGCTGATTTAAAAAAAGGTTCGCCAACTCGACTTAATAGAATGCGTTCTTCATTAGAAACGAATAATAAGTCCAATATTGACGAGGAGTGCTCAGTATAATTAGTAGGTTTGTCAATTAGTTGATGTAGTGAGAATTGCAAACAGGGTGACTCGATTTCCCTTTACGTTTGAGGGCTAAGAGTATTCAAATTAAAGTCGCCAGTTTTGATTATATCAGATATACCAGTATCAATTGCTAAAGCTATTGAATCCTCAGTGCGAGAAAGATAGCTTACATCAGAATTTGGCGGTCTATAAAAAACAGCAAATAATATATATTTATTGTTGTTGGCTACTTCTATCCAAATGGATTAAATTCCTCTTATTTCTAAATCAATACGCCGTTTATAGAAGATACCGTCTTTAACATATCTTTAACATAAAGAATAACTCCACCATGATTATCACCGTCACGGTCTTTCCTCTCTGGTGTGTTATATGATTGAAGAAATAAGTCGTCATTATCGACTGAGGCACTGAGCCAGGTTTCCGAGAAGGCCAGGATGTCAAAGTCAATCATCTCAGTGTGGAGACTTTCAAGTTTAGATATGATACTCTGCACGTTATAGTGTATAAATGATAAACTGTGACTTGAGCTGAGAGATTCAAATATAGCAGACGAGACAATAGAACATGACGAGGAAGAACTGTTTGAGAAGGATGAATTTGAGGCAGAAGACAATGGTCCAGGGTTTGGGTGGACATCACCAGAACAGAGCAGTAGAATAGAAATCCAAGTGGCAAAACCTATGCTGAAGAAACAGGCAAAATCGACTACAGAAAATTTAGTATTAGCTTCCATTGCCTTTCCTGGCGAAACCTTTTTTTATAAAAACATTCGATTCTAATGCTCTGGTTCATGTTGCTATTTTGCTGGATAAATCGAAGGACGGAATAACTGTGCTGAGAGTTCAATAATAAATTAGTAAAATTTATGAGATGTAAAAAGCAGCGAATTTAAACCTGCAACGGTATGTTGACATGACAGGTGATCTGGTCCTTCTGTACGATAAGATCATGTGACTGTCATTAAAAATAATAGGACTAAACCAATCTCTGTCAGACCAACATCATTGCTAACGACTGTCACCGTCTATCTTACAACATTGGGCTCCCCAAATCCAAAATTAAAAAAAAAAGTGAAAAACTAAAAGGTACAAACATAATAGAACAGACATTGCTTGAAATTGGAGAAACGTTCACTATAAATTTTATCAATATGAAATACGTGTATATGGAACATTCATTCCGACAATATTTAAACAATTTGATACATTTCTCAATAACATATTAGAATCAGTATTCCTACCCAGTGGGCGCATCTAGTCAGCCTTGATGTCACACTGCGACGCCGTTAAAACTCTGCATGCAACCCTGTTATCTAAGTGCAAGCCCAGCGGGCACACAATGCAAACGCAGCGTCACATCAACGTCTATGCAACGTCATCAACTCTATGCAACGTCATAACAATGCATCGACGTTGATGCGTCGCCGCCAAAACATCATCCGCGCGGTGGGTAGGCATGACTGTAAAATATGTATTTTTTAACAGTAAAACTGATTTAAAAACCTATGTTTAGAGTATAAATAAGGAAAAAAATGCAAATTTCATCAGAAAAAATGACTGTTTTTGAAGTATGAAAGAATGCAATTCATTAATATAACACGCCTATACAAATACATAGTAAACTTTTTCGCCGAAAAAAAAAATGGATTTTATGATGAAAAAGTGTGATATTTTTCTCATTTCTGCTCAAAATATAGATTGTGGGTACACATTAGAACCGCCTCATCGAGGCGGTTCTAACGAGTACCCACAATCTATATTTTAGAGCAGATTTATTAAAAATGTTTACCCCTGTAAACCCCAGTTTACTATATAAAGTTGGGGTTTAAGGGGGTCAAAATTATAAAGGCCTGTTTTCGTGATGTGTTACACGAATGTGTTACCGTAATTTCCTTTTTGTTTTACTTTATCTTTGCTTCATGGTCTCCGGATCGCATTACGGTTACACTCCGGTGCAACATAGTGCATTTTTACATCTCCAAATTGGCTACTTTTCTGATGAAATATATGATATTTTTTCTTTTAACTAAACTGCAAACATAGATTGTGGTGCTAGTTAGAAGCACCTCAATTAGACGGTTTAAACGGATACCCACAACTTATGCCTGAAGCAGAAATAAGAAACAAAATGGTATTTACCCTTATCTGTATAAAGTGGGTTTTAAAGGCTTGCGCATTACAGGGACGGGTTAACCGATGATGATGACAAAGAATTAAACACGCCTGTATTATTGTGACCCCCTTAAATCCCCTTTTATATAGTAAAACTGGGGTTAACCGGGGTATTTTTTATTTTTCTTCTTTCTGCTCATAATCATAGATTGTGGGTATTCGTTAGAAACGCTTCGGGGAGGTGGTTCTATCGGGTGTCAACAATCTATGTTTTGAGCAGAATTATGAAAAATATCAGTTTTTTAACAGATAAGTTTCATGTTTTTGGTTGTGAAATTTTCAATATATTTAGATAGGCGTGTTTTCGTAACGTCTTCCGACCATCAAGAAAACACGCCAATATAATTTTGACCCCCTCTAACCCCATTTTTATATTGTAAAACTGGGGTTCACAGGGGTATACAAAATTATCCTTATTTATGCTCAAAAATAGATTGTGGGTACTCGTTAGAACCGCCTCCGTGACAATTGATTTTAACGAGTATCTGCAATCTGTTTAAAGACAGGACTGGACTATTTAAGGGAGCACAGGAAAACCTGAATCATTCTTTGTCTGACCTCTGAAGGGTTAACATCAAATTCTATTTATCTGATTGGCTGTAAATGGAGACCTACTGTGACATCACAATGATTGACATTTTAATAATAAGTGATTGACAGCTCTGCTCTGTTTGAAGCTAACATTGTTATCTCAATTATGTAACAGCAGGCGCACTCCATAATTGGTTTCAATAGACAAACAAAACAATTTAGTCATGATTAATGTATTTATTTTTTTTTTTAGTTTTAAATTACAAAGAAACAAAATACAAACATATTTCATAAAGGTTAATTATATAGCATATTCAGTTCTAATATACCAAACAAAAAATAATAATAATAACAAAATTAAAGCTTCAAGTTTGTTGAAAAATTATAAGTTGACACCATAGAAAACAGCTTCTTCTGATAAATAAATAAATAAATAAATAAATAAATAAATAAATAAATAAATAATGTTTGAATGAAAGAATTGTTTCTTAAATTTGATATAATAGAAAGATTTTTCCATTCTTCTTCTTGTTTTTCTTGTTAAAGAAGAAGAAAAATAAAAAGTAAAATGAATTATAAACAGGCAGTCTTAGTAAAATAAATTAAATAAAATTGACACAGCTTAACAAATGATGGAATGGCTGAATGAATAAAACAGATGTCTAGGCTTATCTCATTCTAATCTCAGTTTAGATTATTTTTTAATAAATTAAAGATTTTGGGTGCTCGTTAGAATGGTCTTAATCAGGCAGTTCTAACGAGCACCCACAATATACTATCAAGTGAGGGTATACATTTGTATGGCCTCAGTGAGGCAATTCAAACAAGCCCCCACAATATACTATAGAGCATTGGTTTGTTTGTTTGATTTGATGTTTAACGTCCCCGTCAACACTGTAAAGGTCATTTTGGAGACGTTGCTTCCAATTTTGTGGGACTTTTACCCGACACTGAGATGAAATGACATCTCAAGCCCTGTCGCCCAATGAAACCAATAGGGTTTATAAGCATGGACGGGCCGACTCGCACCGCTTTGCCTGGGCAGGCTTCGATCCTCTAAGCTGTTTACCAGTACTCGTGTGCGGGTCGGTTTCAGCTCTGCGTGGAAGCATCATGCAGCCCATATATTTCTTCAAGCCCCGATGGGCGGGGGCCGATAGAGTGTTGGTACTAGGTCTTTTTCTAATGAGTACTAGGACTAGATATTTACACATACAACTGTTCAATGAGGCGGTTCTAACGAGTTTTGGGATATTTGTTAGAACTGTGTTATATCCAAAATTTTTTTTTACAGTGAATCATGTTACAGAGAGGTTCTTGTGTACAGAGAAAAATATGAAAACACACATTATAGTTCTTCCAAACCTAAATTGACTTTCAGATAAAATCGTTTTCTGATTTCAGTCAAGTTTGCTATTTTATTTTCTACTACACAAAACTAGATTTTTTTTCTATTTAAATGTTAATAAATAAATAAATTTTTGTTTATGAAGCATAATTTAAGATCAATTTTTGAATGTATTTGTTTGATAAATATATGGGCAGCAGCTGATTATTACAGTCAATTATATCCTATAATCCTTATCAGTTTTATGGCCCCCTATAGGTAGCCAGCCTACCAAGACCAAGCCACACCTACTTTTATTTGCTGGTTACCTGTACATGTTTAGGATGGGAACCAGACCCCCCCGGCATGAAAATCCTGTCTTTAAGCATGAATCAGGGAAATAATGTAATCCCCATTTTCCCCATTAACCCATATATGACAATAGAATATTCCACCTAATGAGTTTGGGTGGTCCCTTTCCAAAATTGGGGTGTCAGGTTTGTTTTGTATGTAGTAAGTTTAACAAAAATGTACATACTTTAAACAAACAGGGTAGACTCTGCGGCGTGTGATCTGGGTCTACACTGTTTGCCAATGTCCCAAAAAGGGCCGTTAGGCATATATGGTACTACGATGGTTCCATTTCACGGACGTTAACTTGACGGAGTAGGATCTCGGAGCTAAAATGGACTTGGCAGTGGCTTGGACCGTTTCATTACAAAAACACGCCTATACAAATGCATTGTAAACTTTACCGCCAAAATACGAAAGTTTTACAGTGATAAATTGTGATATTTTTCTTATTTCTGCTCAAAATATAGATTGTAGGTACTCGTAAGAACCGCCTTGTCGAGGCGGTTCTAATGACGCAGACGGCGCCAGAGTTATGACAATACCTCGTCGTTACCTTCGAAAACAGCCGAACTAATTAGATATACCCCAGTAAACCCAGTTTCACTACATAAAAGTGGCGAATATAGGGGTGTTTTCCTGGTGCAGTCTGACAATCTCAGCGCTATTGTTTAGATAGGAACATCTCGCAATCAGCATGTATATTTCTTTCAGGAGTTTTTACCATTTCTGAGGCGAGCAGAGTCTGACGAAAGCCTGGAAAACTTCAGTTGGGAAAAAGCTGCAATCATCAATATATCTTCAGATTCTGGATCTGTTACAGAAAATAATGACGCCAATCACTATAATTATGGACCAACAAAGGTAAGTTACACGTGTTACGAACGGTCATTTATAAATAGGAATAAGTGAGCTTTTGAAACAACGGTTCGAGCCACTTCAAGCCAAAATTTCCGGAGTGCCATTTTCTTACTATTGTCAGTCCCACTTAAAAAGATACAGAAATGATACAGGGTGAGGCAATCGAATAGCATTTTTGGCCCAAAGTCGTGCAATCAAAGAATAAACCAAAGCTGTCTATTGTTAAATGTAGTCTATCGCATATCATCTAAATTCAGTTTCAGACAGTCCGTATTGTAGAACACATGGTGTTTAGAAAGTCCGACTGACTATCCTGTATTGTTCGGAGGTCGTCCGCATTAGCACTGAGGTCAAAATTCAATAATCATGTTTTGTAATGGTGTCATCTAATAAAATTGTCATTATTCAAGTAATTTCATATTGGCTCAGTTGCAGGTCCTCGAACAGCAGACCTCGGACCTGTAACTGGGCCAATACGAAAGTACTTGATTAAAAACGTCATAGTACATGTAATCATTAGAATAAGCTTTTATTGACTGCATTTCTTTGGGCTACATTACTGACCCTTTGTTTGAAATATGAATTGTAAATATGTAATATTTTAACAAAGAACACCAAATCCAGCACCAGGTTGTAAAATGTGAGTACACATTTTATCGTAATTACGTTTCGTTGCAGGCTGCACTTAACATGCTTACGAAGACGACGAGTCTCGAACTCAAGCCGGCAGGAATTCTCGTAGCCGCTGTGCATCCTGGCTGGGTGAAAACCGACATGACTGGTCCTGAAGCTGAAATTACTACAGAAGAAAGTGTAACAGGAATTCTGAAAGTACTGCCAACACTGAGAGAAAAACATTCAGGGAAGCTTTATGAATACACGGGCCGCGAAATGCCATGGTAATACAATAAATAGAAATACGGTTATTCGCGGTGATTTAAAGAAACTGTCAATGTCAGCTGCTATTCAGAAATACATATTAAGCAGTTTGCCATTGTGCCGGTTGAATAAGGGACTTGGACACAAAACTACAGAAAACTTCAGTGACTCAAACACTGTGGGCTCGTTACCATGACTGGTCGTATACAATGGCTGATCCAAACTCATTATCATTACGATAACAAGTGACCTACTGCAATCTAACGGTTATTTTCTGATGAAAACTTCCGATATCTTTCTAAATTACACTCCAAACATAGGTTGTGGGTGCTCGTTAGAACCGCCTCGTTGAGGCGGTTCTAACGAGTACCCACAACGTATATCTTGGAGCAGAAATAATAAAAATAATGTATACCCCCTGTAAACTCCAGTTTTCTCTGTATAAAGTGGAGTGTAGAGGGGTGTTCATTACACGCACTCGTTAACGTGATGTGATGTAGAGTCGTAAGGGAACTGCTCGAACAGCTCCAGATACCAAAACGGTGAATGATAATTTAGTGAGATTTTCTTACTTTAATCTTGAAAAAGGGTGCTGTTTTTACTCATTAGAATCGACTCAACGAGGGACGGATCGTAATTAATGTTGTTAGAACTTGTGGCCCAACCCATTTGCGTGTAACTTAAATGTATATAAGCAATAAAATATGTTTAAACCAACCAACAAAAAATATTTATTTCATAGAAAACAGAAAAGATTTAGCCAGGTTATTCCCATTTATATTCCTGGCATGGAGTACTGAGTTAAGCTAAGTGGCTCGAACTATTCCTGTCTCAAAAAAAACTTTTCATGGTCCCAAACGTGGTCGAGACAAATATTACGACTTACAGTCGAACTTCAATGGCTCGAACACCTTTGGGACCTCGAAAATCTGTTTGACACTGGGGTAGTTCGAGCCACTGAGGATTACTGCCAGGAGGCATAACGTGATACTTTTAAACATCTTTTCGGTGTTCTATAATGAAAATGTATGCTATGTGTACTCATTAGAATCGCCTCATCGAGGCGACTCTAATGAGTACACACAGCATACGTTTGCAAGATAAAAGTTAAAATCACCTTAATTATCCCCCACTATTGTTTATGTAGAGGATTTCGCTAGTGACTCAAGAACGGGTTCGACTCATCCATGGTAAGCGAGCCATCGATGCTCGAGCCATCGATGTTCGAGCCATCGAAGTTCAGCCTTATTTGTACTTTTTGCCTTGCTTACTTTTGGAGATGTAGATTTGCGTTGAACATAAATCAGAGTGAGCTGATGCAGACAAGCTGCACTTACATATACAACATAGAATAAAATAGGCACCGACGAAATGACTAAAAAATGGACTCAGACACAAAAAGAAGCAATGTAATAAATGCATGATACTAAAAAGGCTTAAATATATGAACAGTTATTAAATATTTATAACGAAAGATAGCCGTACAACAGACCTATGTTTGTTTTGTTTTGTTTGAATTGAGGTTGATCATCCTTGTCAACACTATTAAGGTAATTGTGGAGACGTTGCGTCCAATTATGTTGGACTTTCACCCGACACTGAGATGAAATGACACCCAATGAAACCAAAACGCTTATATGTATAGGATGGTCTGACTCACAACATTTTGTCTGGGCAGGCTTAGTCCTTATAAGCGGTTTACCGGTACTTATGTGTGGTCAGATTCAGGTCTGCGTGGAAGCACCATGCAGCTTAATCTATTTCTCCAAACCCAGATGGGCTGGGCGAAAGAACAGACCTTTATACCAAACGAAATCGAACATGTTATTGTAACGAATAGAAAGGTAGAATACTTAAACCTTATCATGCTGTGTACGACAACCGCTACCTTTGCAAACAGTGTAGATCCAGGTCAGAAGCCATCTATTCAGGACCTAGACTGTTTGTCATTAAGTTTGTGAATTTTAACGAAAATATATATATCGTGTGATCTGCTTGGCTGATAACCGGAAATTGCTATGGCCAATTTTAAAACCTATTCGGCAGGATAAGGGTTAATCGATTTAAGCCACCCCCCCCCCCCCCCCACTACAACCACAGTGGAATTCGTTTCACTGTTCGTTCCAAAGCGGTTCTTCTGTCGTTGTTTATTTTTGTTATAGTTTGTCTTTAAAGGTGTGTCGCATATATCGTTTTGTTTTGGATAGCCAATTGGCCATTTTGTAGGAAAGTAACTCTCCTTTTGGCTTTCCACTATTGATGTTTCCACTAAGGTCTAGTTATTTCATGTTTGTGTTTCTTTTCCTTTGGTGTCTCTGATGGGAGTTGTAGGCTACTTGTGTCGATTCCTGGTCATTGCCTTCACTTCAATTAAACATAGTAGCACCAAGCACAGTCAAAGACTTGGGCACAATGATGTACACATTCGATACAAAAGGGAAAAAAATGAAGCATTAGGATAACACATCAGTGTGTCAAAATGTTTCCTTTCATGGCTAATATATCAAAGTGATAGTTTTCTTATTTCTGTGCTGCAACATAGATAAAGGGGTCCTCCTTAGATCGACCTCGGCCAGGATGCTACAAAATTGGGGGGTGCTGCTTAAAACCACCTCTGTCAGGCTTCAACAAACTGGAGGGTGCCGCTTGGAACCACCCCATCAGACTGCTGCCGCTTAGAACAACCTCTGCCAGGCTGCAACAAAAATTGAGGGTGCCGCTTAGAACCACCTCTGTCAGGCGGTTCTAACAAGTAGGTAAGTGCTGGTTAAGTACAATCAAAGTACTGAAAGTACTGAGGAAAGTTGATTTATGAGGTATATTCACCATGATAAAATGGTAGTGGTAGATTAAACAGTTCTCTAAGTATCTTTTTGACAAGGTTGAAAAAGGAGTTTAACCAGGTTCGACTAAGAAAAAAATCCTGTTGCTTGTTATTGTCCTCGTGACAATCACTGACCATCTGACTGGCGCCGACCCTGAACACAATCCAGGTATTTGTTATTGATAGCACCCCTAAGATGTCACAGCGGAACGTCAGAAGAAAATTCTGGACTGTGCTTGTTTGTTTGTTTGTTTGTATGTTTGTTTGCTTGTTTTGAGGTTTAACATTCCCGTCAACACTGACTAGGTCATTTAGAGACGTTGCTTCAAATTTTGTGAGACTTTTACCCATCACTAAAATGAAATGACATAATTATCAAGCCTGTCGCGCAATGAAACCAAATAGGCTTGTGGCATGGACGGTCCGATTCGCACCACTTTGCCTGGGCAGGTTTTACCAGTACTCATGTGCGGTCGATTTCAGCTCGGCGTGGAAGTATCTTGCAGTCCGTCTATTTCTTCAAGCCCTGATGGGCGGGGGCAGTAGGACTGTGCTCGTGCATTTGGCCATTGGCAAACAGAACCTTCATAATCAGACGCCACATAATGCGGTGTCCGATCAGATCTAATGTACCTGCTTAAACGAACAGTCTGATTCTCAGTTCATGACTATTCTCCAAACTTACATTCAGAGACGATCAATCCACCAGTTCTCTCAGCACTTTGATTAATTGAGTATTTACGCAAATACGCTGTTTATCTGGAGCACTGGACGGGAGTGAACTTTAAAACCTATTGCTTTCTTTCTGCGAGTCATGGGTCTCCAAAAATGAAGTGTACATTGCTTTCGGAGACGTTACAGCAGAGCGCTTTAATTTCTACATTTTAAACAGTGGAGACGCTTCGACTTAGATTCGTCTTCACAAGTGTCTATAAAACGAGTGCATATGCACCCAAAAATGCAAAGCTTCCTTTTATAACTCTGAAGGGTCTGATTCGAGGTCAAAGAATGAGATGTCTAATCAGTGGCTTCTGAATTTGCTTAACCAATATATGACAATGGAATCTTCCAACAAATAAGTTCGGAACAGGATTGTCAGATTTGTTTTCTTAAAGGTATTTTAGCAATCAATGCAGACTCAGATCAGACGCCAAGTTGTGCTGCGTCTGATCTGGGCCTACAATACTTACATGCCATAAAAAGTGACGCTAGTTATATATGGGCTAATGTCCAGTTCGGAAACCGAGGGGTGAAAGGGAAGGAACACCTGTGGAATCAAGTCCGTCTTTTCAAAGCTGGAAAAGTCCAGTTCTGCAACTGAGGGGTGAAAGGGAAGGAACACCTGTGGAATCAAGTCCGCATTCAGCGCAAATGTTAAGAGGCAAGTGCTTAATTTGGACTATTTTATGCAGCGAACGAACAGCGGAAGTGTAGTAACGCGGTCCAGTACCGGAAGTAGAAATGCAATGACATAAACTTGATACAAGTATCAACTTTCAAAAATGAAGAAAACAGCATTTACCCATGCACATATAAATCTCACATTTCTCAATACAAGGGGGTCCAGAGGGCCCTGATTCGCTCACCTGAATGTCACTGTCTCCAGTACATTCTGGTTTTAGCTCTGGTGGCCATCCTGTTCGTCAGAGCGGACCGATCTTAGCTATTTTGGTATGGTGACATCTAGGCAACATTCCTGGAAAGTTTGAATCAAACTGACCCTAAGGGTTTAGGAGGAGTTTGCGTTTGAAGCAAATTTACGATGTTTTTTTTTTCTATTTTTAGCCCTGGTGGCCATATTGTTCATCAGAGCTATTTTGGTAGAGGGTAAGAAAACGAACATAATTATATGCTCCTTCTGACTGTCTTATTTTACAAGATGTCCTGGATCAGCTTGCACAGTGGGAGGCCGATTGGCAGATGAGGTTCAATGTTGCTAAATGTCATTCCATGAGGGTGTCACGACACCCTCCGGACAAGGAAATTCAGTTTGACTATACACTTCACCAGCAAACTTTGGAGCATGTTCAGTCCGCCAAATATTTTGGTATCACAATCACTGACGATCTTGATTGCGGTCAACATATCTCTGAGATTACATCTAAAGCAACTAGGACTTTAGGATTCCTTAGCCGTAATTTGGCCTTTGCACCTAGGCAGACAAAAGATGTTGCATATAAAACATTGGTTCGCCCTCAATTTGAATATGCATCAACCATTTGGCATCCCTATGTTAAAACTCAGATTCAGCAGGTGGAGAAGGTGCAGATGACAGCTGCTCGATGGACCTGCAGGCGATGGCGAAATAAAAGTAGGGTCGGTGACATGCTTAATGAGATAGAGTGGCCGTCCCTGGAGGCCCGTCCTAAGCAGTCATCTTTAACCTTCTTCTTAAGATACACTGTGATACATTGTCTATTAATAAAGATAGGCACTTGACCCCTGTAACCGTGTCGACCCAAACAACGGCATCAAAAGTAAAACGACTCAAAATATCGTAGGTATCAGTCCTATAGTGATGCCCTGAAGAACTCCTTCTTTCCTAGAACTATTCCTCAATGGAATAGTCTTCCCTCCTCTGTGGTGAATGCCAAGTCCGCAGAAGAGTTCAAAGCCCATACAGTGTAAGATTGAGACTCAGCGGTATGCTTTTCAGGATACCTCTGTTATGCAGATTGTAAATAGTTTTAAGGAGGCATCCAGTGCCTCTCCTTTTTTTTTTTCTCAGCTAAATTCTAAATTTAGCCACCCAACCAAATGAGGTAATGACCAAATGTGACCAGATAAAGATAGACAGAGTGATCTAAGCAACATTCCTATGAAGTTTGAATGAAATTGGCCCAAGTGTACAGGAGGAGTTGCCGTTTGGGGATTTTTTCTATTTTTTAGCTCTGGTGGCCATCGTGTTCATCAGAGCGGAACGAGTTTAGCTATTGTCCTAGGGAGTCACCTACATAACATTCCTGTGAAGTTTGAATCAAATTGGCCCAAGGGTTAAGGAGGAGTTCGCGTTTGATGCAAATTTACGATGTTTGTCTATTTTTAGCTATGGTGTCCATATTGCTCAGCAGAGCGGGATCGTTTTAGCTATTTTGGTAGAGGGTCATCTAAGCAACATTCCTATGAAAAGTAGAAGTAAAACAAAGATCAGGAATCGATACAATTAACTTACTCCACCCATCAAAGACACCAAAGGGAAAGAAACACAAACATTAAGCGACCAGACCAAAATGGAAACCTAAACAAAGGAAGGCCATAAGGACAGTCACTTTCCCACAAAATGGCCATATGGCCATCCAAAATAAAAAGACATATTGTGATACACACAGTAAGTAACAAACAACAACATAAATAAACCGCCACAGAAGAACCGCCTTGGAACGGTCAGTGGAAAGATTTCCACTGGGGGGCTTAAATCGATTTTACTTGGCCACAATCCTCGCCCTTACTTCTGTCGCGATTTAGACAAATAATTTGTTCAGTCCGCATGAAGGCCTCCTAACTCATCAGTGCAACATCTCCGTGAACACAAATAATCAAAGAACCACAGAGGTGAGACAACGGTGAGGACTCGACAGCAAGAAACCACTGAAATGCTGGAGCAAAAGAAAACCAACAGTTAGACTCCGATGGGCCCGACCTGAATCAAATTGGCCAAAGGATACAGGCGGACTTGAAGATTATTTTTCTATTTTTAGCTCTGGTGACCATCTTGTTTGTCAGAACGGCACGCTCTTAGCTATTTTGGTAGGGAGTCACCTATCTACGATGTTTTTCTATTTTTAGCTCTGACGGTCATTTTGCTCATCGGAGCGAAACCTATTTATATGTTTTGGTTGAGAGTCACCTAAGCAACATTCCTATGATGTTTGAATGAAATTTGCCCAAGTGTACAGGAGATGTGTGCTCAGGTGAGCTAATAAATTAGGATTTTTTCATGATGGAGTATCGGGTACTCACAAACAGATAAAGTACAGAAATGATAAAAATATCATATAACCATGTTAAACAGAAGTGAAGGCAATGATAAGGAATCGATACAATTAACCCACAGCTCTCATCAGAGATACCAAAGGGAAAGAAACACAAACATGAAACAACTAGACCCTTGTGGAAACATCAATAGCGGAAAGTCAAAAGGAAAACTAATTTCCCCCAAAATGACCAATTGGGTATCCAAAACAAAATTTATATAAGCGATACACACACTCTTACAAGACAAGCCATAACAAACATAAACCGCGACAGAAGAACCGCCTTGGATTGGAACGGTCAGTGAAACGAATTCAACTTGGGGGGTGGGGGGGGATCGAATAGAAGTGGAATCGATACAATTAATCCACAGCTCCCTTCAAAGACACCAAAGGGAAAGGAACACAAACATGAAACAGCAGACCCTAATGGAAACATCAATAGCGGAAAGCCAAAAGAACAGTTACTTTCCCACACAACGGCCAATAGGCTATCCAAAATAAAATAATATAAGCGACACAAACACCCAAAGACAAGCCACAACAAACATAAACCGCAACAGAAGAACCGTCTTGGAACGGTCAGCGGAAACGAATTCCACCTGAGTTGGGGGTGGGGGCTTTAATCGATTTTACGTGGCCACAATCCTCGCCCTTCTACTTCCGTCGCGATTAAGACAAATAATTTGTTCAGTCCGCATGAAGGCCTCCTAAAACCGCTTTTTAAGCTGTTGTAAGGCGTATCATTAAATAAATCAAAGCGCTGACAGCACTTATGGGTCAATTGTCGCTGTGTGTCGGTTGGAAAAATGGTCCTGAACGTTGAAACAAAATGTTTCGTTTAACCCTTAAACTACTGTACAATAGGCAAATAGTGTAGTTTCTGACCACACGCCATGTTCTGTGGCGCCTGATCAGGGTCTTAACTGTTTGCCAATGACACAGTACACCAGTCAAGTCCAGATTTTACAGATGACCAACACTTTTTCATATTGAACAGACGTCCAAGGAAGAAGAATAGCAATGCTATAAGTTATCGTTACCCGGATTTTATACACGACCAGCGAGTCACGTGGGAACAAGAGCAGACAGGAAGCTCTGTAAATAGCAACTATGGGTCGATTGATAAACAATCTACACAAAAAGAAAGAAAAAGTTAATCAGGAAAAGTCAGCCATCTTAACCCTTAAATGCCTAGCGGCCCTTTTTGAAACAGCAGACCCGGACGTCTGACCTGGGTCTACAATTTTTGTTTAAAGAACATTCAATTTTGTAAAATTTGCCACAAACAAAACAAACGTGCCACCCCTATAATTGGACGTGGACCACTTCAAACTTATTAGGTGGCGGATTCCATTGTCATATGTGGGTTAATCGAAGGAACAAAGAGACTAAGCAGCATTGAAGGCACACACTAAAGCACAAAACAATATGTATATCAACAACACAAAGCCAACTGACATAGATGAAACTCTAACGGAACGACCGCACCGGCCCCGATAGCTCAGTTGGTAGAGTGTCCGCTCCGGGGAACGGGAGGTCACGGGTTCGATCCTGGGCCGCGACATACCAAAGTCGTTAAAATGGTACTAGCTGCTTCTCGCTTGGCACTCAGATTTACGGGGTAGAGCAAGGACTGGTCGACCCAGTGTCAGGATAATGTGACTGGGTGTGGTATCATGTAATGTGTCTGGGACATGATACTTCAATGAGGCAGCACTATAAAATTTAGCATTAAGCTCCCTGTCGCAACCAGACACCGTCGTGATATGACTGAAAAATTGTTGAAAGCGACGTTAAACCCGAATTCACACACACACACACAAACGGAACGACCGCCATGACGTTATGACAACACTTCCATGTGACGTGGTGTACTCTTTCATGGTCGTAAAAACAGAAATTGTCTGATAATGACTGCAAACATTTTCTATTACTGCTTCAAACATAGATCGAGAATGTTCGTCATAACCGCTCTTTGAGGCGATTCTTACGAATACCCACACTCTATGTTTCATAAACACGAATAAAGAATATAATCTATACCATTGTAAATCCCAATTTAGTTAATATTCATTTGGTTTACAAGACTAATGTGTTCATTACGGGACTTGAAGAAATATATGGGCTGCATGATGCTTCCACGCACAGCTGAATCTGGCCCGCACACAGGTACTGGTAAACCGCTTAGAGGATCTAAGCCTGTCCAGGAACCGCGATGCGAGGTGGACTGTCCATGCTAATAAACCCTATTGGTGTCATTGGGCGACAGGGCTTGAGAAGTCATTTCATCTCAATGTCGGGTAAAAGTCCCACAAAATTGGAAGCAACGTCACCAAAATGACCTTAACAGTGTTGACGGTGACGTTAAACCTCAAATCAAACAAATACATGAACTTTTAACTTAATGGGAAGGTCAACTGACAAATACCGGTGACGTTCGTGCAGTGTAGTTTATATTTTCTTGTCCTTTGGGATCATTGACTCCATTGTGCAGTTTTGAAAATATTTGTGGGTCTCGGATGAGGCCTAATTGGCCGAAACTAGCTGGTTCAGAAACACTTGTACACTCCATACTTTTCGGTATTCTTTGCTTTCAAGGGATAACCCTGTTATAGAACATATTGAAGAAAACTAAAAACAAAGCTTTGTAATTCCTATAAAATAGGGAAAACAACTATCATCAAGCTATGCTTTGAACATAAATAAGAAACTTATTATAAAGATATTGTATACAAGGGTGTGCATTACACGAGCCTTTTCTGATATTAAGAGGATCTTACATGAGTGATCATGTACTACTGAATTTATTGAACGATTTGAGGAAAAGGAATAAAATGCGAGGCTGTGCCGAGCATTTTATCCGTTTTCTCAACGAGTTTAATAAATTCAGTAGTACATGAGCATGAATGCAAGATTTTATTCATCATATGACATTTAAAACTCATTTTATTCACTTTTTAACAAAAATGTCAATATCTAGCCATTACTAAACGCGCTGTCGTTAAGGACGCCGTTCGTGTAACGTTTCCGGGCGTATCTAACTAATTTGCAATTTTTTTCCACTAGTGAATTATCGAATTTATTACATGGCGTTATAACATTCTCAGACGCGACGTCATTTGATGAAAGTTGGAATTTCTCTGTAAAAATATGTTTTGTTAGTTTCGCACTATAGACGATAAGCCAGTAATTAAAACGCGTTGTTTATACATTTTAACGCGACGTCATATGATGAAAGTTGGAATTTCTCTGTAAAAATATGTTTTGTTAGTTTCGCACTGTAGACGATAAGCCAGTAATTAAAACGCGTTGTTTATACATTTTAAATAAATCACTACTTCGTTGAACCTTCTATGGCATCAAAACATACAGGCGAGCTATCGAAACAGAAGTCAAGGCAATGATCGGAAATCGATACAGTTACCTCGCACCTCCCAGCCAAGACGCCGAAGGGAAAGAAACACCAACATAAAACAACTTCACCATAATGAAAACAACCGTAAGGATCATGTAGGCATCTGTTTTATCTTGAAAAGTATGTTGATTTTGATTCATAATAATTGTCTCTATTTAAGTGAATATCGGAAAGATATACCTATACTATACCCATCCACCAACATCAGACTTTGCTGTGATTAAACCCTAATGGTTAAAATGTTTATTGAAGTATATAGAACTAAGATTATCGCCAGAAGCACGTATGCTATAGCTCCTGAATTTGCACCCAGGTGTTGATGCGATTTACTAAATGTTGAAATGAATGCCCGACACTTCCGACTGGTCAGACCTTGCAGGAGAAGAATTTGTGGTTGACGAGAATCGAGAGTTGCGTCCCCTTACTTTTTGGATAACGTGACCATTTAGTAAATCTATCTGCTCTTCTTGGACTGTATATACCTCTGAAATATCACAACATAAAGGGAAAACAGTTTATCTGGTCAAGGAAAACCTGGCATACTTTTCTTTTTTCAAATGAATGTCATACTTGTTTTAGGTCTTTGTTCAATCATAGATTGTGAATGCTCATTACAACCGCTTCATTGAACAAGTGCCTACAAGGACAGCACAAACCTGCAAATCATTCCTTAATACTTACAACGTAAAGGCTTATGTTGGTTGGTACCTGATGCTCTGTCTCTGGCCGGCCCCATCGGAGTCTTAATGTTGGTTTTCTTATGCTCCAGCATTTCTGTTGTTTCTTGCTGTCGAGTCCTCACCGTTATTTCATCTCTGTGGCTGTTTGATTTTTGTGTTCACAGAGATGTTGCACTGATGGGTTAGGAGAACTTCATGCGGACTGAACAAATTATTTGTCTTAATCGCGACGGAAGTAAGGGCGGGGTTTGGAATTCGTTTCCGCTGACCATTTCAAGGCGGCTCTTCTGTCACGGTTTATTTTTGTTATGGTTTGTCTTTAGGTGTTTGTGTCGCTTATTTTATTTTGGAAAGCCTTTCGGGCATTTTGTGGGAAAGTAACTGTCCTATGGCTTTCCGCTGTTGGTGTTTCCGTTGGGGTCTGTTGCTTCATGTTCCTGTTTCTTTCCCTTTGGTGTCTCTGATGGGAGCTGTGGGTTAATTGTATCGATTCCTGATCGTAGCCTCTACTTCTTCTTTGACTGTTGCGGGTGTCTGTAGCATAGTAGTTATGAGCGCTCATTAGAATAGTCGGCGTACCTGCGATGCATAATTCCCAATCTGCATACCTGTCAGAAAGTAATAGTCTGCCAACAGAAGGTCAGGCGTTTTATTCCGTTTACTTTATTTTCGGAATTACATGATGTAACAATCAAAATAAAATAAGTTTAACTTTAACATATGTTTTGCTACAGATATGTCACTACCGACTTTTAATATAAAATGAAGGGCACAATAATGTCCCATTCCAAGAAATACAAACTAGTCATGGCAGCCGAATTTGACAGGCAAACACACCTGCCTAAGAATGCCATTGAAAAGATAAATAAAAATACCGACAAGATTTTCAATCTTTAAAATGCACAGTGATGCTACGAAAGGCTATATGGTAAAAAGGAAATGCCATGAGAGACAGTCATTTAAAACGTCTTAGGTGCGGATCAGCATTACCTGCGACAGACTGCACCCAAGTTAATTAACCCAATCACGCATTGCAGATTTACTTCCCTTTTTAAATGCACGCCGGCAGGCTCCGGCCTAAGGACTATTGGGTAGGTTGGTTGATGCCTGGTCGGGCCCGCTGGAGTTTTTGTTTGTTTGTTTGGTTTGTTTTTTGTTTTGGTCTTTTGGTTTACCTCGGCTTTTCGGTTATTTCATGCTGTCGCGTCCTTGTCGTCGTTTCATCTCGGAGTTTGTTTGATCTGTAGTTTCTCGGGAATGCTGAGCTGTAATCCATGACTAAGCAAATTGCTTGGTCCAACGGGGTTCAACTGTTGGTTTTCTTTTGCTCCAGTGTTCCTGTTGCGTGGTGTGCAGAACCGGATATCACAATGCATTTTACTGTCGGGTCCTCATCCATGGGTCAACTTGGCTTTAATTGTGATTTCTTTGTTAACCGAGTTGATTCACTGGTAAGTTAGAAAACTTTCGTGCGGACCGAAAAATAATACATGTTTGAACCACAGTGAGAGTGAATGTGAGGGTTGGGATCACGTAAAGTATACTTAAGCTAAAATCATTATTGTATCTTTATAAAATGTCAACTTACCGTCTGTTTCCTTTTCATCTTCTTCGAAAGTAACCATATTCATCCCTTGGCATTTCGCGGCGCTTTTGACACTGTCACTGTTAACTTGAGCCAGTGCTTTTCTAAGATCATGATTGACTCTCCTATGTGCTGCAACGCTTGGCAGTCGTATGTCCTGTCTCGCAGCAAACAGGGTAGGAACCTATGAATATAAGCTGTATGAGCGCACATAGTGTACATTAAATTATGAATAATAAGCCATAGAAGCAGCAATTGCATCTCTTCCACCAAGTTTACATCTTTTCTTCCTGAATAACTCCTTAATATCTTCATTATGTATATTTTTTGGAATCATGGATTCAATCGTTGAATATTGAAAACAATTGAAGATAACTGATGAGGCCTAATCGGTCGAAACAATACAGTCAAGGGCAAGAAAAGCTCGTAGACATCACAATATTAGTTCGGTGATGTATTCGTTGCTTCCAAAGGATAACTCTTACAGAACATGGATAAATACTTTATAGGAATATATATTGATGGCATTCCTAAGGAACTTTAAATGTGTTTGCACATGAAGAAAGCATATTACAAAATGTCATACAATGGGTGCCCTTTTCAAACCTACGTAATACGCCCTATCAGTATTATCTTCTTGTAGAATGTAGAAGGTATGTACGTCGCCTGCACAATGATCCTGGGTTCTATTCCAAATAAAAGAATCCAAATTAAACGGTTCTTTGGATATCGAAAGATTACCTGATGCTCTTTCTCTGGTCGGGCCCATCGGAGTCTAATTGTTGGTTTTCTTTTGCTCCACCATTTAGCAATTTCTTGCTGTCGAGTCCTCACCGTTGTTTCATATCTGTGGTTGTTGATTTTTGTGTTCTTGGAGATGTAACACTGATGAATTAGGATTCCTGATCATTGCCTTCACTTCTGCTTTTCATGCGAACTGAACAAATTATTTGTCTAAATCGAAATGGAAGTATTGCGGCCGCGTAAAATCGATGTCCCCAAATGAAATTCTTTTCACTGGCCGTTCCAAGGCGGTTAGTTCGTCTTTGAATGTGTTTATCGCTTATATATTTTTGCTTTGGATAGCCAATTGGCCATTTTTGGGAAAGTAACTGTCCTTCTTGCTTTCTCTATTGATGTTTCCAATTGGGTCTAGGTATTTCATGTTTGTGTTTCTTTCCCTTTGGTGTCTCTGATGGGAGGTGTGGGTTAATTGGGTCGATTCCTGATCATTGCCTTCACTTCTTTTTCCTATTGCTATAATGACAGACTCGCGAACAGGCCATAACCATGCCTTAGTAGGTCTGGCGGAAAAATACACGTTTGCTAGTTTTGTGCACATGCCATGCATAAGATATAAGCCATTCGCTAGTTTCAGAATCACCTAAAAGCGTAACCAGCAGACGGACAGATTGGTGGAAGGAAAACCAACAGCCTGCTTAAACGTTTTCGAAGTTATGTATTTGAAAATATGAAGTACACACCTTCACCCTCTCATTTAAAGCATACAGCTTGTTGGTGATGTCTCTGCCCATGATAGTATTCAAAACGGTGGCCAGGTATGGTTCCTTCATAAGAAGATATTCTAGACTTTGTCTAGGCCAGTAGACATAGCAACAATGGGTATCTGCTATAATGGAGACCTGAAAATTCATTAAAAGAACCTGCACTACCAAACTATATATGGTAAGCAGGCCTCCTTGGATTACTGGTTCAGACGGCATATCTTAATGCTTTAGGCTCGAGCCTCGTTCGATTTACATGAGAGACGCCTGCAACGGACAGTCAGGTGTTCACGGGATAATCCGGTGTTTGCAAACTTCTGATAAATGATAATAATAAGTAAAAAAGAATCGCTGTATGGCCAGCCAAGGGCACGAAAACCATGTACTGGCAGAAAAAAAAACTTAAAAGAAAATTCTAACTTTGTTTACGAGCCAAACGAATCCTCAATCGCCATATGAAACTGTAATATTTTACATTTTTCTTCCCGGATAATGGTTAGTTCCCTCAACAATGGAAGTGTCTTTTTGCCATTTCATCCATAGTCGAAACATAATAGTGGATAAATATATACAGTAGAACTTCGATGGCTCGAACAACGATGGCTCGTTTACCATGGATGTGTCGAACCCATTCTTGAGCCCCTAGCAAAATCCTCTTCATAAAAAATAGTGGGGGATAACTGAGGAATTTTTAATCTTTAAGCTTGCAAATGTATGCTGTGTGTACTCATTAGAATCGCCTCGATGAGGTGATTCTAATGGGTACACACAGCATACATTTCCGTAATAGAGCACCGGAAAAATGTCTAAAACTATCCCGTTATGTCTCCTGACAGTTACCTCAGTGGCTCGAACTACCCCTGTCTCGAACAGATTTTCGTTTCGAGATCCCAAAGGTGTTCGAGCCATCGAAGTTCGACTGTAGTTGCATTTGGAACGATTCGAACAACAGATGCGGCGAAGTCGCCTAGCACTGCAGCGGCCGGTCGTCCTCACCAATAGTGCTACGGAGGCATCTCCGTTTTGGTCTGTACATTTCGGGCAATCTCAGATGACGGGAATAACCTATAAGTGATAAAAACAAAAGGCATAGAATATAAGAATCTCATATGGGGTTCTGTTGTAGATAGGCGTTTCCAACCCTCAGGATGACCGTGCTGAGCGGAACCTCGGCGTTTCCAAACCTCGGGATGACCGTGCTGAGCGGAACCTCGGCGTAGCCTCGGTTCCACTCAGCACGGTCATCCCGAGGGTTGGAAACTTTCCAACCCTCGGTTGACCGTGCTGAGAGGAACCTCGGCGTAGCCTCGGTTCCGCTCAGCACGGTCATCCCGAGGGTTGGAAACGCCCATCTACAACAGAACCCCATCTTGGATCCTTTTTCTTGCACAACACCTCCGGTTAGTTTTGACAGCTCGCACATGTATATTGTTTACAAAATAAAAGTAGTGCGGAAGTAGTTCCGGCAGTTGAATAGAATTGAAGCGCATCTATGTTAGTTGCCTGGGTCGGAACACCAGGGTCAGAACATCAATTTCTATCCCTGGGTAAAATCACGGATTTCCTTGTCTGGTGTGCAAGAAACAAATATCTGCAGTTATACAAATAATATGCGGTAAGTAATCCTTACTTGGTATTTCTCATCCCCCGATACACTGGACTCAAATTCGGGCGAGTCAATAAATTCCTTCTCATTAACCATGTGCAACAGGTTCTGGTGACTGTAGATCTTCATACTGTATCAATAGATGAATTACACGTAATCAGGTAATATATAAGAAGTTAAGAGTAAACAAGCGCGATTTTTGTGATATTTAACTAGGGCCGGCTAATCAGAGCTGATTATCAGATTTGTAATTGTGATCGAATATCGCTTAGTTATCATTGACGATTTGGTAAAATTCACCTCTGTGCATGACTCTTCCCATATGTTATACTTCACTGTATGTATTCGGACAGACAGGTCCTGAACAAACAGTGAAGAACGCAACAGAATTCATCAGGGTCTTCACTGTTTGCCACTCATCCAGCGTTTTGAGGCACAACTTTGGGTACTTGTTTGTTTGATTGATTTGAGGTTTCACGTCCCCGTCAACATTGTACAGGTCATTTTGGAGACGTTGCTTCCAATTTGGTGGGACTTTTACCCGACATTGAGATGAAATGACATCTCAAGCCCTGTCGCCCGATGAAACCAATAGGGTTTATTAGCATGGACGGTCCTCCTCGCATCGCGGTTCCTGGACAGGCTTAGATCCTCTAAGCGGTTTACCAGTACTAGTGCGTGGGCCGGATTCAGCTCTGCGTGGAAGCATCATGCAGCCCATTTATTTCTTCAAGCCCCTATGGGCGGGGGCCGACAACTTTGGGAACAAAAGTGTACTTGATCTAAATAAGTATGGTGAGGAGTTTGGGAGTCTTAAAGTAAATAGGGTAACTATGGTAATGTAACAAAAACAGAAATCAAACTAGAGCTGTCAGAGGATCTGACTATAGCCCCGCTTCAGCGCTGTCAGAGAAGAAAGTTTTTTAAGCTGCAGAGAAAACAGTTATGAACAAGAAATAACTGTTGAAAATTTTACATTATCTGGAAAAACTCTAAGAGTTGTGAGCCCTTGTCCCTCATTTCAATGAGCATGATACATTACCAGAATGTCCATGTTTATACTAAATTTCATCTTCCATTTTTCAATGTTCAAAGGGTAATAACTCCTAAAGTAGGCAAATCAGAGTCAGGGTTCCTGCGCTCTGCACATTGTCTCATGGTGCTTTACACTTGTGTGAAGTGTCATGAAAATATCTCAAATGGTTTGTGAGTTATGGAGCCGACACAGTCAAAATTGCCTTTTTAAATGTTCAAAGGGCAATAACTCCTAAAGTAGGCAAACCAGAGTTATGGTTCCTGCACTCTGCACATCATCTCAAGGTGCTTTTCATTTATTTGAAGTTTCATGAAAATATCAGAAACGGTTATGGAGCGGACATAGTTAAAATTGCCATTTTTTAATATTCAAAAGCCTATAACTGAAAAAGTAGACAATCCAGAGTTTGGGTTCCTGCGCTCTGCACACGTAATATGGTGCTTTACATTTGTGTGAAGTTTCATAAAATTATCTCAAACGGTTTTTGAGTTATCGAGCAAAGACGGCTAAAATTGATATTTTTCAATATTCAAAGGGAAATAACTCAAAAATTAGGCAATCCAGAGTTATGGTTCCTGCACTCTGCACACCATCTCATGGTGTTTAATGTTTGTGTGAAGTTTCATGAAAATATGTGAATGGGTTTTAAAGTTATGGAGCGGACACGAAAATTGTTAACAGACACAGACAGACACACAGACAGACACACAGAAAATACGAAAACCAGAGTTATGGTTCTTGCGCTCTGCACATTGTCTCATAGTGCTTAACATTTGTGTGAAGTTTCATGAAATTATCTCAAACGGTTTTCGAGTTATGAAGCGGACACTGTTAAAATTGCCATTTTTCAATGTTCAAAGGGCAATAACTCCAAAAATAAGCAATGCAGAGTTATGGTTCCTGCGCTCTGCACATCGTCTCATAGTGCTTAACATTTGTTTGAAGTTTCCTAAAAATATCTCAAACGGTTTTCGAGTTATGAAGTGGACACAATTAAAATTGCCATTTTTCAATGTTCAAAGGGCAATAACTCCAAAAGTAGGCAATCCACAGTTATAATTCCTTCGCTCTGCACATTGTCTTATGGTGTTTAACATTTGTGTGAAGTTTCATGAAAATATGTTAAGCAGATACAAAGTTATGGAGCCAACACAAATTAACGGAATCACGGAATTACGGAATTACGGAATTACGGAAAATGTTCAAAGGGCACTAACTCCAAAAGTAGGCAATCCACAGTTATAATTCCTTCGCTCTGCACATTGTCTTATGGTGTTTAACATTTGTGTGAAGTTTCATGAAAATATGTTAAGCAGATACAAAGTTATGGAGCCAACACAAATTAACGGAATCACGGAATGACAGAAGGACATGGCAAATCCAATATAGCCCCACTTTTTCAAAGCGGGGCTATAACAATCGATTAATAGCAAATCAGATACGAGAATATTTTTGTGGAATTTGTTGATCGATTAACACATTTAGTACCGGAAACCCCAAAACGGGTACCAAGGCAAACAGTGCAGGCCCGGATCAGACGCCGCAGCGTCTGATCAGGGCCTACACTGTTTGCAAAAAGTTCAGCCAACTTTAGCTCACCGTCACGTAGTGACGAGGTGAGCTTTTGGGATCACTTTTCGTCCGTCAGCCGTCGTGCGTCCGTCCGTGCGTGCGTCCGTAAACAATTCTTTAAACAACATCTCCTCCTAAACCACTGATCGGATTTTGACCAAACTTCACAGGAATGATCCTTAGGTGGTCCCCATCAAAGTTGTTCAAATGGTTCCGGTCCGTTGCACATCTAGGTCATAGGAGCCAAAATAGATTTTTTTCACCAAAAACTTAAAAAATCTTCTTCTCTAAAACCACAAGGCCCAGGTCTTTGATATTTGGTATGAAGCTTCATCTAGTGGACCTCTACCAAGATTGTTCAAATTATAGTGCTCGGGCCAAAAATGCCCCCGCTCCGGGGCCCTTTGGTTTTGGGCTTATATAGGGAAAATCTTTAAAAATCTTCTTCTCTGAAACCGTAAGGCCCAGGTCTTTGATATTTGGTATGAAGCTTCATCTAGTGGACCCCTTCCAAGATTGTTAAAACTATAGTGCTGGGTCCAAAAATAACCCCGCTCTGGGGCCCTTTGGTTTGACATGGGCTTAGATAGGGAAAATCTTTAAAAATCTTCTTCTCTAAAACCGTAAGGCCCAGGTCTTTGATATTTGGCATGAAGTGGACCTCTACCAAGATTGTTCAAATTATAGTGCTCTGGCCAAAAATGCCCCCGCTCCGGGGCCGTTTGGTTTTACATGGGCTTATATAGAGAAAATCTTTAAAAATCTTCATCTCTGAAACCGTAAGGCCCAGGTCTTTGATATTTGGTATGAAGCTTCATCTAGTGGACCCCTACCAAGATTGTTCAAATTATAGTGCTGGGTCCAAAAATGCCCCCGCTCTGGGGCCCTTTGGTTTTACATGGGCTTAGATAGGGAAAATCTTTAAAAATCTTCTTCTCTGAAACTGCAAGGCCCAGGTTTTTGATATTTGGTATGAAGCTTCATCTACTGGACTCTTACCAAGACTGTTCAAATTATAGTGCTGGGGCAAAAAATGCCCCCTCTCCTGGGCCCTTTGGTTTTACATGGGCTTATATAGGGGAGAGCTTTAAAAATCTTCTTCTCTGAAACCGTAAGGCCCAGGTCTTTGATTTTTGGTATGAAGCTTCATCTAGGGGACCCTTACCAAGTTTGTTCAAATTATAGGGCTGGGGCCAAAAATCCCCCCGCCCCGGGGCCCTTTGGTTTTACATGGGCTTATATCGGGGAAAATCTTTAAAAATCTTTTTCTCTGAAACCGCAAGGCCTAAGTCTTTGATATTTGGTATGAAGCTTCATCTAGTGGACCCATACCAAGATTGTTCAAATTATAGTGCTGGGGTCAAATATGCCCCCGCTCCGGGGCCCTTTGGTTTTACATGGGCTTATATAGGGAAAATCTTTAAAAATCTTCTTCTCTGAAACCGCAAAGCCCAGGTCTTTGATATTTGGTATAAATCTTCATCTAGTGGACCCCTACCAAGATTGTTCAAATTATAGTGCTGGGGCCAAAAATGACCCCGCCCCGGGGCCCTTTGGTTTTACATGGGCTTACATAGGGAAAATCTTTAAAAATCTTCTTCTCTGAAACCGCAAGGCCTAGGTCTTTGATATTTGGTATGAAGCTTCATCTAGTGGACCCCTACCAAGATTGTTCAAATTATATGCTGGGGTCAAATATGCCCCCACTCTGGGGCCCTTTGGTTTAACATGGGCTTATATAGGGAAAATCTTGAAAAAATTTCTTCTCTGAAACCATAAGGCCCATGTCTTTGATATTTGGTATGAAGCTTCACCCCACACGGCCCAGGTCCTCCCCCACCCCCTGAGCCCTGGGCCTTGTGGTTTTACATGGGCTTATATAGGGAAAATCTTTAAAAATCTTCTTCTCTGAAACCCCAAGGCCCAGGCCCGTCTTTGATATTTGGTATGAGGCTTCATCTTGTGGACCCCTACCAAGATTGTTCAAATTATAGTGCTGGGGCCAAAAATGCCCCCGCCCCGGGGCCCTTTAGTTTTACATGGGCTTATATTGTAAAAAATCTTTAAAAATCTTTTTCTCTGAAACCGCAAGTCCCAGGTCTTTGTTATTTGGTATGAAGCTTCATTTAGTGGACCCTTCAAATTATAGTGCTGGGGCCAAAAATGCCCCCGCCCCGGGGCCCTTTGGTTTTACATGGGCTTATATAGGGAAAATCTTTAAAAATCTTCTTCTCTGAAACCGCATGGCCCAGGTCTTTGATGTTTGGTATGAAGCTTCATCTTGTGGATCTCTAACAAGATTGTTCAGATTATAGTCCTGGGGCCAAAAATGTCCCCGCTCCGGGGCCCTTTGGTTTTACATAGACTTATATAGGGAAAATCTTGAAAAATCTTCTTCTCTGAAACCATAAGGCCTAGGTCTTTGATATTTGGTATGAAGCTTCATCTAGTGGACCTCTACCAAGATTGTTCAAATTATAGTCATAGGGCCAAAATGCCCCTGCCTTTGGGCCCTTTGGTGTTACATAGGCTTATATAGTCAAAATCTTTAAACATCTTCTTCTGTGAAACCACAACGCCTAGGTCTTTGATATTTGGTGTGAAATGTCATTTAGTGGACCTCTATCAAGATTGTTCACATTATAGTCCTTGGGCCAAAAATGCCCCACGCCCGAGACCCATTGGTTTTACATAAGATTTGCACGGGCCTCCGTGGCCTAGTGGATAAGAGCGCTGACTCTTAGTCATTAGGTCTCTCACCGCCGTAGGTTCGAGCCTCGCTCGGGCCACGTGTGAGACGCCAAGTTCTGCAACGGAAGGTCAGGTGGTTTTTCTCCGGGTACTCCGGTTTTCGCCCACCTCTGATTAACGATCGGCTCGATATGAGTGAAATAATCTTGAAAGGGCCGTAAAACCCAAACCAAAAAAAAAAAAAAAAAAAAAAAAATTTACATAAGACTTATATAGAGATAGTCTTTGAAAATCTGCTTCTCTGAAACTGCAAGGCCCATGCTTTTGATATTTGGTATGTAGCTTCATCTAGTGGACCTCCACCCGGGCCCTTTGGTTTTACATAGGCTTATATTATATAGAGATAATCTTTGAAAATCTTCTTCTCTGATACAGCAAGGCCCAGGTCTATTTGGTGTGAAGCTTCATCTAGTGGACCTAGCCCCGGGGCAATTTGGTTTTACATAGGCTTATGCAGGGAATATCTTTAAAAAATCTTCTTCTCTGAAACTGCAAGGACCAGGTCTTAGATATTACTGGACCTTTGCCAAGATTGTTCAATTTATAGCCTTTGTTGATATTTGGTATGAAGCTTCACCTTTTTAGACCTCCCTCAACATTATGCACATTATAACCCTGGGGTCAATAATGGCCCTTTCCTGGGCCCACTTGTTACTCTATGGATCAGGTGAACGATCCAGGGCCATCATGGCCCTCTTGTGTTTTATATTAGGATCACTTTTTGTCTGTCATCCGTGCGTAAACAATTTCTTCAAATGACATCTCCTCCTAAACCACTGATTGGATTTTGACCAAACTTCACAGGAATGATCCTTAGGTGGTCCCCTTTTAAAGTTGTTAAAATGGTTCCGGTCCGTTGCACATATAGGTCACAGGAGCCAAAAATAGATTTTTTTCACCGAAAACTTAAACCAGAGGACCAGTGGTCCTGTAAACGCTCACCTGACATCAACCCAGGGCTACCATTTGAACAAACTATGATAGGTCCGAGTAAATAAGTCCAATTTTTTTTAAAAATCCGTCCAATAATGGTCCAAGTACCCAATTCTACTTGCCAAGTTTCAATGTCATTGGCCTTATGGTTCCAGAGAAGAAGAATTTGAAAGGTTTTTACTTTGTATGGGCATGGACGCCATCTTGGTCATGTGACCTGGACCGTATTAGCAGTTTTCATTAGTTCATCGCATAAAGGCTCCGTATCAAATTTTATTTCAGTTGGCCCAGTAGTTTCTGACATATGGAACCTGAGTGATCTTGGTCCCAGACCTTTCTTACCCATAAATCTTCATGTATTCAGTTACTTTACATGATCTACCAATTTTTGTGACACTGTCTTCAATGGTTTCATAAAAATCCATTATTTTCACTTTTTCCCATGCAAAAGCCTAAGTCGGCAAATTTGACATTGGCGTAAAATAGGTCACGGTCAATCCAGGATCACCATTTGAACAAATTATGATAGGCCTGAGTGCTATGTGCCAAGTTTCAAGGTCATTGGCCGTACGGTTCCGAAGAAGAATGTTAAAGGGTTTTTACCATATATGGGCATGGCCACCATCTTGGTCATGTGACCTGAACCATATCAGCAAATTTTCATTTGTTCATCACATAAAGGATCAATATCAAATTTCACTTGAATTGGTCCAGCAGTTTCTGAGAAAAAAATGTTTGAAATATGGTCCCAGTTCACTGAATGACCTTGACCATTCTTACCTATACATCTTCATGTATTCAGTAACTTTACCTGATCTACAAATTTTGGTGAGACTTTCTTCAATGGTTTCCAAAAAATCCATTATTTTCACTTTTTCCCATGCAAAAGCCTAAGTTGACAAATTTGATATTGCCGTAAAATAGGTCAAGGTCAACCCAGTGTCACCATTTGTACAAACTATGATGGGCCCGAGTACCATATGCTATACGCCAAGTTTCAAGGCCATTGGCGAAGAAGATTTTTAGAGAAGTTCTGGAGAAGAAGATTTATGAAGGCTTTTTACTATATATCTGCATGGCAGCCATCTTGGTCAGGTGATCTAGACCATATTGGCAACTTTTCATTTGTTCAACACACGAATGCTCCATATTGAATTCCACTTCAATTGGCTCAGTAGTTTCTGAGAAAAAAAATGTTTTTTTTTTTTAAATATGGAACCTGAGTGACCTTGGTCTAAGGCCAATGAATGACCTTGACCTTTCTTACCTATAGATCTTCATGCATTCAGTTACTTTGCCTGATCTACCAATTTTGGTGACACTGTCTTCAATGGTTTTCTAAAAATCCATTATTTTCACTTTTTTCCCATGCAAAAGTCTTAGTCAGCAAATTTGACATTGCTGTAAAATAGGTCAATGTCATCCCAGGGTCACCATTTGTACAAACTATGATGGGCCTGAGTACCATATGCTACTTGCCAAGTTTCAAGGCCGTTGGCCTTACGGTTCTGGAGAAGAAGAATTTTGAAATCTTTTAACCATATCTGGGCGTGGCCGCCATCTTGGTCACGTGATCTAGATGGTATTGGCAATTTTTCATTTGTTCAACTCACAAAGGCTTCATATTGAATTTCACTTCAATTGGCTCGGTAGTTTCTGAGAAAAAAATGTTTGAAATATAGAAACTGAATGACCTTGGTCTATGGTCAATGAATGACCTTGACCTTTCTAACCCATAGCTCTTCATGTTTTCAGTTATTTTACCTGATCTACAAATTCTGGTGACACTATCTTCAATGGTTTCCTAAAGATCCATTATTTTCACTTTTCTCCATGCAAAAGCCTAAGTCGCAAACTTGACTTTGCTGTAAAATAGGTCAAGATCAACCCACGATCACCATTTGTACAAGCTCTGATGGGCCTGAGTACCATATGCTACATGCCGAAATTTCAAGGCCACTGGCCTTACAGTTCTGGAGAAGATTTTTGAAGGCTTTTTACCATATATGGGCATGGTGGCCATCTTGGTCATGTGATCCAGACCCCGCAAACAAACTTTAATTGCTGGTCAATAGGTCAAGGTCAGCCCAGGGTCACCATTTGTACAAACTATGATGGGCCCAAGTACCATATGCTACGTGCCAAGTTTCAAGGCCATTGGCCTTACAGTTCTAGAGAAGAAGAATTTTGAAGGCTTTTTATCATATATAGGCGTGGCCGCCATCTTGGTCATGTGACCTAGACCATATTGGCAACTTTTCATTTGTTCAACTCACAAAGGCTCCATATCGAATTTCACTTCAATTGGTTTGGTAGTTTCTGAGAAAAAAATGTTTGAAATCTTGAACCTGAATGACCTTGGTCTAAGGTCAATGAATGACCTTGACCTTTCTTACCCATAGATCTTCATGTATTCAATTACTTTACCTGATCTACAAATTCTGGTGACACTCTTCAATGGTTTCCTAAAAATCCATTATTTTCACTTTTCTCCATGCAAAAGCCTAAGTCGGCATATTTGACATTGCTGTAAAATAGGTCAAGGTCAACCCAGGGTCACCATTTGTACAAGCCATGATGGGCCCGAGTACCATATGCTACATGCCAAGTTTCAAGGCCATTGGCCTTACAGTTCTAGAGAAGAAGAATTTTGAAGGCTTTTTATCATATATAGGCGTGGCTGCCATCTTGGTCATGTGACCTAGACCATATGAGCAACTTTTCATTTGTTCAACTCACAAAGACTCCATATCGAATTTCACTTCAATTGGTTCGGTAGTTTCTGAGAAAAAAATGTTTGAAATCTTGAACCTGAATGACCTTGGTCTAAGGTCAATGAATGACCTTGACCTTTCTAACCCATAGATCTTCATGTATTCAATTACTTTACCTGATCTACAAATTTTGGTGACACTGTCTTCAATGGTTTCCTAAAAATCCATTATTTTCACTTTTCTCCATGCAAAAGCCTAAGTCGGCATATTTGACATTGCTGTAAAATAGGTCAAGGTCAACCCAGGGTCACCATTTGTACAAGCCATGATGGGCCCGAGTACCATATGCTACATGCCAAGTTTCAAGGCCATTGGCCTTATGGTTCTGGAGAAGAAGATTTTTGAAGACTTTTTACCATATATGGGCATGGCGGCCATCTTGGTCATGTGATCCAGACCCCGCGAACAAACTTTCGTTCCCCCATCCCACTGAGGCTCCATATGAAATTTGGCTTTGATTGGCCCTGCAGTATAGGAGAAGAAGATCTTTGAAAATGGTGGACGGACGGACGGACGGACGGACGGACGGACGGACGGACGGACGACGGACCATGGCTATACTATAAGCTCACCTATGAGCCTAAAGGCTCAGGTGAGCTAAAAATCTTCTTCTCTGAAACCGCAAGGCCCAGGTCTTTGATATTGGATATGAAGCTTCATCTAGTGGACCCCTACCAAGATTGTTAAAATTAGAGTGCTGGGGCCAAAAATGCCCCCGCTCCGGGGCCCATTGGTTTTACATAGGCTTTTATAGAGAAAATCTTTAAAAATCTTCTTCTCTGAAAACGCAAGGCCCAGGTCTTTGATATTTGGTATGATGCCTCATCTAGTGGACCCCTACCAAGATTGTTTAAATTATAGTGCTGGGACCAAAAATGTCCCCGCCCCCGGGCCCTTTGGTTTTACATGGGCTTATATAGGGAAAATCTTTAAAAATCTTCTACTCTAAAACCGCAAGGCCCAGGTCTTTGATATTTGGTATGAAGCTTCATCTAGAGGACCCCTACCAAGAGTGTTCAAATTATAGTGCTGGGGCCAAAAATGCCTCTGCCCTGGGGCCCTTTGATTTTACATAGGCTTATATAGGGAAAATCTTGAAAAATATTCTTCTCTGAAACTGCAAAGCCCAAATTCTTTGATATTTGGTATGAAGCTTCATCTAGTGGACCCCTACCAAGATTGTTCAAATAATAGTGCTGGGGCCAAAAATGCCCCCGCCCCAGAGTTGTTTGGTTTTACATAGACTTATATAAGGCAAATCTTGAAAAATCTTCTTCTCTGAAGCCACAAGGCTAGGTCTTTGATATTTGGTATGAAGCTTCAGCTAGTGGTCCTCTACCAAGATTGTTCAAATTATAGCCCTGAGACCAAACATGCCCCCGCCTGGTGGCCATTTTGTTTTGCATAGACTTATATAGGGAAAATTAAGAATCTTCTTCTATGAAACCACAAGGCCTAGATCTTTGATATTTGGTGTGAAATTTCATCTAGTGAACCTATATCAAGATTGTTCAAATTATAGCCCTGGGGCCAAAAATGCCCCCGCCCTGAGACCCTTTGGTTTTACATAGACTTATATAGGGAAATCTTTAAAAATCTTCTTCTCTGAAACTGCAAGGCCATGTCTTTGATATTTGGTATGGAGCTTCATCTAGTGGACTTCTATCAAGATTGAACAAATTATAGCCCTCGGGCCACAAATGCCCCCGCCCGGGGCCCTTTGGTTTTACATAGACTTATATAGAGATAATCTTTGAAAATCTTCTTCTCTGAAACAGGAAGGCTCAGGTCTTTGATATTTGGTGTGAAGCTTTATCTTAGACCTTTATCAGGATTGTTTAAATAGAGCCCTGAGGCCAAAAATGTCCCCGCCCCGGGGCCATTTGGTTTTACATAGGCTTAGGTAGGGAATATCTTTAAAAAAATCTTCTTCTCTGAAACCGCAAGGCTCAGGTCTTTGATATTTGGTTTGCAGCTTCATCTAGTGAACCTTTGCCAAGATTGTTCAGATTATTGCCTTTAATGATATTTGGTTTGAAGCTTCACCTTTTTAGCCCTCCCTCAACATTATGCACATTATAACCCTAGGGTCAATAATGGCCCTACCCTGTGCCCACTTGTTACTCTATGGATCAGGTGAGCGATCCAGGGCCATCATGGCCCTCTTGTTCTAATAAATTTTGAAGAAAACAAAACCTGACACCACTAAATTATGAAATGGACTCATGCTATATATAAGGAGGAAGATTCCATTTGGTACAAAAAGGGTTAATCAACTATCCCAATAATCGAACCAGCCTTATCTTTAACCCAAAACGGGTCGTACAAGTTGAAGCAGACAACATTATTCTATCCCAACCTTGTTAAGGACACGATCTGCATAGTTGTGATTTGTTAGTAATAAAACACAGTTTGAAGATCAGTTGAAAAGTAGATCAAATCTCGAGCTCGTAGCAATGCAATAGCATTTGCAAGGTCCCTCGAAAGATATTTGACCACTCGGCCTAGCCGCCTCATGTTTAAACTGATTCCTCGCGATCCGGCGGCCTCGTGTTCAAGCAGATTCCTCGGGACCCGGCAAATGTTAATGCATGAAAAACGAAGGTTGCTCCCGATATCAGATCATAACTTTCTTGAGTAACTTTGCCATTCTAGTTTGTAAATATAATGAACTTTGTAAATGATGCTCAAGTGTACAGATTATCAATGGTCGTTTCGAAGTGCCCCCATTTATGAGCAAGCATAATGTTGGGGCATATCAGTTCTTGTTTAAAAATATGTTACATTAAATCAGTCTTGACTTTTTCTCATGTGAACTACCTGATTGTAGTTGAGTGTCTCACCAAGCCTATCGCTTAAAACAGTAATTTAATTGACAAAACTGTCGCAACCTGTGCGCCAAGCTCACTTGTATGTTGGAGCCGGAGCACAATGAAATCTAGAAGAAATCCTTTGTGCCCCGTTTAGACTAGTAAGGTGATATACGCATTCATCGTTTCTCGCTAGACTTCGCTTGTTGTTCTTTGTATAGACGAAGGGTTATATAAGTATGATACGAATAGCAAAGACACTGTGTGCAGTCTGATCAGAGTCCTTGCTATTCACGCATGCCTTCTTCTAAGTTTTGCCGTGCCTTGGCTCACTTACGTTCCTGTCAACAAAATGCCCAATCTGTCGGTCTTGCTCACTGACTGTACAGCGTACGCATCTCCTTCATGAAGATGTGCAACAGAGCAGAAATTGGGATGTACTAGTTTCTTGAAGAGGCGTCTGAAATCAGAAGAAAACTTGACTTCCATACACCGGTATGTCAAAAAGGACGTAGCCCCACTTGTATTATCATTATACGCATTACATTTATATGCACTTTGAGGTTATATATGTACTTTAAGGTTTTGCGTCCACGTCAACGCTAATAAGGAGACAATGCTTCCGTTTTGTGGGACTTGTACACGCAATGAGTTAAAATGACATCTCAAGCCCTACCCATAGCAACCACTAGGGGATGAGGTACCCGCATCACCGTTCCTGGGCAGGCTAAGACATTCTAAACGGTTTACCATGTTACTTAAGTTCTGTCGGTTTCAGCTCAGGGCGGAAGCATCAAGCAGTCCAGTCTATTTCTCCATGCCCCGTTTGGCCGGGGAGGGGGGCTGGCAAATATGAAGTAGCATTGTCTCATTTCCTAAAGAATCACACATTTTATGTCATTTCTGTTGTTCAAAGAGTATTGTTAATATTCTATCATATGAGCGCCGTCAAGCGAATTTGTGTCTTCGAGCATTCCATCATGACAAATTTTAACTGCGTATGCCCAGCCATTCAGAGGGGCCAGGGATATCGCTTTCTGTCTGAAGGTTCCTCTTGATTCACTGCTTGTATGAGCGCGCAGCGAAGGTTCTGGCGAGAATGTGCGGATGCGCAGGCTCGCCTGAACCTTCGCTGCTCGAATAGGCGATAAGTACCAAAATCGCTTGACGGGGCCCATATGACGTCGCGTCTGAGAATATAATGAGGGTTGACAGGGTCGTTATACTCCAAACCAAACGAAAACACAGATCTATATCAAGCTTTGCGCAGTATTCATTTCGAATGAGATGTGCACAGTCCGGTTGGTTACACAAAATATACTAAATACACCGAAAAAAAAAAAGATACAAAAATTCCGCCGAAGGCTATGTCGCGCCGGTGGGGCACAAAGTCAGTGAACCATGAAACCTAGGTCAAGGTCAAACATGGATGCCTGCATAAAAGTTGCCACTGCTAGATGCAAATTTGTACCAAGAATCATTAATTAAGCTCTTATAGTTTATGAGAAATGGAATCTTACATTAGGCTAAAGGTTAGGGTGGTCGCAAATATTCACAAAGTCAGTGACCCATTTAATGTTGTTCAAGATGAGATATGGATGCTTGCATTGAGGTTGATATTCCTAGATGCAAACTTGTACCACGTATTATTAACCCATATATGACAATGGAATATTCAACCTAATGAGTTTGGAGTGGTCCATTTCCAATTATAGGGGTGTCAGATTTGTTTTTATTTGTGGCAATTTTTACAAAAATGAAATGTTCTTTAAGCAAACAGTGTAGACCAAGATCAGACGCCGCGTTCTGCGGCGTTTGATCTGGGTCTACACTGTTTGTCAATGTCCCACAAATGGGCCGCTAGGCATAAATGGGTTAATGAAGCTCTTATAGTTCTTGAGAAATGGACCCTTACATTTGGGTGAAAGCTACCGTAACGGTGATCGCAATAATTCTCTGAGCCACTGAAACATGATATGTAGGTCAAGCTCATATATGCTTGCTTGCATTGAAGTTGCTATTCCCAGATGCAAGTTTGTACTAAGTATCATTAATGAAGCTCGTATAGTTCTCTGGAAATGGACACTTCTTACATTATGGTGAAAGTTAGGGTGGTCGCAATGTTGACGAACGGGCGGAAAACCGGACTTCTATATTGCGCCATGCTTAAAGGAGGTGCGACAAAAATACATAAAATTTGAAAATACCGAATAGTGCCAGACAAGCTTACCTTGAAACTTGCATCGGTTGAAACATGGCGTTATAAAGTTGTTCTAGATCTTCCTGGAACTTGATCGGCCTGATGTGATACAACAGGAAAAGCATCTGGATGATGTTGATCACCATGAAAGCGAAGTTCCAGGAGAAGAAATCCGGGGCACAGAAAATTACCCACGCCCATGATGACAGGAGCATAAAACCTGGAAATGCAGGGAAACTTCAACAGCTCATGCACCAATGCATTACGATAACACCCCTGTGCGAAGCAGTGCATTTTATATAAATGTGCTATATATAAGGTGGAAGATTCTATTTGGAACAAAAAGGGTTAAGAAAGCACTGACAGCACCGGTGGGTCGATTGCTTCTGTGTGTAGGCAGGAAAAAAATGACCCTTTACGGGGACCTTGACTGCTTGGTTTAACCCTTAAATTGTTGTATTCTGATCTTTTGACAAATAGCCATCAGAAGAGATGGCAAATACCTCTACCAAAAGCTAATATAGCCTTCAAATAGAAAGTGCACCAGAATTAAAATACACTAGGAAGCCAACAGTATGTTTTGTATATGTAATAAATATTGAGATTATCTTCACCTAAGGATGCTAAGGATCGCTTCTCAACATGATGAAGATCCAATATTTCTAATGCAAAAAGTACGCCTTTTCAACCTTGTATACAATTGTGGGAAGTACCAGCAATATATCACAAAGGTGTTGCAGTTATGTCCATCAAAAGATTATATAGTCAGTGGAGATAACTTAAAACCCAGGGCACTCAGAATTGTGATTCTTGCGCATGACACGCCTGCTTAACCTCATGTACTCCTGTACCAAGTCCCATCAATATGTCTCGATGGGTATTGTAGATCACAAACTTGTCATACTGTTATATTTGAAGGGGAGATAACGCAAATACCAAAGTACCAAGCGTTGTGGTTCTTGCGCATGACATGCCTGCTATATCTTGTATACAGTTGTGCCAAGATCAATTAATATATCTCAAAGGGTATTGGAGTTATGGCAATCACAAAGTTATATTGTCAGGGGGAGATAAATAAAAACCAGGGCACCCAGAGTTACAATTCTTGTGCATGACATATCTGCTTAACCTCATGTACACCTGTACCAAGTAGCACCAATATGTCTCAAAGGGTATTGGAGATATGGTGATCATAAGGGGAGATAACTCAAATACCATAGCACCCAGGGTCGTTGTTCTTAGGCATGGCACGCCGTCTCAATCTTGTATACAATTGTGCCACGCACCACCAATATATCTCAAAGGTTTAACGTTTTGGAGCTACGGTCATCACAATGTTACATTATATTGTCAGAGGAGATACTATAACATCCAGGGCACTCAGAGTCGTGGTTCTTGCTCATGACACACCTGCTTAACCTATTGCACAGCTGTACCAAGTACCATCAATATATCTCAAAGTGTATTTGAGATATGGCCATCACAAGGACGTGATTCTTTTTATTGGAATGGGAGATAATTAAAAACATGGCACCGAGAATTTGGTTCTTGCGCATGACACGCCGTCTCAGCCTTGTGAACAATTGCGCCAGGTACCATCAATCCATGTCAACCAGACTTGTGGTTCTGGCGCTTGACACGCGTTTGAGCCTTGTGAACAATTGTGCCAGGTACCATCAATATATCTCAAAGGGTATTGGGGTTACGGCCATCACAAGGTAGTCATTCTATTTTATTGGAAGGGGAGATAACTAAAAAAAAACATGGCACCCAGATTTGTGGTTCTTGTGCGCGACATGCTGTGTCAGCCTTGTGAACAATTCTGCCAAGTACCATCAATGAAACCCCAAGGGTATTGTTGTTTGGGCCATCACAAGGTTGCATCAACGGACGGACGGACGGACGCACGCCAGGCTGATCGCTATATCCCCCGAACCTTTTCGGTCGGGGGATAAAAAGGGGTAATCCTATAGAAACAATGACTACAGCATAGAACTGAAAACTAAGAAGTGTACAAGTTTTTTTATGGGCCAGACTGGCTAGTTTCGGCCAATTAGGCCTCATCAGTGACCCTCAATCATTTTCGAAATAACCGATTCCTTAAGTCCTAGAAAATATAACACACACTATGATGAAAGGCGGGGAGACTTTGTACGGCCGCCACACATTCCCTTAACACCAGCTATGGTGAAGTTAAATGTTCTGAAAAAAAGGGTAATCCTTTGGAGATAGAGCTGAAAACTATGGAGAGAGCTGAAAACTATGGAGTGAACAAGCAAACTGTGTAGTTCCTGATCAGACGCTGTTCTATGTGGCGTCTGATCCGGGTCTACACTGTTTGCTGATGGCCTAGCATATGGTCTCAGTCTATGCACAACACTCTAACATCCCAGCGACAAAAGTGTGGCAATAAATTACCATTGCCTGGTTTCGTACGAATGCTAAATGCGTGGTAAGTGATAGTAACGTGGACATCAGCAACATAACTTAGATTCATTTAGAAACTTTGGGTCGATTGATAAACAATAGAGCCCTTAAGTTGGGGCATTGCGTTTTAAGATATTAATCCTTATCCCGCTGTACACGACAACCCCTACCTTGGCAAATATTGTAGATCCAGATCAGATGGAGGAGCCATCTGATCAGGATCTACACTGTCATTCAGTTTTTGAATCTAAATGGATATAATACATCAAGTAATTTGATTGGTTGATAGTCAAAATGGGTGTGGCAAAATTATAAATCATGTATTTCGATTGGTTGATGGTCAGGAATGAGTGTTGCTAAATTAATTATTCAGCAGGATAAGGGTTAACTCTTATCCTGCTGTTCACGACAACCCTTTCCTTTGCAAACAGTGTAGATCCAGATCAGATGGCTTCTGAAGAAGCCATCTGACCAGGATCTACACTGTTTGGCATTCAGTTTATGAATTTGTAGCAATGAATTACATCAAGTAATTTGATTGGTTGATAGACAGAAATGGGTGTGGCTTAAATGAATATTCAGCAAGATAAGGGTTAAAACAATTTTCGTCTTTCATTGGAGTAGTTCTAGCGCAAGCATACTCGTAGCCAAACAATCTATTTAATCATCCGAATTTAAAGAAACTTCCTGACTTACCAATCACAAATATACTATGTAGAAAGAGAACGCCATGTTTCCAACATTCCGGTGACAGAAGACCCAGCAAGAGTATCCCATTGGCCACCTGGAAGAGCACGTGGTTCGGTTTCTTCCAGCTCGTACATCCGGGCACGTCCTCCGTCCAGTTGGTAGAAATCAGAGAATCGTTGGGAAAGACAGCATCTTGTATACCATTAATCAGGGTCAGAGTGGCATTCATCGGCATCGTATCACTGGTTATAAGAATAAAGAAAATCAAATAGCAAGAGTAAACATATACGTAGCCTTTCACGTTCATTACGTGCATTATGCATGAGCGTAGCGATATACGCAGCAAAGCTAGATCACCAGGATATTTCCTCTTATATAGGCTGCTCTTAAAGGGAAAAATTTGCTCCCAGCGGGAGCAAATTCTTCCCTTTAAGAACAGGTCCCATCCACTACAAAGAAAGAGCAGGTAGAATCGGGATCTATACATCGTTATTTTCTGGTTACCCATTGCCAATTCAAGAAAAACAAACAAAACAAAAAACAAAAAAAAAAAAGAACGAAACGTTACATATTCCAATTATAAAAATATATATATGGGCGCAAATCATGGAATCAGAAATGAACGGTAAGTGGTTTTATTTTATACTTAACAGTGAAATCAATGCATATCCGAAAATAATATGTAAATGATTTTTCCAAATTGTGAAAAGGTATGATATTTTCACATTGTGAAAAATAACATGACCATGTTTTTTTCACAAATGAGTAGCAGTCTGACTACTTTTGTTGGTTGATGATACCCGGGGTCATTCATTAACCGTTCACAGCAAACTGTTACGCCTACACGTTCATGTGATTCAGTTTTCATATTGCCAAAACTGCTGTTTTTCTGTTTACAGTTTGCGATATAGGTTGTTTTTTATTGTAACCCGAAATATAGGTTGTGGGTGTTTGTAAGAACCGACTATTGAGGCGTTTGTAAGAACTAATTGAGACGGTTCTGAGGAATACTTAACGGCTTTGTCTTCGAGCAGAACTCAGCTAAATAATCTATGCAGTCGTTTAAGCTTTTAGCGCTCCGAGACTGTAGGAAGTGTGACATGATTTTGGATTCAGTGTACCTATTGTGACGCCCACTAAGGGAATGGACTCAGAGCCCATGTTGTCTATTTTAAAAGGAAAACACCTTAAACGTGGTAAACTGAATCAGACGCCTACTTTTAAAGGGAAAACAATTCTCTCGGGTAGCAAATTTTCTATTTTTGCAGTATTTCAATAACACACCCGTGCGGCATAGTGCATTTTTTTTCACATCTCCAAATTGGCTTCTATTCTGATGAATATCTGTGATGTTTTTTCTTACATATACTGCAAACATAGGTTGTGGGTGTTCGTTAGAACCGCCTCATTGAGGCGGTTCTAACGAATGCCCACAACCTATGTCTTGGAGCAGATATAAAAAAATAATGCATACCCCCGTAAACCCCAGTTATCTCCATATAAAGTGGGGAATTACGAGGATGTTCATTTCACGGACTTGTTAACATGGTGTGGGGACTCCTGTTGACAGGGCTTGTACAAATATTGTCTCCCTTGAAGATGTGCATTGAATTTTTCATTGCCCTGTAGTTTAAAACATTAACTAGATTTTCCATACTTCAAATAAGAAATATATAAAAACAAATGTCATTTTCGGAGTCACAAAACATTGAGTAATTCACAGTGGCTCAAAGCTGCAAAAGTAGATTGTGTGTGCTCAGATGGGCGGTTCTAAAGAAAGAGACGTTTCTAACGAGTAGGAGTTTGACCTAAAAAATGGAGTTTGTGGCTAAATACGTAAATTTAATATTACGGACATTCGATAAAAGGACCCAATAGCCTACTTTTTGACCTCTGGTGACCCCCAGACATGCCCCCAGGGCAAAATTGCTGCACCACGTATTGCACCCTTCATTATCTTCGATTTGTTATCCAACAGGACTGTGTTTGTACAAAATGAATTTTGATCCCTCTGGCAATGTCGGGCCCCAACCCCCTGTAGGTTCCTGCAGTCCTGAGCCATAGGGCTATCGCATGTAACAGTCAAGAGATTCTAGCTTAAAAGGTCTAGAGGAAGAACAGTATGACATTACATACGGGCGTATTTAGGGACAGACGAACGGATGACGACGGACGGACGGAGGGTATGGCAGGATCCCCGCCTTTTCTCCGAAATGCGCGGGGATGATAAGTAAATAAATCTCGTGACCGGGCTGTGCCTCTAGAATCGATGTTATTTGCATCAAGGCCGAAAAATCTAGATTTTTTTTTGTCGAAAAAAGGGTACTATAGACTCTTAATAGAAAGTAGCATTTTTTGTTAATTGAGCCATTTAGATAAATAAATTTTCCTCTCCTTTGGATCTACCTAATTTTCATTTATTAATGAATTCCTAAAAAATGCAATAACTATCACTATTGTTAAAAGTAAACCATTTGTAATATTCCGATCACGTCTAATTAATACATAGTAGTATAATAATAAAATAATAAACCTTTTTATTCATTATATCCAGTATCACGCAAATTTGCTTAAGATTATTGATGAGAAATACGGGAACCAGAAATGGTAGATTGGTTTTTTGTGTTGTTTCATAGGATAAAAGACAGGAGCTATGCGAATGTTCGTACGGCCTTACCTTCATAGAACAAAAGTCCGTTGCTCCCAGACTAAAACCGTTTAAGTTGATTAGGTAAAGGAAAGGCCTATTGTCCACTGACTAGTACTGTCCGTTGAGGAATAGTTGACAGTGACGTCACGACTTGTTTTTGTTCTGAACAATGCAAAGCTTATGGGGCTAACGGTAAAATAGCTCAAATAGTCAGCTACGTCACTGCCAGCTATTTGTTGGCGAACTATAGTTACTGTAGCGATCAAGTACCTACCACTTATCTGGTGAAAGAATAAGGATAATAATGTGTACCCTTATACCCCAACTTTTTCCTGCAAAAAAATGGAATTTACTGTTGGTATTCAGTTTCTTGATCCAGTTTTAACTTGGTTGGTTTCAATTGTTAATTGTGCGTTTGTGCATATATATGTGAACTACACATCACGAAAACACGCCTATATAATTTTGACCCCCTTGAACTCCACTTTTATGAAATAAAACTGGGGTTTTCAGGGGTTTACCTTATTTTTCTTAGTTCTGCTCAAAATATAGATTGTGAGTACTCGTTAGACCGCCTCATCGAATTCGTCTTATTTCTGCTCAAAAATATAGATTTTGGGTGCCTCGATGAGGCGGTTCTAACGAGTACCCACAATCTATATTTTGAGCAGCAATAAGAAAAATATCACAATTTTTCATCTTAAAATGTTCGTATTTTCGGCGGTAAAAATTGACAATGAATTTGTATAGGCGTGTTTTCGTAATGTCAAGCACATTAATTTGCAATACTGGTGATCAGCCAGATAGTAATAGCAATTTCACATTTTAACGTAAAATCGCTATTGCCACTTAATGGTTATAGTCACAACATGATTCCGCTAGATTAATACAAAGCCTTGATTTGAAATTCCACGAGCATAGAAAGTCATGCTGGAAATTGGTCCAAGGCATAAACATTTATACGTTTGTCTTTGCGTTTCGTTTAACTTTGTTCAGCAAGCGGTAAGTACTTTCTTTCTTTCTTTCTTTCTTTCTTTCTTCCTAACACGACAATGCCGAAATATTTTTGAATGTGGAAAATACTCCCATTACGAAAATAAGCCTATTCAAATATATTGAAATTTTTACCACCAAAATTGAAAACTATCAGATAATTTATTGTGATTTTTTTATATTTCTGCACAAAGCATAGATTGGTGGTATTCGATAGAAACGCCTCGGCGTGGCGGTTCTAACGAGTTCCCACAATCTACGTTTTTGAGCAGAAACAAAAAAGAAAATATTGTATACCCCTGTAAACCCCAGTTTTACTATAAAAGTGGTGTTAAGGGGGTCAAAATTATATAGGTATGAAACACACAATTTAAAGTCATATTAATATGAACATATAATACTATGTGTAAATTCAGGATTATCTGTCATTTCCCTGTTTCTTTGCGGTATTACTCACTTGTGTCATTGAAAGCATCTACCCATTATCTAGTATTGAAATGGTGTCTTGATTCGTTTAGAATCTTAAGTTAACATACCGCCTGTACGTCTTATTACACTGTAACAGATTACATCCCCTCAATAAACTTCCTTTTTCCCATATCGCCTGATCACTTAGCAAACGTCTGCTTTGTGTTTCATTAGCACACACATGCGCTTAAAATGTTTTCTTTGGTGTCCCTAAAATGGCATTTTCTGATTATTTTATTTCTTAGTTCTGCCTCAGACATAGATTGTGGGTGCTCGTTAGAGCCGCGTCAACTTTCGCACGGCATCCTTTCTCAGCTCAGCTGACGGCGCAGAAGATATCGTAGCTAAGTCTATCTTTGTTGTGAGAGCTAGCGCCTAACTTTCCATATCACATGTCTTGCTGAATGAATGTCATTTGACGTGCCACCTATAACAATTTGAATTCTGTCAAGCCCTCTACTTCTGATTCTTTCTACACTGCATGAACTTACAAAAGATGCTTCTTCCCTCAGAACATTAGAGATGTGAACGCCATTCCAGGTTCAATAATTTCATCTGCTGAAGGTGCAAAATATAAGTAGCTAAGTTTACTTCGGGACTAATTTCCCGTTTCACAGGTCCTGGTAATTGAATGTCTTTTTTTTTGTTGTTGTTTTTTTTTTCCTTATGTGTCACCGGTAACAATTCTGATCCTTATTTGTACCCGTGAGTTACCGGATGTATTGACATGACGTCACCCTTTTTCTGATAAGCGCTATACGCACAGGTTATTTAAGCACATCATAGTAAAATTGCCCGTGCATATTTTATCAGTAAGACAGACTCTGTGTGTATTCCGATGGGTACGAATTGTGCACCCCTTGTGACTGATAAGTTCTTGTTTTTGTCATGAAAGAGGCTTCATGATGTCCCTGTCCGTTGAAACCCAATCTGAAATCATTGAAGCCTTTATCAGTAAGACAGACTCTGTGTGTATTCCGATTGGTTCGAATTGCGCACCCCTGCAAACTTAGGCGGTAACTGTATTCAAAATTGTCATTTGGGTGGTTTTACGGTCGGGCATTTCGTTTTTGCGACCGTAAAACCGAATGTTTACCTCCCCAAATGACAATTTTCAATACAGTTATCCCCATTACAATGCACTTAATCAATTTTTGTTGTTAAAACTTGTACTACATTGCTCGCAGCGGAAAGCGTTGTGAGCTGCGCAAAACCAAATGTCAACCAATGAAAAGCGATGTTACATGATGACGTCGGGTTTCCGACAGTATATCGCAGATTTTTGACGTTACCCAATCAGACGTCGCGTTATATGTGCAAGTGCATTAGAATTATGATAAACGAGATGATTTTGATTTTACGATTGTAAATTTTCCTTTCTTGGATGGTGATGTTCTCAAGCGGCATCCTATGACGTTTATATTTCGCAATTAATTCGGTTTGCCAGAGTGTTTAGTCATGTAACTGCCTTCAAAACTCGTAATAAACTGTTATCTGCTAAACTTTTTAATCAGGGTTAAAAAGTCGCCACTCGGGGAGTTGTGACTAAGACTTCTGGACTTGTCACACTAAAATTATTGAGGTTGTTTTCTTCAAACACTTTTCATCATTGTAAACAACCACATTATATTGCATAGACATGATAACTCGACAAAAACATTCAAGTACAAGGAAAAATTGTCACTTCTCATAATTCCTAATTTACATTGTCATTTAAAGTATATGTTCTTCGAACTATTCTCTCTCTCTCTCTCTCTCTCTCTCTCTCTCTCTCTCTCTCTCTCTCTCTCTCTCTCTCTCTCTCTCTCTCTCTCTGGGAGAAATGGTTTGGGGCGAAAGGACTAGGTGGGGAACGTCTTGGGGGCGAAATGTCTTCATTGACCTTCGGGCCTTCGGAATGCACGATGTGATGAGGGTCCGTAAAGACCGCGGGGGAATGTTCCGAGAACCACGCGCAGAAGTCGGTAAAATATAGGATGCACATTAATGTCCGAGAATTGTCCGGAAAATGTCCGGGAATTGTCCGGGAAATGGGGGATAGTGATGCGTTATCCCTATTATCTCCACTTCGGGTGGTCAGAAATTAATAAAATTAGTATCAAATAAAATTTCAAGCTCCATTCTAAAAGACTGTTAAAAATTAATTTTCATTTTTAACATTTTAAGGGTCCATTTCTGAAGTTAATTTGTCCGGGAAATTCCCGGATTGTGACCTGGATGTTGGAGTAGTGGTGCATTAACCCTAATATCTCGACATAAGGTGGTCAAAAGTAATAAAAAATCAGTATCAAATAAAATTTGTAGCTATATTCGAAAAGTTTATCAAAAATTATGTTTCGTTTTTAATATTTTAGGGGGTCCGTTTTTTAAGTTGATTTGTCCGGGAAATTTCCGGCTTGTGTCCTGGATGTTGTGGGTAGTGGTGCCTTATCCCTGATATCTCCACTTCGGGTCGTCAGAAATTAATGAAATTAGTATCAAATAATGATAATAATGTATGTCGTGTGCTCATTATAAGCACCTCACTGAGGCGATTCTAATGAGTGCGCACAACACGGCTTTATTATATAGAAGATCACAAAGATATAATAAGTGATCATTAATTACGGTTCAAGACCAACTTGGCAAACAGTGTAGAACTTGATCAAAGGTTTAACCCATATATGCCTAGCATCCCATTGGTGGGACATTGGCAAAGTAGTATAAAATAATGATAATAATGTATGTCGTGTGCTCATTATAAGCGCCTCACTGAGGCAATTCTAATGAGTGCACACAACATGTCTTCATTTTATAGAAGATCACAAAGATACAATAAGCGATCTTTAATTACGGCTCAAGACCTACTTGGCAAACAGTGTAGAACTTGATCAAAGGTTTAACCCATATATGTCTAGCATCCCATTGGTGGGACAAAAGGTTTGACACATATATGCCAGAGTCCCATTTGGGGGCATTGGCAAACAGTGTAGATCCAGATCATATACTTAACGCATATATGCATAGCGCCCCATCTGTGTGACTTGGCAAACAGTGTAAGCCCAAATGGTCAGACGCTGCAAAACGTGGCGTCTGATCTGGGCCGCAAAATGCTGGAGATGAATTAGGTGTACGGACTTTGGGTGATTTTACGGACCATTACCAATATACTCAGGCATTTTACAGAAGCACCAGACTGGATTTTTTACGATTTTACAAGTGAAGGAATGAAGTTTACGCCTGCCTGTATCGTTTTTTTTTTTTTTTTTTTTTTTTTTTTTCGGAAACGCTGACATGTGTCCATTTTCCAAACCATTCAACTAAATGCTGTCTCCTTTTTGACACGTCGAATATTAGTCTAGTGTTAAATGAGTCCGGAGCAAAAATCCCACAGTCATTAGAATTCGGTTGTTGTTGAACAGGGGTATACATTTGTTCTTTATTTCTGCTCAAAAACATAGGTTGTTGGTACTCGTTGAAACCGTCTCGCCGTTCAGTGGAGTTCGTATACTCTCTGTTTAGAGCAGAAATATGAAAAATATGGGATTTTTTTGTTTTATCGGACTTTCAATTTAGGGTTGCTAAATTTGCATTTTCTAGATCTCTGCTTAAAACGTACAGTATAGTTACTTTACGATTTTTGTAGCAGAAATATGGAAAATAATAATAAACTACATTTAATATAAAAGAAAACTGTGGTTCATCCGGGGGAGGGGCGGTGGTGGTATACATTATTTTTCCTATTTTTCATCCAAGACATAGGTGGTTGTTACTCGTTAGAACCGCCTCAACGACGTTGTTCTAACGAGCAACAGCAACCTATGTTTGCAGAAAAGTATGACGAATTTTTATCAGAAAGTAACCATTTTGGACATGTGAAAAATGCACCATATCTCGAAACGTTAAGTCCTACAAAATTGGAATGCAATGTCTTTAAAATGACCTAAATAGTGTTGACGGTGATGTTTAGTCTCAATTCAAACAAACAAAATAACAGCATTCATTCAAAATATCAATTGGACACAAACTTTGTGGAAGTCACTTTCTACTATTTCAATCCAGGTATGCAGCACACGTCAACTTATTATGAGTTAAAGCAATTAACTTAACACATTTTTAATCTCGTTGGAAAATTAATGGTCCGTAAAATCGCTCAAATTCATCGCCAGCAAGAAATGGATGCGACTCAATTTCGTCGTTTTTTATGTAAACAGTGCAGAACCAGATCAGATGCCACGTTTTGCGACCCAGATCAGACGCCAAGTTTGCAGCGTCTGATCTTAATGGTCCGTAAAAACACTTAAAGTCCGTACACCTAATTCATCGCTAATTCATGGATGCGGTTAAATTTCGTCGCTGTTTAAGCAAACAGTGTAGACCCAGATCAGATGCCGCATTTTGCGGCCCAGATCAGACGCCAATTTTGCAGCGTCTGATCATAATTGTCCGTAAAATCATGCAAAGTCTGTACACCTAATTCATCGCAAGAAATGTATGCGGTTCAATTTTGTCGTTGAATTAGCAAACAGTGTAGACTCAGATCAGATACAGCATATTGCGGCCCAGATCAGACGCCACGCTTTGCAGCGTCTGATCAGTTTGCCAATGTCCCACAAATGGGACGCTAGGCATAAATGGGTTAAATATCTGATCTGGATCTACACTGTTTGCCAGTGTCCCACGAATGGGACTCTAGGCATATATGGGTTAAAACTTTGATCGAGATCTACACTGTTTGCCAATGTCCCACTAATGGGACTCTAGGCATATATGGATTAAACCTTTTATCAAGTTCTTCACTGTTTGCCAAGTAGGTGTTGAACCGTAATTAATGATCATTTATTATATCTTTGCGATCTTCTATAAAATGAAGCCATGTTGTGTGCAGTCATTAAAATTGCCTCAGTGAGGCGCTTATAATGAGCACACGACATACAATATTATCATTCATTATTTGATGCTAATTTCATTAATTTCTGACGACCCGAAGTGGAGATATTAGGGATAAGGCACCACTACCCACAACATCCGGGTCACAATCCGGGAATTTCCCGGACAAATCAACTAAAAAAACGGACCCCAAAAATATTAAAAATGAAAAATAATTTTTAATAATCTTTCAGAATTGAGCTAAATTTTTTTATTTCATACTAATTGTTATTAATTTCTGACCACCCGAAGTCGAGATATTAGGTTAACGCACCACTACCCCAAAATCCAGGTCAAAATCGGGGAATTTCCCGGACAAATTAACTTCAGAAATGGACCCTTAAAATGTAAAAAATGAAAAATAATTTTCAATAATCTTTTAAAGTGGAGCTTAAAAATTTATTTGATACTAACTTCATTAATTTCTGACCACCCAAAGTGGAGGTATTAGGGATAACGCACCACTACCCCCCATTTCTCGAACATTTTCCGGACAATTCTCGGACAATTTCCGGACATTAGTGTTCGCCAAAATATAGAATTGGATTTTACCCACATTACCGTTTGCGTACAAAGAGAAGAGACCAGTCCAATATTAAAATGGTGGATATGTGTGAGTAAAATTTTGTCCACTCCTCTTGAAGAACTTTCTGATTTATTTGGATGTTCTTAATTTAAATTCTACTATCAGTAATTTAAGAATGATAAAATTTCTGTTTCTGCAATGAAAATAATCTTCTGTCAACTTGACATGACGGTGTATTTGTCATTTCCCCAAATGTTTTGGTTTTGGCAATCAAACAGTGTCAGACAATGAAACATGCTAATGTGCAGGTATCGTGATTAATGTATGTTCCTAGTTCTGTGCAAACAAACAAAAAAAACACTGTTCTGAATTTCTCCATTTGGCATCGATTAGTGCAAATTCCTAGGTTGAACAAATTGGTGTATGAATGTCATTTGACGTGTCACCAGTAACAATTCTGTTGTCGTTGTTTATCTATTCATGATATTTGCATTATTAAATCACGCTCTCGTTTAGTAAGCTGAACACCGATAAAAGCAAGATTAGTTTGGTACATGTTTGGGCCACAGCTTACATTCTCTAATACACACAAACTCTGACATGATGACATTAACACTGGTCAGGCACACTTTCACGCTTCGATTGACCTTATTTGCATTATTAAATCACGCAAAATCACGCTCTCGTTTTCTAGCGAGAATTCGAGTTTGAGGGGGTCACGAGATCGTCTAATATGGTTACTGTCTAGTTAAACACGTTAAAGTCATAATTATTTACGTCTTTCTTGAAGTTTTGCCGACCAAATAAGATAAAAAGTGAATTGATAATTTCGAATATTGTTTATTCATATTTACTTGATGATATTTTAATAAAATATTGATTTTCTAACGATAAGACAGGGATTAAGACAGTGCTGAATGGCATTTATTTCGCAACAACAGCAACGAGTGTACGGGGGTAAACAAAAAGCACAGGCACTTGGCCCGTTGATTTGTCCAATAAAAAATGTCATGAGTAAAAAAAAAAAAAAAAAGGATTTTTTTCATACTGGTATAGAAAGCTAGACAAGGTTCTCAACAAACCAGTGCCATTTTCTCGGTACATATAAAATGACAATTGGCACTGGCATATTTCTTGACATAGGAAGGTACATTTTGTATGAACTTCAACCTAAGACATGCAGAATTTCATCAAAATAATTCAGAACTCCTGGTTCAAGCCCCATCGTAGTCTAAACGTCAAATTACCCCGGATAAACCTTAGTAGGACAACTAACTGTCCACACCCACTCAATGGTTTTTCACTGTTTCCCTGCGATTTTCTGCGGAAATTCGATAATGTCAGCACAAAAGCCAACATTTTTATAAATATCAATGAAGATGCTCTCACCTTATGCAAATGTTTTCTCCAGATAACCGTTATTACCAGCAATTTTCACCTTTTTTCATGCGAGCAGGCATTTCTCATTCCAATATTGTTTTCATTCTGTATCTTGAAGATGATGTAATCTGCGAGCTGGTTGGTCGAAATTTGGGAACTCCAACGATTTCGACCAATCTGTGCTCTGATTACATCAGCTTCAAGATATAGAATGAAAACAACATTGCAACAAGAAATGCCTGCTAGCACACAAAAACTGAAAAAAGGCGAAAATTGCTGGTAATAATGGTTAACTGGCGAAAACTTTTGCATTAGGTGAGAGCATATTCATTGATATTCCTAGGTGTATTGGCTTTTGTGCTGATATTATAGGATTTCAGCAGGAAACCGCAGGGAAAAGGTGAAAAACCATGAAGTTGGTGTGACAGTTAGTTGTCCTACTAAAGTCTACCCGGGGTAATTTGACGTGTAGATCACAATGGGTCTTGATCCAGGTGTTCTGCATTATTTTGTTGAAATTCTGCACGCCATAGGTTGAACTTCATGCAAAATATACCTTCCTGTGTCAAAAAATGTGCCTGTGCCAATTGTCATTTAATGTGTACCGAGGAAAATGATGCTGGTTTGTTGTGAACCTTGTCTAGCTTTCTATACCAGTATGAAAAAAGTCTGTATTTTTTTTTTTTTTTTTTTACTCATGACATTTTTTTTCGGACAAATCAATGGGCCCAAGTGCCTGTGACAAAAAGTGCTGGAGTTACACAGCTTATTTTTATTTGTGCCACATTTTGTGGTAATTCTTCTGTAGAATGGGGCAGGGGGTGAGTGTAAATATATAGTCGATGAGTTGGAAATTAACTTCAAATCTAACAAAACAAATAAAAGTAAATATAAAAATGACCTGTTATTAAGGGTCACAAGATGGTCTGATCCATGATAGTTTGATCCACTACAAAGTGAATCTGATTCCCAATGATTTGCTTCTGATTAAATGACAACAGCCTCCAATTAATCTCAGGGGCTCTCAATGTCTCCAATCCTGCCCATGTTTTCATCTGTAGCTTTTTTTTAAGTAACATTAATGGTCAAATGTGACAGACGCAGTATCAGTAGAAAGGAAGGAAAGAAAGAACAGTATATGTACACAAATAAGAAAAACACCAGATACACCCACACAGACAATATATATACAGCTGTAGTTGTCAAGTTATAACTTCATAGCTTTAACCCATTTAGTACCGGAAACCTTGGTAAACAGCGCAGGCCCGGATCAAACGCTGCAGGACATGGCGTTTGATCAGGGCCTACACTGTTTGCAAAACTCAGACTTTTTCAAAATTAATTTTGAAGGAAACACAATCAGACACCCCTAAATCTTGAAATGACTTTTGAAAGCCATGCCTTTTTATTATACAATTTAGGCTTTTCTGGAAACCCTGTAGAATGAGCAAACTGCTCCCTTTGATCGTTCATGGCTACAACCTGGAGCAAAACTGAAGTCATTCTGGCCCATAAATTCCCGTTATAGACCGATAGAAATTTAAAAAAAGTCACGTCAAAGATCATAAGTGAATACACCATCATCTCCATGGCACTCACACTTACGGAAAGCATTGTTTACACGACCATATTTTCACTCAATTGTTGTTGTTGCGAAATAAGTGCCAAACAGCTCACCAATTTCAGCCACGGTCTTTTCGTTAGAAAATCAATATTCATTCAAATAACAGCAAGCAAATAGGAATAAAACAATAGTCGGAATAATCACTTCACTATTTATCTTATTTGGTCGGCAAAACTTAAAGAAAAACGTAAATAATTACAACGACTTTATCTTGTTTAACTAGGAAGTAACGTTGGCGACCATAGTAGATGATCACTTGACTCCCCCGAGCTCGAAAATCTCGCGAGGAAACGAGAGCGTGATTTTGCGTGATTTAATAATGCAAATATCGTGAATAGTTTTATTGGTGTCACTTACACTTGTTATCAAAACACTGTTATGACTTCTTAAAGTGAGTTAATTAAGTACAACAAACAGGGATAAATGGGGACTGTCAAATAGGCAACAATTTATGCTAAACATGTCTAAATAAAGTCATTATTTAAACAGGGCTTTGGTCAACTTCAGTGATTTTTGTGCCAAAATGTAGGGTTACGTGTAAAACCTGGACTGGCTTGGGCTTGAAGTTTTGGGCTCAAATGGAAATAGTTTATCTGAGGTGAAAGACATTATAGGGTCAATTTTAACTCTCTAGTGTGGGTAATATCAGGTTAGGTTATTATACTGGTGTTACTAATTACCGGTGTATTAACTGTTCAAGTCAGTATATAAAACAAACTGTTCTACCGATTCTGATAAATTGTGTCTAGTCAAACTATTGTTTCATTCCTCCAAAGGAAATAAACAATATTCGTTTTCAAAATAAACTTCAACCCGCTCAATACTTTATTTATATTGGACTACCCAGTACCCATGTCACCATCTCGCATGTCCGGTGTTACTATTTACCGGTGTATATGTAAACAAATCCTGTGGAAAAGTATTTGGGTATAAGAGCCTAGATGTGATGAGGTTCTGTAATGAAATAGTTTTTGGCCTTCAAAATGAAAGCAAAACGGCCTGTTTGAAAGATTTTTTTTCTGTTTCTTCACCATTTTTATGAGTATACCATTTTATTAACAACGCATGACAGAACATAACATTAGATTTTTTGAAAGAAAATCAAGTTTCACAATTAGATCTAGTTATTATTATCTTTTTGAGTATTATAATTGCATTTATGGAAGGGATATAATCACAACTACATCATGTATGTATTATATCACAGAATACATATCACATATTATGTTTTACCCTTCAAGAGGTAGTACCAGAAAGGGGAGAAACTAACAAGATAAAATGTGAGACGAAATTTTTGTATCTACACCCTCCATCCATATTTGGGTATCATGCGACTTACGCATAAATACAAAAGGTTTGACATCATTGTTTTTTTATATATCGAGAACTAGACTGTCAAAAAGTTGGATACGAACAGACATCCTTTATAAACTACTTTAAACGATTTTTTTAATGTTTTTATGCAATAACAGTGAACCTACATCATGATTAATTATGACAACAGATAAAAGAAGTTACTCAACCTGAGAAACGGACAACTCTGTTATACTCTGCGCATGCATCGTTAACATCTATCCTCCGTTCTCAAACTCACTCAAACTTTATTGTAAAAGCAATTTTCCAGGGTTCATGGTATAGTTTTGTTGGTAGAAGTGGTAAGATTTTGTATTTCAGGAACAGTTTCATTCATAAAACTTGAATTGAAATCGCCGTTTGACCAAATATTGATGTTTTACTGATCGAGTCTTCGCCTCACAGACTCGACCTTGACCTTGGCTGAAAACCGGAAACAGTAGTTTCATTTTGTAACCAGTTTTCGTGGATGGAAAACAGGTATGTTTTTTGGAATATTTAGCATCCTGGTGCTTCTCTCTGTAAGCACACAGTTCGCAAATATCGGCGACAGTGCCTTTGGGGCTGATGGCAACTCAGAGTTAAAGTTTATTGACGCTCCAGCACAAAACTTCAGTCCGAATCGCAACTGCTGTTTTGGAAGCTTATTTGCGAGGTACAGGTGGGGTAAACTTCCTAAACTACCTATGAAAACGTCAAAAATAGCATCTTTAGCATATCTTTGTCTGCTGACCTTGTCACTTTCAGCTGATGTGGAACTTAACCCAGGCCCTGAGTACCCCTGGGGGAGCTGTGGTGTAGAGCTTTTAGATGATGACATGGCCATTGAATGTGATAATTGTTGCTCTTGGTTTCATATCAGATGCCAAGGCATAGGTGAGGACACTTATGATACTTATTCTATTGAAACTTCCTTCTCATGGACATGTCTAAATTGCTTTGAAACAAACTTCTCTCATAGTACAAACACCTCTTTTGCATCAGTAACTTCCAGAGCTCTCGGAAACGCAGGATTCTGCGTATTTTACGCCAACTTTTGCCGTTGTACGCGTAAAATTCACAACCGGCGATTCTTGTGTACGCATGTTTTTATTGCGACACGCGTCCAAAATTACAGAAGCGGTAAATTCAGAAGCTAATTTAGGCCGCTTATGTAATACCAATAAAAGATCAAATGCGGCGCTGCGTTTTATGTTGAAAGCGCACGTGCCACAAACCAGTAGGCGTGACCTATATTGACAGGTATTTTTGCACCTGTCAGTGGGAGAGACGATATTGGAAAGTGGTAGGTTTGCGGCACGTGTTAAAAATGATTGTACCTGATTAATCTCGCCGCGCTAATCCCCGTGTTATTACGGATTACAATTAATTAGTTTACTAATTGATGTTAGCTCATATCATCAACGGATTAGCATGAGTCGGTAAAATATCACGTTTAGTTAAACCAGGGTTACGGCGAAGACGAGCCGGCCTCGGTGGCTCAGTCGGATGCGCGTCCGACTGGTGATCAGGAGGTCGCGGGTTCGACTCCCGCCGGGGTCGGCAACATTCTTTCGTGGAGATTGATCATGAAATCTTTTCTACGGTCATTCTCTCCCTTCCGCTGATTCAAGAAGGGCAGTTGTCAGTTTCTGGCGAAAGAATGTGCACTGAACTGGTTAACCGCTTACGTATAAGCCTGCCCAGGAGAGTGTTGATAGGTAAACTGACCGGCTCAAAAATGACCTAAATAGTGTTGACTGGGCCGTTAAACTCCAATACAAACAAACAAAACGTCGAAGACGATATAATCGACGAATTACCAATGTCATGTATTTTTGCGACTACACGATCGTACTTTTTATCGCTCGGTCAAAGTGTGTTTCGACGTTTACTGGTGACAAAAATGTATGTAATTCTTCAAAATACAATCACTTTTAACAACTACAGGAAGTCAGACGTGGTTAGGATGCTTCCCCTACGTATTTGTTTTCACCAATTAAAAATAATTGAGCTACTGTCACATACATATACGTCCGAATTTGAAAGCACAAATATAGCTAAATAGAATGCTGCTTTTCTGATCTGGGTTTACATTATATCTGCTGTTATCCTAATACTACCTTATTTTTATGTGGCATTATTTGACTAGAAGTGTGAGAATAAATCTGAGCAACTGCATGGAGGGGGGATAGACACATCAGTGAAATATTTCTAACTAGTACCCACAATCTACATGTTTGGAACGAAGTTATTAAATGCATTTATCAGAAAAAAAGAGTTTGGGAACCTTGAAAGTATACAGTTTTTTCATATGGACGTGTAGCCTGATAATAAGAAGTTTTTGTCTATGTTCTATGTGCGATCAAGATCAGAACTCCAACTTTTTTATTCACGATATTTGCATTATTAAATCACGCAAAATCACGCTCTCGTTTCCTCGTGAGATTTCGAGCTCGGGGGAGTCAAGTGATCATCTACTATGGTCGCCAACGTTACTTCCTAGTTAAACAAGATAAAGTCGTTGTAATTATTTACGTTTTTCTTTAAGTTTTGCCGACCAAATAAGATAAATAGTGAAGTGATTATTCCGATTATTGTTTTATTCCTATTTGCTTGCTGTTATTTAAATGAAATATTGATTTTCTAACGAAAAGACCGTGGCTGAAATTGGTGAGCTGTTTGGCACTTATTTATCAACAACAACGAGTGAGTGAAAATATGGTCGTGTAAACAATGCTTTCCGTAAGTGTGAGTGCCATGGAGATGATGGTGTATTCACTTATGATCTTTGACGTGACTTTTTTTAAGTTTCTATCGGTCTATAACGGGAATTTATGGGCCAGAATGACTTCTGTTTTGCTCCAGGTTGTAGCCATGAACGATCAAAGGGAGCAGTTTGCTCATTCTACAGGTTTCCAGAAAAGCCTGAATTGTATAATAAAAAGGCATGGCTTTCAAAAGTCATTTCAAAATTTAGGGGTGTCTGATTGTGTTTCCTTCAAAATTAATTTTGAAAAAGTCTTGAGTTTTGCAAACAGTGTAGGCCCTGATCAAACGCCATGCCCTGCAGCGTCTGATCGGGGCCTGCGCTGTTTGCCAAGGTTTCCGGTACTAAATGGGTTAAAGCTATGAAGTTATAACTTGACAACTACAGCTGTATATATATTGTCTGTGTGGGTGTATCTGGTGTTTTTCTTATTTGTGTAGATATACTGTTCTTTCTTTCCTTCCTTTCTACTGATACTGCGTCGGTCATATTTGACCATTAATGTTACTTAAAAAAAAAAGCTACATATGAAAACATGGGCAGGATTGGAGACATTGAGAGCCCCTGAGATTAATTGGAGGCTGTTGTCATTTAATCAGAAGTAAATCATTGGGGAATCAGATCAAACTATCATGGATCAGACCATCTTGTGACCCTTAATAACAGGTCATTTTTATATTTACTTTTATTTGTTTGGTTAGATTTGAAGTTAATCTCCAACTCATCGACTATATATTTACACTCACCCCTGCCCCATTCTACAGAAGAATTACCACAAAATATGGCACAAATAAAAATAAGCTGTGTAACTCCAGCACCTTTTGTTTACCCCCGTACACTCGTTGCTGTTGTTGCGAAATAAATACCTTTCAGCCACTGTCTTAATCCCTGTCTTATCGTTAGAAAATCAATATTTTATTAAAATATCATCAAGTAAATATTAATAAAACAATATTCGGAATTATCACTTCACTATTTATCTTATTTGGTTGGCAAAACTTCAAGGAAGACGTAAATAATTATGACTTTAACGTGTTTAACTAGACAGTAACCATATTAGACGATCTCGTGGCCCCCCCCCCCCCCCCCCCCCCCCCCCCCCCCCCCCCCCCCGAACTCGAAGTCTCGCTAGAAAACGAGAGCGTGATTTAATAATGCAAATAAGGTCAATGTGGGAATCCAACTTTTTATCTGTGAATCCAACTTTTTACAAGGAAGGATTCCTGGAATCCTGTTTTCAAAATCCTAGTGAGAGCTCTGACTTCCGAAAACCATTTTTCAGTATTGAGCGAAGAACCCTCCCCAACCGTAGAAATCAGACCTGTCAAAAGTGCGTTAAATATGATTGGCCGCCTCCTAACTAAGAGCACTGTTAAAGTGTTGAACTTAAATTGTCAGTCGCTTGTGAAAAAGAAAGCTGAGCATCATGATCCTGATATTGTTGTTGGCACCGAATCTTGGTTACGTGGAAATCATTTGGATAGTGAGTATTTTCCTCAGTCTATAGGATATACTCCATTTAGGCGTGACAGATCTTCAGAAACTCAAGGCGGTGGTGTGTTTATACTGATTCGCAATTCCATGCTTGCAACTGAGCAGAGGCAGCTACACACTGACTGAAATATTATGGGTTAAGGTGGAACTTGAAGGATGCAAATCACTGTACATTGCTGCTTATTACAGGCCCAAAGAAAATGATGTGTACAGTCTGGATGAACTTAGGTGCTCTCTAAATTCGGCCACGGCACTAAATGGTGATATCTGGGTCCTTGGAGACCTAAATTTCCCCAAACTGTCATGGAACAATGACTTTGTCCCTGAAATCAAACCTGGATGTAACTTCCCCAGACTTTATGAAGATTTCATTTCATTGATTGATGACTGTAACTTGGTTCAAGTTGTTACCCAGCCTACTAGAGGGGGGAATGTATTAGATCTATTTCTGACCTCAAATTATACCTTGGTTAAGGAAACCCAGGTGTTCCCTGGCATAGCTGACCACGATATGGTCATATCCGAAGTACTTACCAAGCCCGCTGAATCGCGGCAGGTACATGTACCTAGGTCCAGTTTTTTGTATAGGAAAGCAAATTGGGAAGGATTCAAGACCTACATGGAGGAGGTCAAGACTGAATTCCTGGCAAATGCTTCCTCAAAGCCAGTAGAAGAACTTTGGATCTCTTTTAAAACTTCTATCAATACTGGCCTCCAAAAGTATGTCCCCTGCAAGAAATTTGGCTCCAAAAAAGTCTTCCTTGGGTCACACAAGGTATAAAACGTTTAATTCGCAAAAGAGACTCCCTTTATCAGAAGCAAAAATCTACCAAACGACCCAAAGACAGGAAGCATTTTTTAAACATGCGACATCTAGTCAAAGCAAGAATAAAACAGGCTTATGACAACTACTTGGCTGATGTCCTTGGTTTAAATGATAAACCTGAAAATGCCTCTGAACCTTCTGAGGCTAGTTCTGCCAAATTTTCCACGAAAAAACTCTTCTCTTTCATAAAAAATTGCAAGCAAGACACCCAAGGTATAGGTCCATTATTAGATCCTGTAACTGGCAAATACTCCACCACCAATTTAGATAAGACAAAAACTCTCAACAGACAATTTCAGTCCTCCTTCACACCCCTATCACCATTGAGTTTAAGTCAGCTTTCTGACAATGCTCTTAAGAATGGATTGGCAAATGGCACCATTAATAAAGAATCTGTTCCAGAAGAATATTTACCCAAATTCCCGGAAATGCCTACAATAAACATATCAGCAGCAGGAATTCTTAAACTCTTATCGAACTTAAACCCGACCAAAGCCGCCGGTCCAGATGCTCTTAAACCAGTAGTCCTTAAATCCCTTAGAGACCAAATAGCGCCCATGCTTCAGGTCATTTTCCAGAAATCACTTTCCAGTGGTCAATCCCATCGGATTGGAAGACAGCCATTGTTTCTCCCCTGTTCAAAAAGGGTGACAAAAGTGACCCTGCAAATTACAGGCCTATCTCCTTAACTTGCATTTGCTGCAAGCTAATGGAGCATATTGTTGCATCCAACCTTACTAAGCATCTCGACAAACATAACATCTTGTATGATCTTCAACATGGATTTAGGGAAAGGAGGCCCTGCGAAACACAGCTCATCCAACTTGTTGATGAGCTTGCACGAAATCTATCAGCAGGTCACCAGACTGACCTGATACTCCTGGATTTTAGTAAAGCATTCAATAAGGTTAGCCATATTAAATTACTCCACAAACTGCACCAACATGGCATAACCTCAAACACCCTAAACTGGATCAAAGCTTTCCTTTTTGGCCGTACTCAACGTGTAGCCCTAGAGGGGGAAACCTCATCCCAAATTCTGGTCACATCTGGGGTTCCCCAAGGATCAGTACTGGGACCGATCCTGTTTCTTTTGTACATCAATGACCTACCAGAGCAGATCCACTCACAGGTCAGACTTTTTGCAGATGACACGGCAATATATTTGGCTGTCCGCAGTGATGCTGACTGTACCTTATTGCAAAGGGACCTCCAAAAGCTTGAAACTTGGGAAAAGAACTGGGAAATGGAATTTAACCCGGGTAAATGCCAGGTCCTACACATTTCCCATTCTAAAGAACCCATTAGACACAATTACATTCTCCACGGTGAAGTCCTCCAGGAGGCTGATCATGCCAAGTACCTGGGCCTTGAGTTTAGCCGTGATTTAACTTGGAACACCCACATTCATAACGTGACCACCAAAGCAAATCGGACCCTGGGCTTCATACGTAGGAATATACGCACCAAACATCAAGGCATACATGAAACAGCTTATAATACCCTTGTTAGGCCCCAGCTTGAGTATGCCTCCCCTGTGTGGAGCCCATATACCCAGTCAAATATAAACAAGGTTGAGCAAGTCCAAAGAAGAGCAGCTAGATGGGTCAAACATGACTACTCTTCAGAGGTGTAAAATTTCCCTCGATCTTACTCGCCCTTATCGTCTAAACTTTTCGTTTAGATGCTAAAAATGAAGAAAAATTAAGGTCAATTTTGAAAACCTTACTCGTCCTGCCTTAAAACTTAATCGCAAATGCGAGCGGGCGAGTGAAATTTTACACCCCTGCTCTTCATATAGTAGTGTGACCCAGATGCTTAATACCCTGGAATGGAGATCATTGGAACAGAGGCGGGCAGATGCACGCCTCCTATTGTTCTACAAGATAGTATATAGTCTTGTCGAGATTCCGCTCCCTACATACATCCGACATCCAATCAGAACTACTAAAAACATGCATACTAAGCACTATATTCAAATCCCTACGACTGCCAGTTACTATAAATACAGTTTCTTCCCCTTGGCTGTGGTACAATGGAATCACCTCCCTCCTCATGCTGTTGTGTGCTCCGATCTGGATTCTTTCAGATCGACCATATGCACCCTCCATCACTCAATGCCATGAACCGTGAAACATTGTTTTTATCTGCTTTTAATCTCTACTTTACTAACAATGTTTTTACTTTCATTTCTCCTAAAATCTAATACTTTTTCTTCTATCACACTTTTCTTTTTCTGACGCGCACAGCTGCACATAATCCTCGCGAGAGGGTGCTGCAGGATATATAGATAGATAGATAGATATTAATTTTTTTCCTTAACAGACAGAGAGAAAAACATCTTGTAAGCAATGAAGGGGGAAATTCCGAATGACAACAACGCACGCGATAGTAATTTGGGTAAAACGGAATACACCGGTAATTAGTGTACACCGGTAATAGGTGCATAAGGGATACATCCTGGCCAGATGTCCCTTGAGATGAAGTGTCAGAATCATTTGGCTGCAGTGCAGGAAAATTCTACAAAAAGTGGGACTGGGTTAGTTAAAAAGTTAAAGTGTTTCTTCACCTTCTGACCAGAGGCTTTACTAACTGATCTTTGGGTCGTATATGGTCCGTGTATCTGACACAAAGATTGTTTGTTTGATTTAAGGTTGCAACTCAAATCAAGCCGGAAAACAAAATTGGTAATTATAATCTCGACAGGGGCCCAAGGGAGCAATTATCTCTAACAGTTCCTCCAACCAGCAGGGCTTTAGATAAGGCTGCGTACCGCGTAAATTACGAAAATAATTGGGAGAATACTCCTTTTTTAGCTCACCTGGGCCGAAGGCTCCAGGGGAGCTTATAGTATAGTGGGTCCTCCGTCGTCCGTCCGTCCACACTTTTGAGCAGCTATATCTCTGTATCCTGCAGGCTGATCTCAATCATTTCTCACCTGTAGCATGCCTCTGGTGGGGCATTGATGACATAAACTTTTTTTTTGAAATCACTCTAAAACTTTGGTTCCTATGGCAACCACAAGGTCCCATAGACTTACTATGGGAAAATGCTTGTCATCACCGTGGCGCATTCAGTTTTGATCGGATCTTTCTGAAACTTATATGTAAGGTGACTGGGGATAAAAACTCAGATGAGTTCGAAAACCGGCCAAGTCGGCCCATTTATCATAGAGTTACGTCCCTTTGATTGCTGAAAATGCCCATTTTCGACCTTGTCATCACCGTAGCCCCTTCAGTTTTGATCGGATCTTTCTGAAACTTATATGTAATGTGGCTGGGGATAAAACCTCAGAAGAGTTTGAAAACCGGCCAAGTCCGTCGATTTATCATAGAGTTACGTCCCTTTGATTACTGAAAATGTCGATTTTTTACCTTGTCATCACCGTAGCCCTTCAGTTTTGATCGGATCTTTCTGAAACTTATATGTAAGGTGGCTGTGGATAAAATCTTGGATGAGTTCGAAAACCGACCAAGTAGGCCCTTTTATCATAGAGTAACATCCCTTTGAATGCTGAAAATGCTGATTTTTGACCTTGTCATCACTGTAGCCCTTTCAGTTTTGATCGAATCTTTCTGAAACTTATATGTAAAGTGGCTGGGGATAAAATATCGGATGAGTTCGAAAACCAGCCAAGTTGGTCCATTTATCACAGAGTAACGTCCCTTTGATTGCTGAAAATGCCGATTTTTGACCTTGTCATCACCGTAGCCCTTTCAGTTTTAATCAGATCTTTCTGAAACTTATATGCAAGGTGGCTGGGGATAAAGCCTCGGATGAGTTCGCATACCGGCAAAGGTGGCCTATTTATCATAGAGTAAGGTCCCTTTGATTGCTGAAAATGTTGATTTTTGACCTTGTCAACACTGTAGCCCCTTCAGTTTTGATCGGATCTTTCTGAAACTTATATGTAAGGTGGCTGGGGATAAAACCTCGGATGAGTTCGAAACCGGCCAAGTTGCCCCATTAACTATATATAGTAATGTCCCTTTGATGGCTGAAAATGTCGATTTTTTACCTTGTCATCACCGTAGCCCCTTCAGTTTTGATCGAATCTTTCTGAAACCTATATGTAAGGTGACTGGAGATAAAACCTAGGATGAGTTTGAATACCGGCCAAGTTGGCCCATTTATCATTGATTTACGTCCCTTTGATTGCTGAAAATGCTGATTTTTGACCTTGTCATCACCATAGCCCCTTCAGTTTTGATCGGATCTTTCTGAAACTTATATCTAAGGTGGCTGGGGATAAAATCTTGGATGAGTTCGAAAACAGGCCAAGTCAGTCCATTTATCGTAGAGTTATGTCCCTTTGATGGCTGAAAATGTTGATTTTTGACCTTGTCATTACCGTAGCCCCTTCAGTTTTGATCAGATTTTTCTGAAACTTATATGTAAGGTGGCTGGGGATGAAACCTCGGATGAGTTCGAAAACTGGCCAAGTCGGCTCATTTATTTTAGAGTAACATCCCTTTGATTGCTAAAAATGCCAAATTTTGACCTTGTCATCACCGTAGCCCCTTCAGTTTTGATCAGATCTTTCTGAAACTTATATGTGAGGTGGCTGGGAATAAAATCTTGGATGAGTTTGAATACTGGCCAAGTCTGATCGGATCTTTCTGAAACTTACATGTAAGGTGGCTAGGAATAAAACCTCAGGTGAGTTTGAATACCGGCCAAGTTGGCACATTTATCATAGAGTGACGTGCCTTTGATTGCTGAAAATGCCTATTTTCCACATTGTTATCACTGCTGCCCCTTTAGTTTTGAACGGATCTTCATGAAACTTACAAACAAGGAAGTCAGGCAGAAAGCTTGGAGGAGTTTGAAAACTCTTGTTTTTGAACTTGTCATCACCATAGCCACTTCAGTTTAGATTGGATCTTCTTAGCAAGTCAGGAATAAAAGCTTGAATGAGTTTGAAAACCGGTGAGGTCAGCCTGTTTATCATAGAGTTAAATTCTACTTGATTTTCAGAAAATGCTTACCCTGTCATCACCATGTCCTCCCATAAAGCCTTCAGTAAAGGTTGGCACTTCCTTAAACTTATAATCTGTTAGCTCAGGTGAGCGATACAGGACCAAGCTAGCTTGGTCCTCTTGTTTCAAATCTGCTGCGTATCAGGTACGAAAAACAAATTAGCATTACGCATTTAATATTTTTTGAGAGCGTAATACTTTGGAACGCACGTGAAATAAATGACGTGTGTAATAAAGGCGGGAAATTCTCACACGTGAAAATTATGCATTCATAAATTATTTCAAGGGAATCAAGTTTTATTGGGTTTGGGGTTACCGTCCTTTCAAGATTATATCACATATATAGCCGATCCGATCGTTAATCAGGTGGGTGTAAACCGAGGGAGTAATCTGAGCTACAGTAAGACGAGCGAGCAGTGAAGTCTTGGATCAGACAGCGCATGCGCGCAAGCCTTCATTAGCCGTATTGATTGGATGAGCAGGTCATAGCTCAACAGTATCGAAGTCTTTATCGTGCCACCAGTGAAGACTCGGAGTAGCCTGCGCATCATTGCAAACTGCTCAGTCTTCGCTGACCCCAAGAGCCTTTTGCAGGGCTACTTAGAGATAGGTGAGAAAAAAGGTTGCCAGGGTTGCGCATGTTGATCTGGGTCTTTGCAAGGTGTTGTGCAACGCAGCTCGGTATACACATGGTTTACTTGCAATAGTGTCGCAGACTGATAAAGCCGCGGGGATATCGCAAACACTAGCTTCGCATTTTGATCAGAGTCTTTGCAGATCATTGGCAACCAGTTGAGCTTCAAATGACATGGATAACTATTGAGTAGTCTCCCTTGAACAGATTATTTATTCAGTCATCGGTTATTTTTTGTGTTGCTTTAATAACACGCTTTCAGATGAATCAAACAAATTAGTTTTTATTTAAATATTAACATTATCCCTATATTAAAAGATACCTACATGTAGAAGTTAAATGTTCAAATGTTTTTTTAAATAATAAACGTTGCTATTGCTTCGACCCAGTACACCACTTACTTGTGAAATGCATATAAATATGTATATAATTTCAGTAGAGCCATCAGCACCATTAGCTTCACTTACGTGTGAGAAGCCAATTGATCATTTCATAACGATTTTATTGGCGTTTCATAAACCAAAAAATGATTCCCAATTTTTTCATCCAAAAGTGCCCTACCCAGGCCCTAAAATCCTAGCTGGAGCACTGCAATCCTTAAGTTCTTTTCAGCTGATCAGGAGTCTGTCTCTGCCCCACTTTTTGTGCAATAGGTCCTGACAGATTTTCGACCCAGTAACTGGTTCCATTTATAACATTGCCTGTGGGTCCCACGATCGAAGGGTGGAAGAAAATAAATATCCATGGACAATTTGTCTGATTTGCGGCCAGGCATATTGCTTGTTTTCTAATAGACATAGATATTGAATATGTGTATCTATAAGAAAACAAACAGTACACCTGGCCATAAATCAGTCCATAAAATCATTGTGTCGAGGCTGCAAAATAAAGTTTTTTTTGGTTTATTTTTCAGTACTCTTTAAAAATTTCTCGTTACTCCTTTTTTTAAAAAAGGACGAGTACTGTACTCTTTGGAAAAAAAAATTATCTAAAGCCCTGAACCAGACAACAAACAAAGTTGAAAGGTCAATAACTGGCCCTGTTTCACCTATGTCCTGAGCCAAACCCATTTTCATTCAAGCCCATGCCAAGCCCATGAGTCCAGCCCAGGTTTTACAGGTAGCCAAAATGTAGGTGTCTAAAAAAAGAGCTTGGCACAAGAAAAAGGGCATGACACTGGAGAAAAGGGGCATGGCGCCAGGTCATGCTAAAAACTTAAAAAGGGCTGTGGGAAACACTATGACTTTGATGTACAAAAATGACATTTGAGACGATGAGAAAATAATTTGAAGCAGTCATCTCTCCTACTGAAAACCCTGATTGGGCATCATGAGAAAAAGGGAGGTGAAAAGTGAGGCTCAAAAGTGATAGTGAGGCTTGAAAACAGGACTGTGGTGTTTATGGCTTTGAGCTGCCACAACTGAACTAGAGCTGGGGCGAGCTGGCAATATTTATCGCGATACTGATTCTGTGTATCGATATTTAAGGATACTTTTGCATTATATCAACAAACATCCGAAACACAAGCGACACTTTTTTTTTATGAGCCGCTTGCGCCGATAAAATTTGTTTATCCAAAAGGCATATTTGCATTATTTGCTGGCTCCCACCTGCACATTGTCAATATTGGAAAAACAGGTAACCAGACCTGACCTTTCAAGGTCAGGGGGTCTGGTTGCCTGTTTTTCCAACGCAGATGACCTTCAGACAAGGAATCAGCAGATAATGCAAATAAGGTGAATATTCAATAAAAACGGTTGGTGTATCTGCGGGGACACAGTAACTACCGGAACCAACAGGTAATGTCATTGCAGTCTGGTCGAGTGGCTCGAGTATGGACCAATGTGCTTCTGACTTAATAAATGTTGGTATTTTCAGTTTTGCCATTCAGATTTATTCAAAACTGTTGCTTCTGACATATGTTTGTGTGTTTGATTGGTGTGGGGTGTCCTGGATGGGTCTGTGTGGCTTGATGGGCCTGTGAAGTCATATTACTATTTTATTGATGACATAAGTGTTTGCTAGACACGCTACTATCATAAACAATGGATGCTGAACCATAAATTGAATGTGCTTTAGCGGCATTTAAATCACTTGTCTGGAAACATTTTGGCTTTATCATGTCAGACAAGAGTAAAGTAATTTGCCTCCTATAGTATGCTGGCAACACCACTAACATGGAAGTATTACTTTACAACAAAGTCCAAATTTACGTAATCTGTTCAAAACAAGTATTGCCACACAGCATGTATTGTATTGCCTGTCTGGATGCGTGAATGGTGGATAAGCTGGGACAAACTGGCATTTTTCTTTCTCTTTAAAACCAGGGATCATGTATTACCCCTTGTGGGGATGTCCCTTCCTTCGTACGTCCGTCTGTAATGTGTTTGTAATATGTTTGCTGATGACACTTCTCTCACAGCTACTGGAAATTCTCTACAAGAAGTAATTGATAATCTACAAACAGGCCTAGATAATGTTCATACATGGTGCAAACAAAATGCAATTGGTACTTAATCCACAAAAAAGTAAATCCATGAACATATCAACGAAAAATACAATATCAAAAATACTAAATCACCTAGGGTACACATTCAAGGCTAAGAAATTGAACTGACAGACACTGAAAAATTACCAGGAGTACATGTAGACAACAATTTTTAATGGAAAACATATACAAACAACTATTAAAAATGCAATGCACAACTATACTTTCTTTCTCCCTATACTGTTTTTGGTCAATTCTGACCATGATAACATGTTTGGGGTGTGGCACAAAAAGTTTTCAATCCCCACCCCCCAAAAAGAGCTTTGTGACACAGCCACCAGCAGATTAAAACTATTTACAAGAAGTTATCAGGGAAAGGACTCCATGCCCATCCATTGCCCCCGCCCATAGGGGCTTCAAGAAATATATGGGCTGCATGATGCTTCCACGCAGAGCTGAATCCGGCCCGCACACTAGTACTGGTAAACCGCTTAGAGGATCTAAGCCTGTCCAGGAACCGTGGTGCCAGGTGGACCGTCCATGCTAATAAACCCTATTGGTTTCATTGGGCGACAATGCTTGAGATGTCATTTCATCTCAATGTCGGGTAAAAGTCCCACAAAATTGGAAGCAACGTCTCCAAAATGACCTTTACAGTGTTGACGGGGACGTTAAACCTCAAATCAAACAAAACCCTAGGATATCATATTTTGGCCTTAAACCCATCAACTGTCTCAGAAGAGACAGCTTCAATTGTAAACCCATTCCAAGTTGCAGTAATTGTCCTGGGGAAAAAAGAACTCTTAAGCCCATCCTTGTATGCATTAGGACGGTGATACTGAAAGGGATGGGACCTGGTTCTCCTACTCCCTCCACCAGCTTCAGATAGGTACCTCAGACTTGCCCTCCCCTTACGATTTGGTCATAACGCTTACTATTTTCATGTCCAAATTACAACCTTATGATCCAGGCCGAATTCCGTACGATTTTTGCTGTTTGTAAAAAAAAAAACGGTAAATCAGCGCGATTGTTTCGGTTCGGTTCTGTAAATCGCAGTTTATACCGGAACAAGACAATAGTTGTCGTTCCTGGCTTACACTCATTGCGAATTTAAATAAAATTTCATTGGCTAATGAGAGGGAAGTAAGCCAATCACAGTTCATTTAACAAATTTGTTTTGGTATGAGCGTCAAGATGGATGCCTTTACAACGGAAAAAACATGGGGATAAAAAAAGAAAAGCTGAATCGGCCGATTCAGTGCAGTCAAACAAAAAAAAATACGAAGCTCATTTTGACCTCACATCGAATACCTGAAAACCATTACAAATAAAATTTGAATCTTACAATTTTTTTTTTTATGGGATCTCAGGGCTTCCGTAAGGCGGACATACGGCGTACATTACGTCCTGAAAACGCTTCCGGACGCCCAAATTAAACATCAAAGGCGTCCCGCAGACTCCCGAAAATTTCTCTGTACGGCCAAAAATATTTACTGAGACGTATCAAACCGCCACTTTTAGCGATTTGTTACTAATGTAAAAAGTTTGCTCCGCCTTCTTAGCTGAAACCGCTTTCTTTGTTTATTGAGTACTAAGAACGTCCAATTTTCTATCTGCACGGTATTATATTGACAATCAGATTCACGTGCATCGGCATGCCTTTGATCGTCATCGGTGTGTGAAAAACGTGTCGAGCTGATTGTTCGGTGTTTGCATATAATGAAACGGATTAGTAGTTGAGGATAAACTAATTATCTCATTGACGATAAGTGTTTTTTTAATCCGGTAAACTTGTTACTGTTTAAATTAAAGCGGGTCGTAATTTAGGTGTTTGCTAGTGAGATTATCATTAGTAATGCAAAGTGTGACAATAGTTTCAAAGATAGATACGTTTTTTTTTCTTGAGTATATAGCGAATGCAGGTGTTCACTAGGTGAAATGACGAAAATAATTTATAAAATCCCAAAATGTTGCCGCGATCGAAGTTTGATTTTGGCGCCTTGAAAATACGTAAAACCGGCGAATGTGACCAGGCCAGTTCGTCAGGGTCTGAGCTGCAGTCTCATCTGTCTGTTAGCCAAAAAGCAAAAAAAAAAAACTACTGCTGACTGGTCTAAGTCTGCTCCGATTGACCAAAGTTGCACATGTTTCTGCCTGTTTGTCTGAAGCAGTTCCAAGTGTTTAGAGTACAATGAAGACTCGTAGCCTATTTTTTTTGCAAAGTTTGGCAAATATCTTTTAAACAAAAGAATTTTTCTATTTCTTTTTAATCCATATATGACAATGGGTGTCAGGTTTGTTTTATTGTTATCTACAATGTACACAGATCAGACGCTATGTTCTGTGGGGTCTGATCTGGGTCTACATGGTTTGCTAATGACCCCAAAAATGGGTCACTGGGCATATATGGGGATGGGTAATGCGATTGTTTGCTTTTTATTTATTTGTGGGGGGGGGGGGGGGGGGGGGGGAGTTTTACTTGGAAAGTTATAAAATTTATACAGGCCAAGCAAAAATATTTTTCTTTTTTGTAATATACTATGCACTCCTCTGCACTGTACTGACCGCATGTATGTCACTTAGTTATGAGTAGTTTTAACTTCCTCACAGAGCTTTGCTTAATTGTTTTGAGTTGAACGGCCCAGTCAACACTATTCAAATCATTTTTGAGCCGGTCAGTTTACCATTCCACACTTTACTAGCCATCTAAAAGAATATACAGGTGATTAAAAATGCAAACAAGAGATTCATAGATTAAATAATATATATTTCCTCATCAAAACAATTTTACGATCCGCAAACACCTTGCTTCAAAATTGGGACTTCCTGAATTTTCCAGTGGGACTTCCAGATTTCAAGGGTAGGAAGTCTGGGACTTACTGAATTTGGGAGTTAATGGAAGCCCTGGGATCTTGCTATTTTCTGTCTCAAGGGGTAGGCAAGTCTGGTACCTACTCTTATCTATAATGGCTAAATTATTGTGGATTTTATAGAATAGCGTCAGAGAAGCCTGCTCACACCTTTCCTGTAGAGTCGGCCACTGGAGTTCTTCAAGCATCTCTCCAACGTGACTTTGGTTGCGCCATTGCTGCAAGTCTAATGAGCAGCAGTCCTCTGAACTTTTTCTATTCTATCAATCTCCTTTTGATGATAGGGCATCCAAGCTGTTGCTGCATATTCAAGCTTGGGCAGACTATAGTTTTGTATGCAACATCCTTGGTTTCCCTCGGTGCGAAAGCCAAATTTCAACGAAGGAAACTGAGTGTCTTAGTAGCCTTACTAGTTATCTCATTAATGTTGACCCCACTCGAGGTCATCAGTGATTTGAACTATTTAGCAGAAGAAACGTTCTCTAAAACCTGACTATGTAATCTATAACCATGGACAATCTGTTTATGGGGAGGGTGCCTTGTCACTCTCATAGAGTGACATTTGGCGACATTTAATTTCATGAGCCATGCATCTTCCCAGGCAGCCAACTTTTCCAAGTCATCTTGAAGTATCTGTAGGTCATCAGAGCCTCTTATATTTCTGTACAGTACACAGTCATCAGCGAAAAGGCGGATTGTAGAGTTGATGTCTGGCAGGTCGTTAATAAAAGTAAAAAACAATATCAGTCCTAGCACGGAACCTTGTTGGCCACCAGACAACACCTGGGCAGGGTCAGAGAAAACACTGTCAAGTATGACTTTTTGTGTTCATCCAGATAGCCAAGCAGAGATCCACTGGAGGGTATCATTTCGGATACCATAGTACTCCAGTTTACACAGAAGTCTTCTGTGGGAGACCTTATCGAAAGCCTTGGCGAAGTCCATAATAATTAGGGCTGTTTGTTTGTGACCCCTATTATGGGCCCCGTTCAGGTTTTCCTGAAGGTCGTGGATGAACTGGACAAGCTGGGTCTCACATGACCTACCGCTTCTAAATCCATGTTGGGACTCAACAAGGATCTTGTGCTCTGTAAGATGTTGCATGAGTTTGCCCACGATGATGTGCTCCATAGACTTGCAGCAAATACAAGTCAGTGATACTGGCCTATAATTGGCAGGGTCATACTTTTCCCTTTCATACTTTTTGCCACATTGGCTTGAAGCCAATCATCTGGGACCTGGTATAAAGCTTCATCTAGTGGACCTCTACCAAGGTTGTTCAAATTGTGGCTCTGGGGCCAAAAATGCCCCTCGTGTCGGGGTCCACTGATTTTACATGGGCTTATATAGGGTCAAAAACCTTAAAAAATCTTCTTGTCTGAAACCAGAAGGCCAAGGTCTTTGATATTTGGTATAAAGCTTCATCTAGTGGACCTCTACCAAGATTATTCAAATTGTAGCCCTGGAGCCAAAAATGGTCCCCCAGCCGGAGCCCACCGGTTTTACATAGGCTTATATAGGGAAAACCTTTAGAAATCTTCTTGTCTAAAACCAGAAGGCCCAGGTCTTTGGTATTTGGTATGAAGCTTCATCTAGTGGACCTCTACCAAGATTGTTAAAAAAATAGCCCTTGGGCAAAAAATAACCCCGCACAGGGGCTCACTGGTTTTACATAGGCTTATCTGGGGAAAACCTTTAAAAATCTTCTTATCTGAAACCAGAAGGCCCAGGTCTTTGCTAGTTCGTATGAAGCTTAATTTAGTGGACCTCTACCAAGATTGTTCAAATTATAGCACTAAAACCAAAAATGCCCCCGTGAGGGGACCCACTGATTTTATATAGGGAACACTTTGGGAATCTTCTTATCTGAAACCAGAAGGCCCAGGTCTTTGATATTTGGTATGAAGCTTCATCTAATGGACCTCTACCAACATTGTTCAAATTATAGCCCTGGGGCCAAAAATGCCCCAGCGCAAAGACCGACTGGTTTTACATAAGCTTCAATAGGAAAACCTTTGAGAAATTTCTAGTCAGAAACCAGAAGGCCCAGGTCTTTGATATTTGGTATGAAGCTTCATCTACTGGACCTTTACCAAGATTGCTCAAGTTATAGCCCTTGGGTCAAAATGCCCTGCGCCGGGGTCTACGAGATTGTTCAAATTATAGACCATGGGCCAAAAATTGCCCCACCCTGGGACCCACATGTATATCTCTTACCTCAGGTGAGCGAATTAGGACCAGCATGGTCCTCTTGTTACATTAGCTTATTTTGGGAAATTGGGAAATTTAAAAAAATCTTCTACTCTGAAACCGCAAGACCCAGGTCTTTGATATTTGGTGTGAATCTTCATCTAGTGGACATCTTTCAAAATTGTTCAAATTATAGCCCTAGGAAATAGAAGTCAAGGCAATAAAAACCTTTGAAAATCTTCTTGTCTGAAAGCAGAAGGCCAAGGTCTTTGATATTTGGTATGAAGCTTCGTCGTGTGGATTTCTACCAAGATTGTTCAAATTATAGCCCTGAGACCAAAAATGGCCCGCCATGGGGAACCCAAGGTTTATATAGACTTATATAAGGAAAACCTTTAAAAGTCTTCATGTTTGAAACCAGAAGGCTCAGGTCTTTGATATTTGGTATGAAGCTTCACCTAAGATTATTCAAATTATAGCCTTGGGCCAAGAATGGCTCTCCCAGGGGCCCACTTGTTACCCTATGGATCAGGTGAGGGATCAAGGGCCATTATGGCCCTCTTGTTTGTTTTTGGGTTGGTCGCCTTACCAATTTAAACCTAACTTGAAGCTCGCTGTCACATGGCATTTCACTCTCTGTTAATTGTTGATAAATATTAAAAAAAGTTTAACATATTAGTTAATTTACTCATGGATGTAACCAAGACCTTATTAGACAAATGGATAGACCATCAATAGATTACCATAAATGTCGCATCTACAGTTAAACTGCAAAGACAATATTAACCCATTTTGTACTGAAAACCCCAAAATGGGTACTTGGCAAACTGCGCAGATGCTGCAGAATGCGGTGTCTGATCATGGCCTACACTGTTTGCAAAAGTTCAGTCATTCTCCTCGGCCCCCCGCCTATTGGAGCTTGAAGAAATACATGGGCTGCATGGTGCTTCCACACAGAGCTGAAACCGACCCGCACACAAGTACTGGTAAAGCACACAAGTACTGGTAAACTGCGTAGAGAATCTAATCCTGCCCAGGCAAAGCATTGCGAGTTGGCCCGTCCATGCTTATAAACCGTATTGGTTTCATTTGGCGGCAGGGCTTGAGATGTCATTTCATCTCAATGTTGGGTAAAAGTCCCACAAAATTGGAAGCAACATCTCCAAAATGACCTTTATAGTGTCGACGGGGACGTTAAACCTCAAATCAAATATATCAGTCGTTCTCAAAATCAGTTTCAGAGAAAACACAACTTTTAAAATGGACTGCTGCTATATATAAGGAGGAAGATTCCATTTGGTACAAAATGGATTAACGGTGACTGGCTAATGTTCAATATTTTTGCAAAGTTCTATAAAATCATTATTGTTTCACTTGGTCTATGTCACTCTGTGGACATAAAGACTTATCAGATTTGCTGATTATGATAATGAAAATGCTTTAACCCTTTTTTGTACCAAATGGAATCTTCCTCCTTATATATAACAGGAGTCCATTTCAAAATTTGGGGGTGTCAGGCTGTGTTTTCTTCAAAATTGAAGTGGAAAATGGTTGAACTGTTTGCAAATAGTGTAGGCCCTGATCAGATGCTGCATTCTGCAGCATCTGATCTGGGTCTGCACTGTTTGCCAGGGTACCTATTTTGGGGTTTCCAGTACAAAATGGGTTAATGCTTCAGAAAAAAAAAATTTAGGATTAAAAGATTTTGCAGCCAGATGCTAAATATTCACTTACTGTGCACCAGATTAATTTAACCCTTGTCCTGCTGATCCCGGATATATCTTATCTTTCAAACAATGAAGATCCAGATCAGATGGCTTCTGAAGAAGCCATCTGATCAGGATCTACATTGTTTGCCATTCAGATTGTGAATTTGTTGCAATAATTTGCATCAAGTAATCTGATTGGTTGATAATCGGTAGTGGGTGTGGCATATATGAATATTCAGCAGGACAAGGGTTAAAAATACATACAGGGAAATCCAGCTCCATGAATTAAAGAAAAACATACATGATTTTCAGTTCATTTGTATTATTTATTATTTTGGGATATTTTACTAAACAACTCATAATTGTTAACAACCATATGGCCCCCGCCCATCGGGGCTTGAAGAAATAGATGGGCTGCATGATGCTTCCACGCAGAGCTGAAACCGACCAGCAAAAGAGTTCTGGTAAACCGTTTAGAGGATCTAAGCCTGCCCAGGCAAAGCGGTTGTCCATGCTTATCACTGGTTGGGAGCGCACAGTACTGTCAGTACACTTAACCCTGATGTTCCGATCTGTATAGTGGACAGATCATTGTCTTTTGTTATGGCCTTGAAGGTGTATGTGCGTGGTCTGTCTTCTATATTTCTATATTTATTTTTTTGGACATAAACAACTTGGAAAGTGTGTTTTATTTATTTTGTTTTCCATACTGACCATCTTTGGGCACGGCAAAATGTCGTGTTCTATGCTTTTAATCTATTTTTCAGCTAGAATCACACCTTACCTGTGACCAGAAAATCGTCCAATTGAGAGCTTTAATCGAAAGAAAAATAGGTTTTCAGACAGTTTTAAGATAGATAAATAATCTGTAATGAGTTATACTAAAAATAAGTGCCTCTAGAATTCCATACGAAATCACACGAAGAGCAAGACTGACCATCCCAAAAAAATTCTGACTGTATGGTATGTCTCATATTTACTGTATAACTTGTCTAAGATACTGTGATTTGACTGTATGGGATGTCCCTAGCTCAGAAACCCTTTGAGATATGTGGATAATACTTTGCAAGATTGAGACAGCATGTCATGCGCAGGAACCACAACTCTAGTGCGATGGTATTTGGGTTATATCCCCTTCTAATAAAATCATATACTCTGAGACATAATGATGGGACTTGGTGTAGTTGTTAGTGAGGCTAGGCAGGTGTTTCATGTGTAAAAATCATGACTCTGGGTGCACTTTTTTTTGTTATTTCCCCAAACAATATAATCTTGTGATGACCATAATTTGGATACCCTGTGAGATATATTGACGGTATTTGGCACAGTTTTTGACAAGGTTGAAACAGTGTGTCATGCCAAAGAACCACCAACCGGGTCCACCACGAACGACTGCTTGAAGAAATATATGGGCTGCATGATGCTTCCACGTAGAGCTGAATCCAGCCCGCACACTAGTACTGGTAAACCGCTTAGAGGATCTAAGCCTGTCCAGAAACCGCGGTGCGAGGCGGACAGTCCATGCTAATAAACCCTATTGGTTTCATTGGGCGTCAGGGCTTGAGATGTCATTTCATCTCAATGTCAGGTAAAAGTCCCACAAAATTGGAAACAACGTCTCCAAAATGACCTTTACAGTGTTGACGGGGACGTTAAACCTCAAATCAAACAAACAAACAAATTCATCACGTCTGAAATTAGTGAAAGAAACAAAATTGGTCTATTTCAGCTTGAGCATAACAAAACAAAAACTTATCTATGCGTCCAGCAAAGACTAATCTAGTCTGAGCATCTGCCCAGTCTGAACAGTGTGAAAAAAGTGAACAAGAGGCCCAGGGGCCACTACGCTCACCAGAGGTATACAATTTTGGTGACCATCTTGGTCATGTGACAACAAAAGGCCACCATGCAATCAGTAAAATCCACTGTTTTGCCTTTTTTCCATACAATTGTCTATGTGACCAAATTTGACCGTAACGTAAAAACAGGGTCAACCAAAGGTCATCATTTGAAGAAAATTGGTAGGGTCCGAGCCCCTGATGCTGCATACCAAGTTTCAAGGTCATCGCCCATTTGGTTCCTTTAAAGGTTTTTTACCATATATGGGCATCGCAGCCATATTGGTAATGTGACCGAGTCCTTACGAACAAACTTTCATTCCCCCTTCCCATAGAGGTTCCAAATGTAATTTGGATTCAATCGACCCAGCAGTTTAAGTTGAGAAGAAGATAACAAAATACTCAATCTGAGCCTTCCCGAACAAGGGTCAGTAAATGACCTTTACCTTCGGAACTGACAAAATTCCATTCTGCTGAGTGCAAATATCATTTCTGATGCCACTAGCTACCATGCAATCAGAAAAATCCACTGTTTTGACTTTTTTTCCATTCACATGTCTAAGCGACCATATTTGACCTTGACATAAAACATGTCAAATTAAACCAAAGGTCATCATTAGAACAAACTTGGTAAGGATTGAGTCCCCGATGCTGCATACCAAGTTTTAAGAACATCGGTCGTTCGGTTCTTGAGAAGAAGATTTTTAAAGGTTTTTACCATATATGGGCATGGTGGCCATATTGGTCATGTGACCCAGTCGGCACGAACAAACTTTCGTTCCCCCTTCCCACAGAGGCGCCACATGCAATTTGGATTCAATCGACCCAGCAGTTTAAGTGAGAAGAAAATAAAAATACTCAATCTGAGCCTTCCCGGACAAAGGTCAGTAAATGACCTGGACCTTCGGAACTGACAAAATTCCATTCAGCTGAGTGCAAATATCATTTCTGATGCCACTAGATACCATGCAATCAGAAAAAGGCGATCGCTACTGACAGCCGGCTGTCGATAGCGAATTCGCTATTGACAGCCGGCTGTCGATAGCGAATTCGCTATTGACAGCCAGCAAACTAAATTGATGAAAATGGGTTATTACAAATTTGTTGTATGTTTTACTTTAAAAACATTTATGGACAGGTTATTTAATATAATTTATTATACCGTATTCGCCCTAATTACCGCACCGTGCGCTTAGTTTTTTCAAAATCGTGTCATAAAATCATGGTGAAAAATCTACCTAATTAGCGCACACTTGATACGAAAACAACAGCTTCCAAGATGATGCATACTGATATTTAATGGGACGGAAAAAGAAACTTAAGCATTGCCTTCACTGTTGGAAGAAATAATGGTAAGTTTTTATAGATTTACTATGAGAGCTTCAAGGGGAGTTTACTGTAAAGTGTGCGCTTATGCTTTTCCTTTTCAAAAATAGCTTTGGTGTGCGCTTATAGGAGCATGTGCGGTAATTAGGGCGAATACGGTATAATGGCTTCAGGTACTGTGATTATCCCGTTAGTTGGTCTTTACCATGGAACCTGCTAAAGAAGTGATATTACCAGCTGTTCCAATGATTTGGTGACTGTCTATCAAGTATCTTCTGATACATATCATTTCTAGGACTAAAAATATTGTGAAGCCTTATTTATCTTCTTAATGCAAACAAATATTTACTGTTTTGCCTGTGACCGAGGCCATTGTTGGCGGAAATTCCAGAGTTTTTAGCTCACCTGAGCCAAAGGCTCATAGGTGAGCTTATAGTATGGTAAGGCTCTGTTGTCTGTCTGTCGTCTGTTGTCTGTCAACATTTTCAAACATCTTCTCCTCTGAATCCCCCAGGCCGATTGGAGTCATATTTCATGTGGAGCATCCATGGGATGGGGGAACAAAAGTTTGTTTGCAGGGTCCAGGTCACGTGACCAAGATGGTCGCCATGCCCATATACGGTAGAAACCCTTAAAAAATCTTCCTCTCCGGAACCAGTGGGCCGATTGGCCTGAAACTTGGTATGTAGCATCAGGGACTCAGGTTCATCATATTGTGTTCAAATGATGATCCTTGAATGACCTTGACCAATTTTAGGTCAAGGTCAAATTTGGTCGCATAGACTTTTGTATGGGGAAAAGTCAAAACCGTGTTTTTTTTAGAAACTATTTCAGCCTGTGATCTGAAAATTACTAGATGCAGTAAGCTGCATTGTAAATGGGTGGATGAAACTACATGAGTATTCAAGGTCAAGGTCATTCAGATATGAGAATTTAAACTTATTTTTCTCAGAAACCACAAAGCCATTTGTAATGAAATTTCAAATGAAAGTTGTTAAGAACAAGGAAATGACAATTAATCAATATGAATTTGGTCACATGACCAATATGGCCTCATGCCCATATAAGGTAAAAACCCTTCAGAAATATTCTTCTCTGGAACCAGTAGGCCGATTATCATGTAACTTGGTATGTGGCATTGGGGACTAGGGGCCCATCAAAATTTGTTCAGATGATGACTCCTGAATGACCTTGACCTATTTTAGGCCAAGGTCAAATTTGGTCGCATAAGGACTTTTGTATGGGGAAAAAGTCAAAACCGTGTATTTTTATCTCACCTGTCACATAGTGACGAGGTGAACTAAGGGACCACTTTTTTCCATTGTGCGGCCATGAGTGCATGTGTCCGTCCATCCATCCCTAAACAATTTCTTCAAACAACATCTGCTCCTAAACCACTGATCGTATTGTGGCCAAACTTCACAGGAATGATCCTTAGGTGGTCCCCTTTCAAAGTTGTTCAAATCGTTTCGGTCTGTTGCCTATCTAGGTTTTTACTGAAAACTTTGAAAATCTTCTTCTCTGAAATCGCATGGTCCAGGTCTTTGATATCAGGTATGAAGCTTCATCAAGTGGACCTCTACCAAGATTATTCAAATTATAGCCCTGGGGCCAAAAATGCCCAAGCATCGGGCCCACCAGTTTTACAGAGACTTACATAGGGAAAACATTTAAAAATCTTATTGTCTGAAACCAGAAGGCCGAGGTCGTTGATATTTGGTATGAAGCTTCATCTAGTGGACCTCTACCAAGATTGTTCAAAATATAGTCCTGGGGCCAAAAATGCCCCCCCCCCCCCCCCCCCCCCCCGCGCGCCAGGGCCCACTGGTTTCATACAGGCGTATATAGGGAAAACCTTTAAAACTCTTCTTGTCTGAAACAAGACGGCCCAGGTCTTTGATACGGGCCTCCGTGGCCTAGTGGTTAAGAGCGCTGACTCTTGATCATTAGGTCTCTCACCGCTGTGGTTCGAGCCTCGCTCGGGTCACATGTGAGACGCCAAGTTCTGCTACGGAAGGTCAGGTGGTTTTTTCCGGGTACTCCGGTTTTCGCCCACCTCTGATTAACGATCAGCTCGATATGAGTGAAATAATCTTGAAAGGGCCGTAAAACCAAAACCAAAAAAAAAATAAAAAACAAAAAAAAAACAGGTCTTTGATATTTGGTATGAAGCTTCATCTAGTGGACCTCTACCAAGATTGTTCAAATTATAGCCCTAGGGCCATAAATGCCCTTGCGCCGTGGCCCACCAGATTTACATAGACTTATGTAGGGAGAACCTTTAAAAATCTTCTTGTTTGAAACCAGAATGCCCAGGTCTTTGATATTTGGTATGAAGCTTCATCTAGTGGACTTTTACCAAGTTTGTTCAAATTAAAGCCCTTGAGCCAAGAATGTATTATAGAGACACTGATACTCAGGTGAGTGATTCAGGGCCCTGTGGGCCCTCTTGTTTCACAAGTTATCTATGCATCACATCATGGCCAATCATGCATATATGGAAAGCGAACACTTCTACAAGACAAACTGACATAGTAAAACTCCAAGACCCACAACAATTAACCATTGTCCTGCTGAATGAAATAATTTTGCCACATCCATTTCTGTCTATTAACCAAATTAATTGCAGAATACACAATGTATAATGTATTTGTCCAGTTCAGAAACTGAATAACAAACATTTAGATCCTGATCAGTTGGCTTATTCAGAAGCCATCTGATCTGGATCTATACTGTTTTCAAAAGGTAGGGGTTGTCGTGATCATCAGAACAATGGTAGATACATGTAGTGATCTGTTGGAGATGTAGATAGGACAATCCACAATATTATTTTAGCCCTCGCCTAGCGGGGCTTGAAGAAATAGATGGGCTGCATGATGCTTCCCACAGAGCTGAAACTGACCCCCACACAAGTACTGGTAAACCTCTTAGAGGATCTAAGCCTGCCCAGGCAATGTGGTGCGAGTCAGCCCATCCATGCTTATAAACCCTATCCATGCTTATAAACCCTATTGGTTTCATTGGGCAGCAGTGCTTGAGGTGTCATTTTATCTCAATATCCGATAAAAGTCCCACAAAATTGGAAGCAATGTCTCTAAAATGACCTTTACAGTGTTGATGGGAACATTAAACTTCAAATCAAACAAATAAAACAATGTTATTTGTTTCCAGCCCATTTAACATTCCTTCAGAGCTCTAAACCCATTTCGTCTAGTCAATGGTTAAAGAACAGAAACATGTCTACTGACAATCAGACAACTGGGCCTTGGTGTGGACATCAGTTTTCCCTTGTAAGGCTTATGCTAAGGTGGGCTTAGAGGTCTAAATGCCTCTCAGACTAAATGCTAAGTTAACTGTTACAAAAGCCTGATATAAAACTTAACTGTACCACAGCTCTAGATAAGGAGGAAAACCTAGATATTTAGATAAACTTTCCTGAGGACTGGTGTTAACCCTGCATTTCTGGTATCTGTTGGGCAATTCTAACACGTACCCATAACGTATTTTAATGCCAGAAGTAATCTCGTTACTCCTTCTTCAGAGCTCCAATGTGCCTTCTGGTATGTTGGGATAAGGCTCATGTCTGACATGAAAATGTCTTTTTGTTTGTGCACATATACTCAGCTGTACACATTGCTCCAGATTAGCAGCTCCTAGTATATCTATCCAATTTTGGAATTAAAAGTAAGGCGATTGTTATTGACAGCCGGCTGTCGATAACCAACATCCAAAATTTTAAAAGTGATTTGCTCACTTGTACAGTAACAAGAGCTGTCACATGACAGCATACATGTAGCTCACCTGTTTCGCGCCTTCAAGATATAAGGTAAAACTACTGAACCATGAAATATTGTTCACACTCAGCTAGATATATTTTGAGATCAATGATCAGGTCACATGGAACATTTATTCAAGATATTACATTTCAGAATCAAATTGTTTCTGAAATATAAGGCAAAATCATTGAACCATGAAAATAGGTCCCACTGACCTAGATATATTCTATGCCAATCATCTGGTCACATGAAACTTATAATTCAGGATTGAAGTTTCTCCAAAAATAGTATTCAAAATATTTGGCAGTCTCACTGAATCATGAAATATAGGTCATATTGACCTACATGTATTTTGGTCAATCATCTGGTTACATTGAAGTAATATCCCAGGTTTAACATTTCTCCATCAAAATAGTATTCAAGATAATAAGCAAAATCACTGACCCATGAAATATAGGTCACAATGACCTAGATATACTTTGAGGTAAATCATCGGATCACACAGAACTCGTAATCCAGGTGAGACATTTCTACATCAAATAGTATTCAAGATAACAGGCCAAATCACTGAACCATGAAATATAGGTCAAAGTGACCTAGATATAATTCAATGTCAATCATGGGGTCACATGGAATAAGTAATCCAGGTATGACTTTTCTTCATCAAATAGTATTCGAGATAATAGGCAAAATCACTGAACCATGAAATATAGGTCACAATGACCTGGATATATTTTGAGGTCAACTATCAGATCACATGAAACTAATAATCCCGGTGAGACATTTCTACATCAAATAGCATTCAAGATAGTATGCAAAATCACTGAACCATGAAATATAGGTCACAGTGACCTAGATATATTTTGAGGTCAATCATGAGGTCACATGGAACCAATAACCCAGGTATGACACTTCTCCATCAAAAAGTATTCAAGATAATAGGCAAAATCACTGAACCATGAAATATAGGTCACACAGACCTAGCTATATTTTATGGTCAATTATCGGGTCACATGGAACTAATAATCCAGGTGTGACATTTCTCCATCAAATAGTATTCAAGATAATTGGCAAAATCACTGAACCATGAAATATAGGTCACATTGGCCTAGATATTATATTTTGACGTCCTCAGAAGACCCTCTCAGGTACTTACTTAAGTTCCAAATATGAGTGCTCTGTGATGAGTGACTGTTGAGATATAAGCATTTGAAAAACTTTTAACACAGTGTGATGGGAATGCAAACGTGCACACAGACGACCGAGGTAACAACAATAGCTCTCCATGTTCTCCGTACAGGCGAGCTAAAAATAATTGCGTACACATTATTTAGACTCCTTTATTTATTTATTGAGATTCTTAATAATCTATAAAACAAAATATTTATTTATTTTAGCTACAGCATGGAGTTACATCTTGTAGAGTTCCAACCATTTATGCCTTAAGTGTAATGAACAGTTTGATAGTTCATATTATTCTGATGAAAATTTTTTATTTGTATGAAAAAAGTTTAATAGTTCACTTTAATATTCTATAATTATTTCATTTTTATTTATGCATTCATGGTTTTTTATCAGATTATATTCATTTATATATAAGTATATATATCCAATATCTTAGCTGTCAATAGCCACTTCCTCAGAAAAATCTACTGTTTTGCCTTTTTTCCGTACAATTGTCTAAGTGACCATATTTGACCTTGAAGTAAAACAGGTTAAGGTCAACCAAAGGTCATGATTTGAACAAACTTAGTAGGGCCCAAGTCCCCAATGCTGCATACCAAGTTTCAAGGTCATCGGCTGTTTGGTTCCTGAGAAGAAGATTTTTAAAGGTTTTTACCATATATGGGAATGGCGGCCATTTTGATTATGTGACCCAGTCCTTACGAAAAAACATTCATCCCCTCTTCGCCGGCCTCAGTGGGTCAGTCGGATGCGCGTCTGACTGGTGATCAGGAGGACGTGGGTTCAACACCCAACGGGGTCGGCAACATTCTTTGGTGGAGATTGATCATGAAATCTTTTCTACGGTCATTCTCTCCCTTCCGCTGATTCAAGAAGGGCAGTTGTCAGTTTCTGGCGAAAGAATGTACACTGTACTGGTTAACCGCTTACGTATAAGCCTGCCCAGGAAAGTGTTGATAGGTAAACTGACCGGCTCAAAAATGACCTAAATAGTGTTGACTGGGCCGTTAAACTCCAATACAAACAAACAAATCGTCCCCTCTTCACATTGAGGCTCCACATGTAATTTGGTTTCAAACTACCCAGCAGTTTAAGTTGAGAAGAAGATAACAATACTGAATCTGAGCCTTCCAGGACAAAGGTCAGTAAATGACCTTGACCTTTGGAATTGATAAACTTCTATTCAACTGATTGCAAATAGCATTTCTAATGCCACAGGCTACCATGCAATCAGAAAAATCCACTGTTTTGCCCTTTTTCTATATAAATGCCAGGGTGACCAAATTTGACCTTGATGTAAAACAGGTCAAGGTCAATCGAAGGTCATCATTTGAACAAACTTGGTAGAGTCAGAGTCCCCGATGCTGCATACCAGATTTAAGGTCATCGGCAAATTGGTTCCTGAGAAGAAGAAACTTAGTAGGGCCCAAGTCCCCAATGTTGCATACCAAGTTTCAAGGTCATCGGCTGTTTGGTTCCTGAGAAGAAGATTTTTAAAGGTTTTTACCATATATTGGCATGGCGGCCATTTTGGTCATGTGACCCAGTCCTTACGAACAAACTTTCGTTTCCCCGTCCCATAGAGGCTCCACATGTAATTTGATTTCAAACTACCCAGCAGTTTAAGTTGAGAAGAAGATAAAATTACTGAATCTGAGCCTTCCAGGACAAAGGTCAGTAAATGACCTTGAGTCCTTGACCGTTGGAATTGATAAACTTCCATTCAACTGATTACAAATATCATTTCTGGTGCCACATGTTACTATGCAATCAGAAAAATACACCATTTTGCCCCTTTTCCATACAAATGTCTAAGTGACCAAATTTGACATTGACGCAAAACAGGCCAAGGTCAACCAAAGGTCATCATTTGAATAAACTTGGTAGGGCACGAGTCCCCGATGCTGCATACCAAGTTTCAAGGGCTGCCGCCGTTTGGTTCCTGAGAAGAAGATTTTTTAAGTTTTTACCATATATGGACATGTCGGCCATCTTGGTCATGTGAACAAACTTTCTTACCCCTAACCCATAGAGAACACACATGTAATTTGGTTTCAATTGGCCCAGCAGTTTTTGTGGAGAAGTGATTTGAAAATGTTGACGCGGACGCAGACGACGGATGGCGGATCACTGCCTATACTATAATCTCCCCCGGAGCCTTCGGCTCTGGTGAGCTAAAAAAAAAACTCGAGTGGTAAACTACCCACCAAGTGCACAGGGAAGAATCTTATCAGACTGGGTGGATGCGCAAGCTGATCTGAATCTTCGTCGGGCGCAGTCATTTTGTCATGTTTTGTGTTTCATCTGGGACAGTTTGAAGAACCCGATGAAGAAAGTGTGTATATGCCAAGTTTCCACATTTCAAAAACAAAATAGCTAATGTATTTAAAGGTGCATTATTGAGCTACCGGGTGTCAAATTTTTTTTTTCTGTTTTCTGGTTTTTATCTTCAATGCATACTTCTTCGTCATGTGTACACTTTTGGAGCCAAATACAGCTTCAGAACTTTGTGAAAATGGTAGTTTTCATTCGTGTTTACCCTTAGCTCTGAACATGTGTTCGGAATTTCTGTTCTAAAAATAAATCTGTCACTTTACACATAGATGGTGGCAGCATCGTCTCTGAGTGTCGTTACTTATGGCATGGTATTCAGCGTCATATTTCTTCGGATTCAGGCATGGCCTAAGCAAACAAAGCCAAAAATGAACGTTGCATAACGTCATATATGGGGATTCTATTTTTGTCACAAACTAAAAATAGATCTAACTAGTGTGCGAAACCTAGTTAGGGAATCCCTCTCAAACTCGTTTACCTGTCATCATAATTGTTCCCATTTTTGCATAAAATGCATTCATTTGTATTGTTTTAAAGAAAAATACCGGCTATATGTATTTTATTTTTGGAAGCATTTTTTTCAGATAGCTCAATAATGCACCTTTAAATGCTATCCTACGAATATGTCGAAATCGCTCTATAGTATTATCAGGACACACAATATAGTATGATCGGAACAGGACATACAGTGCTGAGAAATCAGTTTTGCGACATGCGATACAAACCAGTTTTTGACCCCTCTATCGTTTTCTTTGAAAATAATTGCCCTTATATGGCAAGATGTTTAGTACTATTAATAAAAGCTGACCCGAAATACATCATAAAATAGTTGAAATGCATTAGCAGTCGTTTTATGTAAGGTTGGTGGCAAAGCTTGATTAAATTGTACCAGTGCAGCGTTTGAAATCGAAAGTAGGATAATGAATTTCTAGAAACAAATGTGAAAATAAACGAAAACATAGTAATAAACAGGAAATCAAGGTAGCATGTCGAAAACGCTTTTAGTTATGCTTCCCGAACTACTGCTATGAAGTTGAAATGCTTATGCTTAATAATTTCAAAACACAAAAATAAATATTCTGTAACATACCCGACATATCGGAACAAGGATCTGTCCATTATACAGATCGGAACATCCGGGTTAAGAGTACTGTACCCTCCCAACCAGTGCTTATAAACCCTATTGGTTTCATTGGGTGACAGGGCTTGAGATGTCATTTCATCGCAATGTCGGGTAAAAGTCCCACAAAATTGGAAGCAACGTCTCCAAAATGACCTGTACATTGTTGACGGGGACGATAAACCTCAGGACCTGACAAATCCAAGTTTCGACCACTTGCCTGGCAGTCCATAACATCTTCAAAATGGCTCAAAATTACAATACCCCCTATACATTCTATACATTTTTATGCCCCCGCCATTCGAAGAATGGTGGAAAGGGCATATATAGCGTTGCCCCTGTCCGTCCGTCCGTCCGTGCGTCCGTGCATCCGTGCGTCCGAAACTTAAACGCAGTCAATAACTTCCTTATTTCGTGATGGATTTTAAAATTACTCTGCAGAAATGTAAACCATCATGAGACGACATGTCACGTGCAAAAGCCAGGTCCGTACCTCCAAGTCAAGGTCATACTTAGAGGTGAAAGGTCAAAAAAAGGGTCCGAAACTTAAACGCAGTCAATAACTTCTTTATTTCTGGATGGATTTTGAAATTACTTTGTAGAAATGTTAGCCATCATGAGACGATGTGTCATGCGCAAAATCCAGGTTGGTACCTCCAAGGTCAAGGTCATACTTAGAGGTCAATGGCCAAAAAAAGGGTCCGAAACTTAAACGCAGTCAATAACTTACTTATTTCTGGATGGATTTTGAAATTACTTTGTAGAAGTGTTGACCATCATGAGACGATGTGTCATGGGCAAAATCCAGGTTGGTACCTCCAAGGTCAAGGTCATACTTAGAGGTCAAAGGCCAAAAAAAGGGTCCGAAACTTAAACGCAGTCAATAACTTACTTGTTTCCGGATGGATTTTGAAATTACTTTGTAGAAATATTAACCATCATGAGACGATGTGTCACATGCAAACCCAGATCTGTACCTCCAAGGTCAAGGTCATACTTAGAGGTTCAAGGTAAAAAAAATGGTCGGTCAATAACTTTATCTCTGGATGGATTTTGAAATTATTTGGCAGAAATGTTGGCCATCATGAGACAATCTGCCTCACACAAAACCAAGGTCCTTACCTACAAGGTCAAGGTCATACTTAGAGGTCAAACGTGAAAAAAGGGTCCAAAACTTAAACACGGTCAATAACTTTCTATTGATGAATACGAACAGACATATTTTCAGGCGGGGGCATCCGTGTCCTATGGACGCATTTCTAGTTACTAGGGAAGTGAAATAAAAAGTCACTTGCCCAGCCAAAATTTGAACTTGTCCCAGGCAACTGGGCATTGGATTTGTCAGGCCCTGAACCTCAAATCAAACAAACAAACAAAAACTCATTACCATTCTTGACTTCATTTCTTTGAGGGGAAAGCTATTCCTAAAGGAGCTGCCAGTATGATCATGTAAAGAAATGTTTTACACACAAGTATCATTGTGTGTCTCTTTTCAGTAACTCAAACTTTGAAGGCTTAAAGTAAAACTATCATGACCTAAAGTGCAGCCTAGATACAAACTGTTGTGTTTAGGGCTGTTCTGTAGAATGGCCTATCGTGACAGAAGGAAGCACAAGCACAAGGCTGAGGACTACGATACTTACAGTAGCGATACTGATTACTACTCCGAGACAGACGACAGAAGGAAAGCTTGCATCAAGAGGACTAGGTATGGATTATTTAGCTGCCCTTCACAAAAACACACCTATAATTCTGACCTCCATAGACAGATATGATGCTGGTACATGATGTCTTATATATCTGTATAAATGTACAGTCAAACCTGTCATAGAGGCCATCTCTATTAAGCAAGCAACCTGTCTTAAGCAAGTATACATTTTGTTTCCGAAAGAGGCAATTGCATCAAAATTGATCTGTATTAAGCAAGCACCTGTCTTAACCCGTATACTATTGGACTCTTTCAATGACCGGCCCCGATAGCTCAGTTGGTAGAGTGTCCGCTCCGAGGAACGGGAGGTCTGGGGTTCGACCCCGGGCCGCGACATACCAAAGTCGTTAAAAATGGTACTAGCTGCTCCTCGTTTGGCACTCAGATTTACGGGGTAGAGCTAGGACTGGTCGATCCAGTGTCAGGATAATGTGACTGGGTGTGGTATCATGTAATGTGTCTGGGACATGATACTTCAGTGAGGCAGCACTATAAATGTGAGCATTGAGCTCCCTGTCGCAACCAGACACCGTCGTGATATGACTGAAAAATTGTTGAAAGCGACGTTAAACCCGATTTCACACACACACACTCTTTCAATGCTATATGATGGACAAGTCCATTTGTCATATAAGGGATGTTAGGACTTTTTTATGACCCCCGCATCGTATGATGCCGGGGGCATATAGTTTTTCGGTTTTGCGTATGTGCGTCCGAATGTACGAAAGTGTGTGCGTATGTAATCCTGTTAGACTTGGGTTAAAGTTTTTGGTCAGGGTAGAACTTGAGCTCATATTTTTCAAACCATGCAATGGATGTGGTTTATATTTACCGTAGTATGATGATAGATATGGGTCCAAAGTTTTATCCAGCAATACCCCAACACCTACCCATGGTTTCAAGGTCAAGGTCACGGACTTAGAAAATTTTAATGTTTAAGTCCCAGGTTAAGGTATTTGCACCAGATAGAACTTCAGCTCATATTTTCTAAACCATGTAATGAATTTGGTATGATGATAGATATAGGTTCAAAGTTTTATTCAGCAATGCCCCCACCCATACAGATGACCTCAAGGTTAAGGTCACATACCTAGAAAGTTTTAATGTTTAAGACTTGGGTTAGGGTATTTGTACCAGGTATAGTAGCCGCAGATAAGATTGACTAGGCGGAGCTATTCAAGTGTTGTCAATATATGTCAAATTCGCTGAGTCCACCAAAAGATCCGGTAGAGTGGCTTTTGCATGCTTTCTGCAAGCGGACCAAATGATCATATAAGCCACAACTTTGTTTGTGTTACATTCGAATTCACACACTCGGGTTACTTGGTTTACCTTTTTGTTAATAGAACATTCAAAAGGCAGGTACAAACTATAGCTCAGCCTAGTCAATCTAATCTGCGACTTCTATACAACCTGAATTTTTATGATTCATTTGGTTCATATTTGGTTTGATGATACAAACAGGTCCAAAGTTCCATTTGCCATACGCCTACCTATGCCTATGACTTCAAGGTCAAGGTCACAGGCTTAGAAATTTTTAAACATTATTTTTTTTACGAGTTCATATTTTGAAAACTATATGATGGGATTGGGTTTATATTTGGTATGATTATAGATATAGGTCCAACAAGACATAAGCTATGCATGTGACCTCAAGGTCAAGGTAAGGTCAAGGTCACAGCCATAGAAATTTTTAATTTTAAAGTATGTTAAGAGCTCATATTTTCCAAACCATATAATGGATTTGCTTCATATTTAGAAGGATGATAGATAAAGGTAAAAGGTTTCTTTCAACAATTTTCCTGCCCTTGCCCAGGACCTCAAGGTCAAGGTCACGGACGTAGAAGTTTTTAATGTTAAAGTTTTAAGAGCTCATATTTTCCAAAATTGATGGATAGGGTTCATATATGATATGAAAATAGTTATTTTTTTCAAGGCTAAATCGGCAATACCCCTTACCTATGCCATTGACCTCAAGGACACCGTTCCAGGTGAGTTATGCTGTCCAATGACAGCTGTGGTTGCAACATGATTTTTTTCCAGGACAGGTGGACCCAGGGCATCTGTGTCGTATTGACACATTTCTAGTAGGGCTGTCACGTTTACAAAAATCTGTAAACGTTTACACGGAAGGTCCTACACGAAACGATTCCGTGTACACGAAACATTTTCAGACTCGAGTCAATAAGGGTGAATCTGTGTATAAACAATGGGTAATTACCTGTTAATGATAAATTCCTTCAAAATCCGGCATAATTCTGTAGCAGATGCCAATCGTTTGTGAATCGGAATGATTTAGCCATAAACTCTTCAAGAATATTCCATTTGTTTATCTTCGACACAGAAAACATATGGAAAAACTCTGTGTAATTGGCAATTACTTTGAAGATGCCGCTGTAATGTGTATGTGCGACATTGACTTCTGATTGGAGCAAATATTGAGGGGGTGTTTCACAGATATCCGTTATCGTGACTGCATGAGCAGACCGAATCATAGTGCGCTACTTAAATAATGGGAAAGAACAAAGCAAGGATTGAATACTCCATCAAAATAATGCTTTTTAATATGCCTCCTGAATCGTGAGGCAGTATTTATTTGACACAAGAGGAAAACAAACAAAAAAGAAAAAGGAATCATTGTTCAAGTGCTGCCTCCCGTGTATGAAAGTTCTGTTTTGCACAGATTACACTTGGCCTTCTTCTTGCCGTCGACATTGTCAACAAGCGTAAAATACTGCCAAACTGGCGATCTGAGGTTTTTTTCAGCCATATTGGAGAAAGAAAGGAAGTGACGACTATTATCGTGGTTATGAGGTAATATTTTAATGATGTCATTTACTTTGATCACATGTAAGTCACATGTTTCGTGTAAACGGTCAGTCGATTTTGTAAACGTTTTCTACACAGACACGAAACGCTCCCGTTTACACGTGTAACCGTGATAGCCCTAATTTCTAGTTTTGTTATTATTCTATTTTTGACGGACAAGTCTGTTCACAAATAGTGCAGGTCCTGATCAGATGCTGCATTCTGCATTGTCTGATCTGGGTCTGCCAGGGATACAGACTAACAGTCGCCCAAGAAGCCTAAATTTTGGCCTGGGCACCTAAGTTTTAAATAAAAATGCCTATTAACTTAATGTAAAATTTGGATTTATGGCAGTCTGGGCGCCTAAAGCAAAATGCTTAGTCTGTATCTCTGGCCTGCTCTGTTTGCCAAGGTACCCCTTTAGGGGTTGCACCCATGCATGGGGTTAAGCAAGCACATTTAGATCAACCCTGAGGTGCTTGCTTAATACAGGTTGGATTGTACATGTACCTCTTAATATGCAGAAAGGATACATCTGCTGTAATATAAAGGGAGCTAACTTTTGGAAACATGAAGTCGCTTCCCTGGCTTTCAGTTACTTCCAAAACAAGGGCTACTCTGAAAACAAAGAATTTGCTCCCTCTGGGAGCAAATTCTTTTTATATAGGGTAGCTTATTTGAAAAAGGGGGAAGCTTATCGGAAAATATTGCAAAGTGTCAGTCCTGGAGCCATTTCTTTTGGGAAAATAAAAGGGAGATATACCTTAACCCTTTCAGTACCAGAAACCCCTAAAGGGGTACCTTTGCAAACAGTGCAGGTCCAGATCAGATGCCGCAGAACGCAAACTGTTTGCAAAAAGTTCAGCCATTTTCCTAATAAATTTTGAAGAAAACACAACCTGTCAACCCTAAATTTTGAAATGGACGGTCCCCTGCTATATATAAGGAGGTACAAAAAGGGTTAATATTGCATTTTTATAGGGACAGGTGAAAGTTTTATTTGTACAAGTTTACCTTGCCATTTTTTGTTCCATTCTGTTACTATTTCCACAGTCCGGCATATATGTTAATGAGATTACCTGATTGTATTTTACTCTGTCTGGACAACACAGATATCATTTTTGATTTTTTTGTTTTTAATTTAAACATATTTTTATTGCATCAAAGTGAGCAATGGGGTTGGGCCACATGTTCTCACAACATTAGTTTCGGCCCTTCTCCTTCTAATTTTTGAGTAAACAATCAACTCTAAGTTAGCGAAGGTATAATCATAGTTGTGTTCCTGATGCCATCAACTAATAAAGTTAAGAGTGTTTGCAAGTTCAAAATAAACAGAGTATAATGAAAATAAAGGTCCCTAAGAACCAGGAAATGTTTTTCATTATTTAGTTGGTTGACCCACATATATAAAAAGGGTCCTAAAATGGGACTTTGTCTCACAGTATAGACCTAAGTTAGACAGCTGGTTAATTGAGTGCTTTGCAGTTGACCCAACAACTGTTGTCAGTTACTGTCGGTGGGTAATCTCACTAACTGTGCCTTACATGACCCTAGCTAATGACTGGGCTGTAAAACCACAACACAACCAGTAAATTAAAGTTTTTCTCCTTCAAACAGTTCACTTGGAGCCCCCAGATCGAAGCCGTGTCTTGTAAACCGTGCTAGATCAGCAAGTTTCGAGAATTCCAGTAACGATGATGCTGATTGTAGTGTGTCCTCATCGGTAACGTCTACGCCAAGAAGTTACTCGAGGCCAGGGTCTCATCAGAGTATTGGGAGTCTTCTACAGGTGAGTGCGAGGAAGCAAAGTGAGGTTCTTCAAGGTTTTGCATCCAGCAAAGACTCAAGTCAGCTTATACATCCATACAGCCTGAACAGTCTTCACTATGACTTCCATAAAAATCCTAAAAGTTCGGACACCTTGAGAACTTGATGTCATTCTCCAAAAATTTTAACAAATTTGTTTCACGATCCAGCAAGGAGTCCAAAAGGTGCAGACAGAATGGCAAACAGTGTAGACCCTGATCAGACTGCTCCCTTAGGAGCAGTCTGATCTAGGTCTGCACTGTTTGCTTAGGCCTGCCTGTCCCAATACTAAGGATCATAACGGTACTATATATTAGGTTGCCTTTACCCAAAGTTTCTTTCTTTTGTGGGAAAGCTGTATAATCACTTGTTTTGTTTGATTTTAAGTTTAACATTCCCGTCAATGCTATATAGGTTATCTTGGAGACGTTGCTTTCAATTTCGTGGGACTTTTACCAGACATTGAGATGAAATGACATCTCAAGCCCTGTCGCCCAATGAAACCAATAGCGTTTATAAGCATGGACGGGCCAACTCGCACCGCTTTGCCTGGGCAGGCTTTCACCCTTTAGGCCTTGAGTGCGGTCGGTTTCAGCTCTGCGTTGGAAGCATAATGCAGCCCATCTATTTCTTTAAGCCCTGATGGGTGGGGTGTATAATTTATTTATTATTTATGGATTCTGAGTGTATATCCAGATCAGATGGCTTCTGGAGAAGCCATCTGATCTGGATCTACACTGTTTGACATTCAATTTATGAAGTTGTAGGAATATGTATTTGATTGGTTCAAAGTCATAAAGGGGTGTGGCTAAACTGAATATTCAGCAAGAGAATGGTTAAGTCATTGCTGTAGGACAGATTGTGAAAGATGCATGGTAACTGAGTGATTCTGGATGCACATGCTGATTGCTTGAGGGCCTCTTTGGGCTTGTCACATTACAGATGATATTATGGTGTCTTGTCCTAACCCACTTATCGTTTATCCTTGAATAAATCAGTAATGACAAATAGAATTGGAGGCATTGATCAGGAATCGATACAAATAACCCACAGCTCCAATTAGAGACTCCAAAGGGAAAGAAACACAAACATGAAACAACAGACCCCAATGGAAACATCAACAGCGGAAAGCCAAAAGGACAGTTACTTTCCCACAAAATGGCCAATAGGCTATCCAAAATAAAATAATATAAGCGACACAAACACCCAAAGACAAACCATAACAAAACTAAACCGCGACAGAAGAACCACCTTGGAATGGTCAGCGGAAACGAATTCCACTGGGGGGCTTAAATCAATTTTACGTGGCCACAATCCTCGCCCTTACTTCCGTTGCGATTTAGACAAATAATTTGTTCAGTCCACATGAAGACCTCCTAAATCATCAGTGCAACATCTCTGTGAACACAAAAAATGAAACAACCACAGAGATTGAACAACGGTGAGGGCTCGACAGCACTGATAGAATGCCAGAGCAAAAGAAAACCAACAGTTAGACTCCGATGGGCCCAACCAAGAATATCAGGCACCAACCAACGTTACATTGAATTAGATCACTCTAATTCTCAGTAAGCCTTTACGCTGGAACCGTCATAGAATCTGAGGCCTTACGTAAACTATTACATAAGATGCATGTCCATGCATTTATTGTTCAGAAAGACACACTGTTATTGGGTCCAAAGCAGAAACTGTGATAGTTAAATAACCATGTTATAGCTAAGTAGTAAAAAATGTATAGAGGAAAATGACTTTTTTATGGCCATTTTGTTTGTGGTCAATTTTGTTTAAAGCCTACCAGTATATACATTTTTGGTGTCCATCTTTAAACTTTCATTTTTCTATGGGATCTACACAAATTGGTAACAATCTTTAAACCATGTTGTATCCAAAACTGTGTTTTAGGACAGTATTTGTTTCTAAACGTATTGCTGTTGTTATAAGGAATCCAAATAATTTTTTGTTTGTTTGATTTTCAGGTTTAACGTCCCCGTCAACACTGTAAAGGTCATTTTGGAGATGTTGCTTCCAATTTTGTGGGACTTTTACCCGACATTGAGATGAAATGACATCTCAAGCCCTGTCACCCAATGAAACCAATAGGGCTTATTAGCATGGACTGTCCGTCTCGCACCGCAGTTCCTGGACAGGCTTAGATCCTCTAAGCGGTTTACCAGTACTAAGGTGCGGGCCAGATTCAGCTCTGCGCGGAAGCATCATGCAGCCCTTATATTTCTTCAAGGCCCTATGGGCGGGGGCTGCCAAATAATGAGTAGTGTAAAAGGTAATAAAAGGCATTTTTCCTTAATTGCTGAGAGAAACAAGTGTTGTTAACAAATGTGGATATTTGTTAGAATCATCTTGCAGAGGGGGCTCTCACAAATACCCACAACAATTGATTTTGGAGTACTGAATGGAATATTCTCCATTAACCCATTTAGTGAAAGAAACCACAAAACGGTTATTTGGCAAACAGTGCAGGCCCAGATCAGATGCCACAAAACACGGCGTCTGATCAGAGCCTCCACTGTTTGCTAAAAATTCAGCCATTTTCCAAATAAATTATGAAGAAAACACAACCGGACACCCCTAAATTTTAAAATGGACTCCTGCTTTATATAAGGAGGAAGATTCCATTTGGTACAAAAAGGGTTAATGGTGTCAGCTGGAGCTCAGGATTCATTCCTCTGAAATGTCATTATATGGAATGTTGGTATGAAGAAGGTTGACTGTAACTGTTTTGACCCTAAAGATACCACCAAAAAAAAAAAAAAAAAACTGCATGTGAAAATGTTGTCTGTTTATGTTGTCTGCTGCCTATTCTTGCAAACTTTTCAAACACATTTTTGCATACAGGCAAACTGTGTGGACCCTGATCAGACTGCTCCTACATGAGTTGTCTGATCTGGCTGCAGGCAAACTGTGTGGACCCTGATCAGACTGCTCCTACAGGAGTAGTCTGATCTGGGTTCACACTGTTTGAGAAAAATGCCTTTTAAAGTTACCAGCAAACAGCAAAGCAGTCGACAATTCTCGTGATTGGCATTTTATGAGTTAAAACAACTTCTTTTGGTTGCTTACTGTACTAGGTTGAGGGAGTTGATGACGACACAGTTAGTTACTACTACATGGAGACCAATAAGGACCCCAAACTGCCAGTGTCAGCAGGAGCAGTAGGCGGAGCCTGTAAGGGAAGCAGCAGTCCCAGACTTGGGGAAAGAATTACCTTGCTGGTCGATGACACAAGATTTGTAGTAGACCCGGAACTTTTTAGGAAACATCCCAATACAATGTTGGGAAGGTGAGTGCTGCCGTTTAGGATCCACATTACAATAACATGTCTCTGTGCTTAAATGATGCAACTGGCCATTGAAGCTTTGAGAAGTAGATTTGGCTGCATGGTCTTACGACATGAAAGCCATAACAAAGGAAAGAAGCATAGCCTGAAAAATCCCCGCCTATGGTGGGATTCGAACCCGGGCCACTCGGGTGATAGTCCAGTGCTCTAACCGCTGAGCCAAAGAGTCGACTCCCTGATGCAGTTGTCAGAGAGTGGTGATAAACCTATAAGCTATGCATGTACATAACTGAGGGGAAGGCACTGTGGTCCGTAACACACCTCCTCTTCAAGGAAGTCATCAGTTATGATGATGTGAAGCCAACTTCGGCACGAAGCCATTTTCGGCGGAACAAAGTCCAATCCTGGACGAGCCCCCCGTCTTACGACATGAAAGCCGTAACAAAGGAAAGAAGCATAGCCTGAAAAAATCCCCGCCTATGGTGGGATTTGAACCCGGGTCGCTCGGGTGATAGTCCAGTGCTCTAACCGCTGAGCCAAAGAGTCAACTCCCTGACGCAGTTGTCAGACTGTGGTGATAAACCTATTAGCTATGCATGTACTTAACTGAAGGAAGGATGGCCCCCGCCCATATGGGGCTTGAAGAAATATATGGGCTGCATGATGCTTCCGCGTAGAGCTGAGTCCGGTCTGCACACTAGTACTGGTAAACCGCTTAGAGGATCTAAGCCTGTCCAGGAACCGCGGTGAGAGGCGGACCGTCCATGCTAATAAACCCTATTGGTTTCTATGGGCGGCAGGGCTTGAGATGTCATTTCATCTCAATGTCGGGTAAAAGTGCCACAAAATTGGAAGCAACGTCTCTGAAGTGACCTTTACAGTGTTGACGGGGACGTTAAACCTCAAATCAAACAAACAAAACAAAATGAAGGAAGGCAATGCGGTCTGTAATAATGGTACTTCCATGCAGAACTGAGACTGACCGAACATATGAGTGCTCGTAAACCACTTTGAAGGTCTCTGCCTGCCCAGGCAAAGTGATACGAGTCGGACTATCCCTTCCTGTATTATATAAACCATAATTGTTTCTTTATGTTGTAGAGGTTGATTTCTTTCATCTCAATGTCAGTTAAATGTCTCACAAAATGGTAAGAATTCTCCAGAATTACCTAAATAGTGTTCACAGGGATGTTTAACCTCAACTCTAACAAACACAACTCGCATCTCTCCTGTCTCTAGAACTAGCATTCTTTTGAAAATGTTAGATTATTTTTAATTCAAATATAGATTGTGGGTGCTTCCTAAAATTGCCTTAATGAGGCAGTTCTAACAAGTACCCATGATCTAAAATTTTGAGCATAAAAAGGAAATTAATAAATACTTTCATAAACCCCACTTTTCTCTGTTTAATGTGGGGTTTAGAGTAGTGTTCATTACACAGACATGTTAACCAAAGGAGTTGTTCAAAGCATCAATAGCTTAACCCTTATCTTGCTGAATATACATTTAAGTCACACCCATTTTTTACTATCAACCGATCAAATTTCTTGACATAATTTATTGCTACAAATTCATAAACTGAATGCCAAACAGTGTATATCCTGATCAGATGGCTTCTTCAGAAGCCATCTGATCTGGATCTACACTGTTTGCAAAGATAGGGGTTGTCGTGAACAGCAAGATAAGGGTAAAACTTCTTGATCACAGAAATAGTAAATGTTATAATAAGTACAATATCTTTTACACTAGTATTTTTATCTCGCCTGAGCCCAAAGTGCTCATGGTTAGCAATTTTGATTGGTTAATGTCCATTGTGCAGCATCTGGCATGTAGCACCAGCAATGTGCTTTAAGTAACTTCTCCTAAACCCTTGGTCCAGTTTCAATCAAACTTCACAGGAAGGTTACCCAGCTGCAGGTTGCTCACTACCTAAATTTAATAGCTTAAAAGTTCTGCTATGGGTACCAGGGCTAAAAATAGACAAAAAAGCTAACTGACAAGTCCTGATAATTATACCATGGACCAATTTCACTCAAACTTCCAGTGAGCTACTGTGATTGGTCACTGTGTGTTATGAGTTGTCCGTGACATGGGGCATCATCAGATTGCCTCAGTTGACAACTCTTCTTCACCAATACCGTATTCAGGCGTGTATTACCCGCAGTTTTTTCCCTCAAATTACAGGCCCAAGTTCAGGGTGCGGGTTATCCGCCCGAATTATTTCTGGACCATTTTATTTTTACTTTTTGTCAGCTGAAAATACGATGCATCTCATGTTATGCTCTATCCTTTTACGATTCCCGACATAAATAACGTTTAATTGTCCTCTCAATTTTACTAACACATGAGTAATAAAACAATCTCCATTACTAGCAAGCCCGATTTTGTGAGTATTATTCCTAAAACTCTGATTTTGAACGATATAAACAAGCAAGTTCAATGCGAACATCAAAGTTTTCCGGCATCCAAACCACCGCCCACAAACTGCCGCTACAGTTTTTTTCTGCATGCGATCGGTAAATAACGTCATTTGACCCCATCAACCCCACACATGTCTATTGTTTTATCTTAATGGGGCATATCTCTCTCATAAAAATTGTTTGGAAACGGTAAAAAAATTCACGATAGCAAAAGGGTTGTGGAAAACAGAGCTTTCCGTAAGCTCCGTGTCAATAACCAACAACAGCATACAGATGTGTTAACACAAATTAAAGAGTTCAACTTTTCTCGCCAAGTGTTTGCTATTTGGCGCCAAAACATTACCATTCACGAGATAGTAGAATAATCGTAGCAACTAGTCTTAGGAGCAATTAAATAATTTTCATATTGATTGCGGATTAAATTTTATGATTGGGGAATAAACACAAATTAGAGACATAACTTGACCATATTTTCACACCTTATCGACACGCACCGCAGGGTGGCAATTATATGACAGGGATTAACAATAGTGTCATAATTGAACCGTTATTAATCATCAAACAGTGTAAATCCAAATCAGACGTCTGCGGCATCTTTCTGATGTGTCTGATCTGGGACTGCACTGTTTGCCGATGTCCCAAAAAGAGACGTCTGCGGCGTCTTTCTGAGGTGTCTGATCTGGGACTGCACTGTTTGCCGATGTCCCAAAAAAGGGCCCCGGGCATATGTGCGTTAATAATAAATAACAATGGTGAACAGGTAAAGTTTTTTCAACATTTTAATGCAAAATACATGCTTTCTGGCGATACTCGCACGCACGTGCATTTTCCCGCCTTTTGAAGATGATCGCGCGTTCCGTTGTGTGTCACAAAAACTGGCCAAATTCTTACTTTTTTCTCACTTACGCATCCACTAAAATTCCAGCAAATGTTCCATGCGGGTAATACAACAGAATAACAGTTTTCCCCCAGATTTTGGCAAAACAAGGGGGTGCGGGTAATACGCAAATGCAGGTAATACACACCCGAATACGGTAAGCATATTTCATTCAAATTTTACAGTACTGTTATTTTGGTGGCTCTCTGCCAAAATAGCTAGCATGGTTCCACTTCCTTGAATAAGATAGCCACCAGGGCTAAAAGTAGAAAAACAAATCTTTAAATTGTAACTCTTCCTATACCCTCAGTTGCCTAGAAGCCTCTGTGGTGTAGTGGTTATGCTACTAGTTTTGTAAACCAGGGATCGCAGGATCGATCCCGGGCTTCTCCAGACTTTCAGATGTGTCTTTAAACCAAGGTCCCGTCTCCGTATGACCTAGTTGTTGGTGGGACATAAAACTCAAACACTCACTCACCCTCAGTTGCCAGAACTAAGAAAAGAGGCAAGTCGCATAAACTCGTAGCTACCCTCGGGCCAATTCTCATTCAAACTTCACGGGAATATCGTCTGGCGTCTCTACTAAAAAATGGCTATAAGGATTAAGCTCCAATGAACTAAGCGTCTGCCAGAGCTTAAAATAGAAATGCCTGCTTCCAAACCCATTGCAAAATTCTTTAAAAACTTCAAAAGAATATTGCTAATCGGTAAACCTCTTTCAAAATAGCTAAATGACTCTAATGCATTGAACAAGATCGCTGCTAGAGCTAATCATTGAAATCTCTTAAGTCAGCCCCCTGTCCCCCCAACACACACCCATCACTTTCTGATGCTATAGCACATTGAGCCCAGGTAGTGGTACAGCGCCATGGTGTCCCCCTTGTTTCCTTAAAAAAATACCTTTGTAGGACTCCATGGCCTAATGGTTTAGATTCCTAATTATAAAGTCTCTATGATGTGGGTTCAAGTCTTGCACAGGTCACATGTGAGATGCTAAGTTCTGCAATGGACAATCGGGTGTTTCTTGTCCGGGTACTGCATTTCTTGTCCTTGATCGACAATTGGCTAGTTTAAAAGTGAAATAATTTTGAAAGGGTCCTACCCAAAACCAAAAAAAAAATGTAATTTAAGAAAACAGTGAAGATACTGATGTTACATCCCATTCTGTGGTGTTTTGACTCATTATGGGCTGGAAACGCCAAAATGGGTCATTTGCAAACAGTGCAGGCCCAGATCAGATGCCACAGAATGCAGCGTCTGATCAGGGCCTACACTGTTTGCAAAAAGTTCACCCATTTTCCAAATAAATTTTGAGGAAAACCCCTGACACCCCTAAATTTTGAAATGGACTCCTGTTATATGTAAGAAGGAAGATTCCATTTGGTTCAAAAAGGGATAACTACCTAGGCATTCAGTTTTTGCCAATGTCCCTTTTTGGGTCGATTCTTTAACAATCCAACCAATGTTACTAAATACAGAAGCTTCACAACTGCTTCTGTCTACGTGACTTTTGCTGACTATGTACGAAATCCAGGTAACAACTATTTACAGCAGTGCTTTATTTCTCACTGTGACGTCAGAGTGCTGTGTAAAAAGAGTTGGTTGTCTGTAAAATCTGGGCTGGGCTGGGCTGGTGTACCGGGACATTGTCAAACTAGTGAAGTCCCAGATCAGATGCCACAGAATGTGGCCTCTGATCAGGGCCTGTTTGCTATAGAATAGGGTTTAACCATTTCTTCAGCCTACTCTCAGAGACAGTCAACCCACTTGTACTGTCAGTGCTTTGATTGGGGCTGTTAGGCATATATTGGTTAACCCTTATCCCTCTGAATAATTAATCTAGCCACACCCATTTCTGAAATTGAACCAATCCAATTACTTGAATTTATTTCTAGAAATTCACAAACTGAATGTCAAACAGTTTAGATCTTGATCAGATGGCATCTGATCTGGATCTACACTGTTTGCAAAGTAAGGGCTTGTCGTGAACAGCAGAATAAGGGTTAATTTCATGATGTTTATTTCAGAATGTTTACATCTTCTCTTGCCTACAATTTTACGCGACCCAATGAGAGAGGGGAGTATGAAGTAGCAGAGGGGCTTTCTGCTTCTGTCTTCAGAGCTATATTGGTAAGTAATAAAATCTTTTGTGAGAAAGTAATTAAGTTTAAAAGTTCCGATTCATGAAATGGAGTTTTTAGCTCACCGTCATGTAGTGACGAGGTGAGCTTTTGGGATCACTTTTTGTCCGTCGTGCGTGCGTCCGTGCGTGCATGCGTGCTTGCGTCCGTGCGTAAACAATTTCTTCAAACGACGTCTCCTCCGAAACCACTGATCGGATTTTGATCAAACTTCACAGGAATGATCCTTAGGTGGTCCCCTTTCAAAGTTGTTCAAATGGTTCCGGTCCGTTGCACATCTAGGTCTTAGGAGCCAAAAATAGATTTTTTTCACCTAAAACTTAAAAAAATCTTCTTCTCTGAAACCACAAGGCCCAGGTCTTTGATATTTGGTATAAAGCTTCATCTAGTGGACCCCTACCAAGATTGTTATAGCCCCGCTTTGAAAAAGTGGGGCTATATTGGATTTGCCATGTCCTTCTGTCATTCCGTGATTCCGTTAATTTGTGTTGGCTCCATAACTTTGTATCTGCTTAACATATTTTCATGAAACTTCACACAAATGTTAAACACCATAAGACAATGTGCAGAGCGAAGGAATTATAACTGTGGATTGCCTACTTTTGGAGTTATTGCCCTTTGAACATTTTCCGTAATTCCGTAATTCCGTAATTCCGTGATTCCGTTAATTTGTGTTGGCTCCATAACTTTGTATCTGCTTAACATATTTTCATGAAACTTCACACAAATGTTAAACACCATAAGACAATGTGCAGAGCGAAGGAATTATAACTGTGGATTGCCTACTTTTGGAGTTATTGCCCTTTGAACATTGAAAAATGGCAATTTTAATTGTGTCCGCTTCATAACTCGAAAACCGTTTGAGATATTTTTAGGAAACTTCACACAAATGCTAAGCACTATGTGACGATGTGCAGAGCGCAGGAACCATAACTCTGCATTGCTTATTTTTGGAGTTATTGCCCTTTGAACATTGAAAAATGGCAATTTTAACAGTGTCCGCTTCATAACTCGAAAACCGTTTGAGATAATTTCATGAAACTTCACACAAATGTTAAGCACTATGAGACAATGTGCAGAGCGCAAGAACCATAACTCTGGTTTTCGTATTTTCTGTGTGTCTGTCTGTGTGTCTGTCTGTGTCTGTTAACAATTTTCGTGTCCGCTCCATAACTTTAAAACCCATTCACATATTTTCATGAAACTTCACACAAACATTAAACACCATGAGATGGTGTGCAGAGTGCAGGAACCATAACTCTGGATTGCCTAATTTTTCAGTTATTTCCCTTTGAATATTGAAAAATATCAATTTTAGCCGTCTTTGCTCGATAACTCAAAAAACGTTTGAGATAATTTTATGAAACTTCACACAAATGTAAAGCACCATATTACGTGTGCAGAGCGCAGGAACCCAAACTCTGGATTGTCTACTTTTTCAGTTATAGGCTTTTGAATATTAAAAAATGGCAATTTTAACTATGTCCGCTCCATAACCGTTTCTGATATTTTCATGAAACTTCAAATAAATGAAAAGCACCTTGAGATGATGTGCAGAGTGCAGGAACCATAACTCTGGTTTGCCTACTTTAGGAGTTATGGCCCTTTGAACATTTAAAAAGGCAATTTTGACTGTGTCGGCTCCATAACTCACAAACCATTTGAGATATTTTCATGACACTTCACACAAGTGTAAAGCACCATGAGACAATGTGCAGAGCGCAGGAACCCTGACTCTGATTTGCCTACTTTAGGAGTTATTACCCTTTGAACATTGAAAAATGGAAGATGAAATTTAGTATAAACATGGACATTCTGGTAATGTATCATGCTCATTGAAATGAGGGACAAGGGCTCACAACTCTTAGAGTTTTTCCAGATAATGTAAAATTTTCAACAGTTATTTCTTGTTCATAACTGTTTTCTCTGCAGCTTAAATAACTTTCTTCTCTGACAGCGCTGAAGCGGGGCTATAGTCAGATCCTCTGACAGCTCTAGTTCAAATTATAGTGCTGGGGCCAAAAATGCCCCGCCCCAGGGCCCTTTGGTTTTACATGGGCTTATATAGGGAAAATCTTTAAAAATCTTCTTCTCTGAAACCGCAAGGCCCAGGTCTTTGATATTTGGTATGAAGCTTCATCAAGTGGACCCCTACCAAGATTGTTCAAATTATAGTGCGCGGGCCAAAAATGCCCCCGCCAAGGGCCCTTTGGTTTTACATGGGCTTATATAAGGAAAATCTTTAGAAATCTTCTTCTTTGAAACCACAAGGCCCAGGTCTTGCTATGAAGCTTCATCCAGTGGACCCCTACCAAAATTGTTCAAATTATAGTGCTGGGGCCAAAAATGCCCCCGCTCCGGGGCCCTTTGGTTTTACATGGGCTTATATAGGGAAAATCTTTAAAAATCTTCTTCTCTGAAACCGCAAGGCCCAGGTCTTTGCTATGTGGTATGAAGCTTCATCTAGTGGACCCCTACCAAGATTGTTCAAATTATAGTGGTGGGGCTCAAAATGCCCCCGCCCCGGGGCCCTTTGGTTGTACATAGGCTTAAATAAGGAAAATCTTCTTTTCTGTAACCACAAGGCCCAGGTCTTTGATATTTAGAATGAAGCTTCATCTTGTGGACCTCTATGAAGATTGTTCAAATTATAGCCCTGCAACCAAAAATGCCTCCATTCTGGGGCCTTTGGTTGACATAGACTTATATAAGGAAAATCTTGAAAAATCTTCTTCTCTGAAACTACAAGGCCTAGGTCTTTGATATTTGGTATGAAGCTTCATCTAGTGGACCTCTACCAAGATTGTTCAAATTATAGCCCTGAGACCAAAAATGCCCCCGCCTCGGGGTCCTTTCGTTTTACATAGACTTATACAGGGAAAATCTTTAAAGATCTTCTTTTTTGAAACCACAAGGCCTAGGTCTTTGATATTTGGTATGAAGCTTCATCTTGTGAACCTCTACGAAGATTGTTCAAATTATAGCCCTGGGGCCAAAAATGCCCCAGCTCCGGGCCCTTTGGTTTACATAGACTTATATAGGGAAAATCTTGAAAAATCTTCTTCTCTGAAACCACAAGGCCTAGGTCTTTGATATTTGGTATGAAGCTTCATCTTATGGACCTTTACGAAGATTGTTCAAATTATAGCCCTGGGGCCAAAATACCCCCCGCTCGAGAGCCCTTTGGTTTACATAGACTTATAAAGGGAAAATCTTGAAAAATCTTCTTCTCTGAAACCATAAGGCCTAGGTCTTTGATATTTTGTATGAAGCCCCATCTAGTGGACCTCTACCAAGATTGTTCAGATTATAGCCTTGAGACCAAAAATGCCCCCGCCTCGGGGTCCTTTGGTTTTACATAGACTTATATAGGGAAAATCTTTAAAAATCTTCTTCTCTGAAACCGCAAGGCCCAAATCTTTGCTATTTGGTATGAAGCTACATCCAGTGGACCCCTACCAAGATTATTCAAATTATAGTGCTGAGGCCAAAAATGCCCCCGCCCGGGGCCCTTTGGTTTTACATGGTCTTATATAGGGAAAATATTTTAAAATCTTCCATTGTGAAACCACAAGGCCTAGGTCTTTGATAGTTGGTGTGAAATTTCATCTAGTGGACCTCTATCAAGTTTGTTCAAATAATAGCCCTGGGGCCAAAAATGCCCCCAGCCCGAGAGCCTTTGGTTTTACATAGACTTATATAGGGAAATCTTTAAAAATCTTCTTCTCTAAAACTGCAAGGCCCATGTCTTTGATAATTGGTATGGAGCTTCATCTAGTGGACCTCTACCAAGATTGTTCAAAGTATAGCCCTTGGGCCACAAATGTCCCCGCCCAGGGGCCCTTTGGTTTTACATAGACTTATGTAGAGATAATCTTTGAAAATCTTCTTCTCTGAAACAGCAAGACCCAGGTCTTTGATATTTGGTGTGAAGCTTAATCTAGTGGACCTCTATCAAGATTGTTTAAATTATAGCCCTGAGGCCAAAAATGCCCCCACGCCGGGGCCATTTGGTTTTACATAGGCTTATATAGGATATATCTCTAAAAAAATCTTCTTCTCTGAAACCACATTGCCCAGGTCTTTGATATTTGGTGCTTAGCTTCATCTAGTGGACCTTTGCCAAGATTGTTCAAATTATAGCTTTTGTTGATATTTGGTATGAAGCTTCACCTTTTAAGACATCCTTCAATATTATGCACATTATAGCCCTGGGGTCAATAATGGCCCTCCCCGGGGCCCACTTGTTACTCTATGGATCAGGTGAGCGATCCAGGGCCATCATTGCCCTCTTGTTTACCATTGTAACTCCAGAGGTAACATACTAATTTATGGAAATATAAATTGCTCAGAACATTCTGCTCAGATGAAAAAGATGCCTGCCTGAGCTAAAAATAGGAAAACCTTTAAACGACTTCACCTCCTTAACCAGTGGAAGGATTTTGAAATAATTTCTCAGGAATCTTTCTTACATGACCCTCTACAAAACTGCTTAAAAGGTTTGGCTCGGAAGAACAAAATGGCCACCAGGGCTAAGACTAGCAAAAAAAAAAAAAAGCTTTTTTCTTCTTATCCAGTGCATGGATTTTAAAACAATTTCACATCAGTTTTCCTTAGGTCAGTGTCAACCCAAATAGCTCAATTCCTTCACTCCACTTCATATTACCTAATTTTTCATTTGTACAATGTGGATCAGGTGAGAAATTCAGGGCCATCATGGACCTCTTGTTCTGTCCACTCCTCACACTCCTGTAAGATTCTTTTAAACTAGAATCCAATCTCCTGTTTACATAAAATGTAGCTATATTGTTATAAAACAAAAACATGAAGAAATAACCACATGGTTGATGTGTTAACCATTTTATTCCTATTATGGTGTGATAAAAAACAGGGACTGTCAGTTAAACTGCTTCTCCCATACTTAGCCCACACTTCCATTTTGAGGTAATGCATAAGAAAGCCTGGGTCCAGTTGTTCAAAGCATTGTTAGCTTAACGAGCTCGTTAGTGGTCAAATTGTTAACTTTGTAGCAAGTAAAATATTCTGTGGTATTTTGGCTGGAAAAATGTGAGCTGCTTTTGCATTTGCAAAAGCTGCTCACATTTTTTCCTGCAAAAATATTAGCATATTTCCCATATTAAATGAGCAAAACTTTAACAATATGTTAACTAACGACATTGCTAGTTTTGAACAACTGGCCCCTGAAACTGACATCTGTATAATCAGGCCTCATATTTTTCAGGCATATGCAGGATTTCAGGCTTTTAAGGCTTGATTGTTTCTTGGTGTTTTCGTGATTTCAGGATTTTTAAATTTTTAGATTTTGATTTTTCCTCCTATATTCTGTTTAAAATGACTATTGAACACTTATCCTTTGAATAAAATTATTTTGCTACACCCTTTTCTGCCTATTCACCAATCAAATTATTTGATATAATGCATTCAAGTCACAAACTGCATTACAAACAATGTAGATCCTGATCAGATGGCTTTCAGAAGCCATCTGATCTGGATCTACACTGTTTGCAAAGGTAATGGTTGACATGTACAGCAGGATGAGGGTTAAGGCTGCAAAATTAGGTCTTTCAGGCTTACAAAAGCTTGGTCAGTATGAGGCCTGTATAATGGGATTCAGAAACAAGGAAAACCACTTTTTAGTTTGGTTCCCTTTCTATACATTTCTGATTTGTTCTTTTCTGCAGGAGTACTACAAGACGGGTCAGATACGATGTCCACCCAACGTTTCGGTCCAAGAACTAAGAGAAGCCTGTGATTATCTGCTCATACCTTTCGATTCTATGACCATCAAGTGCCAGAACCTGCGTAAGTTTCAGTTTCATCATACAATCAAAGGATTGACAGCACTGCAGGATCAATTGTCTATGAATGCAGGCTTGGAAAATTGTTCTGAACTGAGGCTTGAACTGTTTCATTTAACCCTTAAATTCCTGCACTGTAGGCAGACAGTGTAGACCCTGATCATATCTGATGCTGTGTTCTATGGCATCTGAGCTGGGTCTACATGGTTTGCCAAAGATTATTCTCTTATGTAACAGGACCTCATTGATAAGAATATAAGAATCTTATATGGGTGTGAGGGGTGGATGGTAAAATCCGTCCCGAAGGACACTGTCTGGCATCACGAGGCTTGCCGAGTGATGCCGGACAGTGATCCCGAGGGACGGATTTTTCTATCCACCCCTCACACCCATATTGGATTCTTTTTCTTGCATACCTTCCATTTCTTAGCGCGGATTTTTAATGCTGTAGTTGCTTCGGTTACCAATGTCCACCATATTGTGTTGACACTGTAGGAATGTTTAGTGACGTCACGTAACGTGCTGTGACGTCAACCTTAACAACGGCGTATACGAGGTCGTAATCAACCAGTGCATTTATCAAACACGCGATAATATTCGTTTTTGGGTCGGAACACCAGGGTCAGAACATAAATTTCTATCCCAGGGTAAAATCACGGATTTCCTTGTCTGGTGTGCAAGAATAGCATGGCTATTTTCTATCAATAACTGCTATCTATATTTCTTACAAATCAGTGATAATCATGTGGACATAACAAAGAAAAACTACTGTGCTTAGTAACTTAGGGTTGATTGACAAACAATGGATCAAAAAATGTTAATGTTGCTAGATGAGCATGAAATGAGCCGAGTCAGATGAAAATGTGTCTTTGGATGTGTGCAGCCAAGGAAGACAGATCATCCTGGGCATCCAGGTAGGCTGATTAGTCCATGGTGGATGATGCATTATGGCTGGAAAGCCCTTCTACCAAAGCTTCTTGAAGCTGAGATAGAAAAAGCTGTACTCTGAATGGATGTTCAGTATAATTTTCTGACTCCTATGCAAACATTTCTGAAGTCACATATTCACATTTCAGCATGCATTAAACTCCTTTTCATCACGTGAACAAGTCCGTGAAATGATGATCCCTCTAAACCCCACTTTATATATAGAAAACTCGGGTTTATGGGGGTCTTCATTATTTTTCTTATTTCTGCTCCAATACATAGGTTGTTGGTTTTGTTAGAACTGCCTCAATGAGGCGGTTCTAACGAGCACACACCACCTATGTTATGAGCATTTATAAGAAAAATATGACAGATTTTCATCAGAAAAGTAGCTTTTTTGGAGATGTGAAAAATGCCCTATGTTGTACGGGTGTGTTATCGTAATGCAACATGTGAATAAGTCCCAGACATACCTGCACAATTCCCAGCCTTCTCATTATCAGAATTGTTACTGCTTGTGCATACAGTATCATGCACCAAATAAAGCTACAGTGATTACCGCCAGTTACACCTGTGGACACAAATCTGTTCAAACTTTGATGAGCTTCATTTCATTTTGATCTGATGTTTCATTCAATATTTCCTTACATCCTGTCAGTCAGCTACAAGACAGGAATAAATTCAAAACACAAAGTGTTGCATATTTCATTGTAGACACTGCACTGTCCAATCAGAATACATCTCAAATGTCAATCAGATCTAAAAATGGAAAAAAGTGCTTGCCACAATAAGACCAATCAATGTATATTGCTTGATCCAGTTTTAGACTACTTTGGTGGATGACATTTGCTTGTCAAACTAACTTGATGCAAAGAGATTCATTGAAAGGTACTTCATCAGAGTTTGAACCCTTTTGTGTCCACGGGTGTAATACATCTTGAGGGGAAGAGGCTTGCAAAGAAAATAGAAGTTAAGGCAATGATCAGGAGTGAATACAATTACCTCGCACCTCATATCCAAGGCATCTAAGGGAAAGAAACGTCACAAGCAGAAAGCCAAAAGGACATCACTTTCCCACAAAATGGCCAAATGCCTATCCAAAATAAGATATTAGCAATACAAACATGCAAAGAGGAACTATAACACTTTCCCAAAAGTGGCCAAATGTCTATCCAAAATAAGATATTAGCAATACATACACCCGGACCTCGTTATAGCAAGATTCGTTACAGCACAAATTCGGATATAACACTGTTTTGGTTTGGACCCCATATTTTCCCCAACCAACATTTATAAATATTATCCAAGGATTCTATAAGGTTTTAAGCACAACGACTTTATTTTCCTTCCACTTTTGCTGTAATACAGTAGCTAACATGGTCTATAACGGTACTTATTGATATTAATTGCATGTCATCAATACTGGCAGAGTTGAAAAAAAGAGTATATTATTATAAACTTGTTTAGCTTGACACGCATGAAAACGTACTTTGTCAGCGCTCTAGCGCCTACATTTCTTGACTGATTTTTATATAACTTCACACAAATGTTTCTTATGACAATATCTCTAGCGAGTTCAACTTTCAGGGTCATGACCTCAAGGTCATGGTCAATGTGGCTATTTTTAGAAAAACTTTGTCATCGCTCTAGCACCTACACTTCTTCACCAATTACAATAAAACTTCACACAAACGTTCCTTATAAAAATATCTTGAGTGTATTCCACTTTCAAGGTCATGGCCTCAAGGTCAAGGTCACTGTGGCTAGTTTTAGAAAAACATTGTCATCGCTCTAGCGCTTACATTTCTTCACCGATTTCAATATAACTTCCCACAAATGTTCCTTATGGCAATATCCCTAGCGAGTTCCACTTTCAAGGTCAAGGTCAGTATGGCTATTTTTAGAAAAACTTTTGTCATCGCTCCAGTGCCTACATTTCTCCACTGATTTCAATATAACTTCACACAAATGTTTCTTATGACAATACCTCGAACGAGTTTGACTTTCAAGGTCAAGGTCACTTTGGCTATTTTTTTGAAAAACTTTGTCATTGCACTGGTGCTTACATTTTTCACCAATTTCAATATTACTTCACACAAATGTTCCTTATGACAATATCTCTAGCAAGTTCCACTTTCAAGGTCAAGGTCACTGTGGCTATTTTTAGAAAAACTTTGTCATGGCTCTATCGCTTACATTTCTTCACCGATTTCAATATAACTTCACACAAATGTTCCTTATGACAATATTTGAACGATTTCAACTTTCAAGGTCAAGGTCACTGTGGCTATTTTTAGAAAAACTTTGTCATCGCTCTAGCGACTACATTTCTTCACTGATTTCAATATAACTTCACACAAATGTTCCTTATGACAATACCTCGAGCGAGTTTGACTTTAAAGGTCAAGGTCGCCGTGGCTTTTTTTTTAGAAAAACTTTGTCATCGCTCTACCGCCTACATTTATTAACAGATTTTAATATAACTTCACACAAAAGATGCTTATGATAATATCTTGAGCAAAATCTTCTTTCGCGGTCATGGCCTCAAGTCAATGTCACTATGGCTGTTTTTAGAGAAACATTGTCATCACTCTAGAACCTACATTTATTGATGGATTTTTAAACAAATTTTACACAAATGTTGCAAATGATAATATCTCAAGCAAGTTGGACTTTTGCCATTTCAATGTTTTCCACACACGAAGTTCATCACGTGAACAAGTCCGTGAAATAAAGACCCCAGTAAACCCCACTTTATATAGAGAAAACTGGGGTTTACGGGGGTAAACATTTTCTCCTTATTTCTGCGCCAAGACATAGGTTGTGGGTTCTCGTTAGAACCGCCTCGATGAGGCGGTTCTAACGAGCACCCAAAACCTATGTTCTGAGTATAAATAATAAAAATATCACACATTTTCATCAGAAAAAATACCTTTTTTTGAGGTATGAAAAATGCACTATATCACACGGATGTGTTATCGTAATGGTCTTGTGTGAGGGGATTTGTATCGCATGCGATGCCTTGTTTGCATGACATTTCACATCTAACTATTTTTCAGGGGGTTTATTACATGAGTTGTCAAATGAAGGTGCAAGACAACAATTTCAACTATTTCTCGAGGAGATGATCCTCCCTCAGATGTGCCTGTGTGCTCAGCACGGGGATAGGGAGTGTCATATTGTGGTACTCTGTGAGGATGATATTGTCGAATGGGATGAAAACTACCCACCACAGATGGGAGAAGACAATCCACAAAGTAAGTTGATGTAACCCTTTTAGTAGAAAATGGAATCTTCCTCCTTCTATATAACAGGAGTCCATTTCAAAATTTAGGGGTGTCAGGTTGTGTTTTCTTCAAAATTTATTTCGAAAATGGCTTAACTTTTTGCAAACAGCATAGGCCCTGATCAGACGCCGCATTCTGTGGCGTCTGGTCTGGGCCTGCACTGTTTGCCAAGGTACCCCTTTAGGGGTTCTGGTACTGAATGGGCTAAACATATTTGATTCAAAAAGATATATACAATGATATTCATTACAGATAATTAATTGTGAGACAGGGCTTCCATTAGGTGGACGTACGGCATGTATTACTTCCTGAAATCGCTTCCGGACGCCCAAATTAAACATCAAAGGCGTCCCACGGACTCCCGAAAATTTCTCTGTACGGCCAAAAATCTTTACCGAGACGTATAAACCCGCCCACTTTTAGCGGTTTGTCTAAAGTTTGTTTCGCCTTCTTAGCTGAAACCGCTTTCTGTGTTTATTGAGTACTACGGACGTCCCATTTTCTGCCTGCGCGGTATAATAATGACTGTCAGAATCACGTGCTTCGGCACACCTTTGATCGTCATCAGTGTGTGAAAAACGTGTCAAGGTGATTGCTCGGTGTTTGCATATAATTAAACAGATTAGGAGTTGAGAATAAACTAATTATCTCATTGACGATAAGTGTTTTTTTTTTAATCCTGTAAACTTGTTACTGTTTAAATTAAAGCGGGTCGTAATTTAGGTGTTTGGTAGTGAGATTATCATTAGCGATGCAAAGTGTGACAATAGTTTCAAAGATAGATACGCATTTTTTCTTGAGTAAATAGCAGGTGTTCACTAGGTGAAATGACAAAAATAATTTATAAAATCCAAAAATCGCGGAACGGTCGCTGTTTGATTTCGGCGCCCCGAAAATACGTAAAACCGGCGAATGTGACCAGGCCGGTTCGTCATGGTCCGAGCTGCAGTCTGATCTGTCTGTTAGCAAAAAAAAAAAAAAAAGAAAACTACCGCCTGCTCCAATTGACCAAAGTTGCACGTGTTTCTGCCTGTTTGTCTGAAGCAGTTCCAAGTGTTAAGAGCACATTGAAGACTCGAAGCGTATGTTTTGCAAAGTTCGTCAAAAATCTTTTACAGAAGATTTTTTCTTTATTTCTTTTTAATCCATATATGACAATGGGTGTCTGGTTTGTTTTATTAGTGTTCAGTTCTACAGACAGTGTAGACAGATCAGACGCTATGTTCTGTGGCGTCTGATCTGGGTCTACACGGTTTGCTAATGACCAAAAAGTGGGCCACTAGGAATAAATGGGGATGGGTGATTGTTTTCTGTACTTTTTATCTATTTATGGAAAGTTATAAAATTTATACAGGCCAAGCAAAAAATATTTTTCTTTTTTGTATGCACTCCTCTGCACTGTACTGACTGCATGTATGTCACATTGTTATGAGTAGTTTTAACTTCCTCACAGAGCTTTGCTTGATTGTTTTGAGTTCTGACAACACAATTCAAGTCATTTTTTGAGCTGGTCAGTTTACCTATCCACACTTTACTAGCCATATTAAAGAATATACAGGTGATTAAAAATGCAAACAAGAGATTCTTAGAATAAATAATATATATTTCTTCATCAAAAAAATTTTAAGATCCGCAAACACCTTGCTTCAAAATAGGGACTTCTTGAATTTCCAGTGGGACTTCCAGATTTCAAGGGTAGGAAGTCTGGGACTTCCTGAATTTGGGAGTTAATGGAAGCCCTGGTGAGAACAAAAGGAAAATGACCAGAACGAAGCTTATATTGTTCTCCTATATACTGTAAGTTTGGAAATTACAGTTATGATTGATAACAGCTTGTGGTATATTTTCTTAGCACTTTTGTTGCTCCTGTTTTCAGCATTGTGTGAGAAAGGGATCAGGTATTACTCATTTTATTCATTGATCCAGATAAGGAGGCAAAACAAGGATAATTAACGGATAATTTTTCTTATTTCTTCATAAAAATATATGTTCTGGGTACTTGTTAGAATTGCCTCTATAAGGTGATTCTAACAAGTACCCACAACATATAATTCTGGCAAGAAATAAGATGCCTCATTGACGTGATTCTTACAAGTACCCACAACATTAACTTCTGACAAGAAATAAGATGCCCCATTGAGTTGATTCTGACAAATACCCACAACATATACTTCTGACTAGAAATAAGATGCCTCATTGAGTTGATTCTGACAAGTACCCACAACATATACTTCTGACTAGAAATAAGATGCCCCATTGGGTTGATTCCGACAAGTATCCACAACATATACTTCTGACTAGAAATAAGATGCCTCATTGAGGAGATTCTTACAAGTACCCACAACATATAATTCTGACAAGAAATAAGATGCCCCATTGAGTTGATTCTGACAAGTACCCACAACATATAATTCTGACAAGAAATAAGATGCCCCATTGAGTTGATTCTGACAAGTACCCACAACATATACTTCTGACAAGAAATAAGATGCCTCATTGAGGAGATTCTTACAAGTACCCACAACATATAATTCTGACAAGAAATAAGATGCCCCATTGAGTTGATTCTGACAAGTATCCACAACATATACTTCTGACTAGAAATAAGTTGCCCCATTGAGTTGATTCATACAAGTATCCACAACATATACTTCTGACTAGAAATAAGATGCCTCATTGAGGAGATTCTTACAAGTACCCACAACATATACTTCTGACTAGAAATAAGATGCCCCATTGAGTTGATTCTGACAAGTATCCACAACATATACTTCTGACAAGAAATAAGATGCCCCATTGAGTTGATTCTGACAAGTATCCACAACATATACTTCTGACAAGAAATAAGATGCCTCATTGAGGAGATTCTTACAAGTACCCACAACATATAATTCTGGCAAGAAATAAGTTGCCTCATTGAGGTGATTCTAACAAGTACCCACAACATATAATTCTGGCAAGAAATAAGATGCTTCATTGAGGTGATTCTTACAAGTACCCACAACATTAACTTCTGACAAGAAATACGATGCCCCATTGAGTTGATTCTGACAAGTACCCACAACATATAATTCTGACAAGAAATAAGATGCCCCATTGGGTTGATTCTGACAAGTACTCACAACATATACTTCTGACTAGAAATAAGATGCCCCATTGAGTTGATTCTGACAAGTACCCACAACATATACTTCTGACAAGAAATAAGATGCCTCATTGAGGAGATTCTTACAAGTACCCACAACATATAATTCTGACAAGAAATAAGATGCCCCATTGAGTTGATTCTGACAAGTACCCACAACATATAATTCTGACAAGAAATAAGATGCCCCATTGAGTTGATTCTGACAAGTACCCACAACATATACTTCTGACAAGAAATAAGATGCCTCATTGAGGAGATTCTTACAAGTACCCACAACATATAATTCTGACAAGAAATAAGATGCCCCATTGAGTTGATTCTGACAAGTACCCACAACATATAATTCTGACAAGAAATAAGATGCCCCATTGAGTTGATTCTGACAAGTACCCACAACATATACTTCTGACAAGAAATAAGATGCCTCATTGAGGAGATTCTTACAAGTACCCACAACATATAATTCTGACAAGAAATAAGATGCCCCATTGAGTTGATTCTGACAAGTACCCACAACATATAATTCTGACAAGAAATAAGATGCCCCATTGGGTTGATTCTGACAAGTATCCACAACATATACTTCTGACTAGAAATAAGTTGCCCCATTGAGTTGATTCATACAAGTATCCACAACATATACTTCTGACTAGAAATAAGATGCCTCATTGAGGAGATTCTTACAAGTACCCACAACATATACTTCTGACTAGAAATAAGATGCCCCATTGAGTTGATTCTGACAAGTATCCACAACATATACTTCTGACAAGAAATAAGATGCCCCATTGAGTTGATTCTGACAAGTATCCACAACATATACTTCTGACAAGAAATAAGATGCCTCATTGAGGAGATTCTTACAAGTACCCACAACATATACTTCTGACTAGAAATAAGATGCCCCATTGAGTTGATTCTGACAAGTATCCACAACATATACTTCTGACAAGAAATAAGATGCCCCATTGAGTTGATTCTGACAAGTATCCACAACATATACTTCTGACAAGAAATAAGATGCCTCATTGAGGAGATTCTTACAAGTACCCACAACATATAATTCTGGCAAGAAATAAGTTGCCTCATTGAGGTGATTCTAACAAGTACCCACAACATATAATTCTGGCAAGAAATAAGATGCCTCATTGAGGTGATTCTTACAAGTACCCACAACATTAACTTCTGACAAGAAATAAGATGCCCCATTGAGTTGATTCTGACAAGTACCCACAACATATAATTCTGACAAGAAATAAGATGCCCCATTGGGTTGATTCTGACAAGTACTCACAACATATACTTCTGACTAGAAATAAGATGCCCCATTGAGTTGATTCTGACAAGTACCCACAACATATACTTCTGACAAGAAATAAGATGCCTCATTGAGGAGATTCTTACAAGTACCCACAACATATAATTCTGACAAGAAATAAGATGCCCCATTGAGTTGATTCTGACAAGTACCCACAACATATATAATTCTGACAAGAAATAAGATGCCCCATTGAGTTGATTCTGACAAGTACCCACAACATATACTTCTGACAAGAAATAAGATGCCTCATTGAGGAGATTCTTACAAGTACCCACAACATATAATTCTGACAAGAAATAAGATGCCCCATTGAGTTGATTCTGACAAGTACCCACAACATATAATTCTGACAAGAAATAAGATGCCCCATATGGTTGATTCTGACAAGTACCCACAACATATACTTCTGACTAGAAATAAGTTGCCCCATTGAGTTGATTCTGACAAGTATCCACAACATATACTTCTGACTAGAAATAAGATGCCCCATTGAGTTGATTCTGACAAGTATCCACAACATATACTTCTGACAAGAAGTAAGATGCCTCATTGAGGAGATTCTTACAAGTACCCACAACATATAATTCTGGCAAGAAATAAGTTGCCTCATTGAGGTGATTCTAACAAGTACCCACAACATATAATTCTGACAAGAAATAAGATGCCTCATTGAGGTGATTCTTACAAGTACCCACAACATTAACTTCTGACAAGAAATAAGATGCCCCATTGAGTTGATTCTGACAAGTACCCACAACATATAATTCTGACAAGAAATAAGATGCCCCATTGGGTTGATTCTGACAAGTACCCACAACATATACTTCTGACTAGAAATAAGATGCCCCATTGAGTTGATTCTGACAAGTACCCACAACATATACTTCTGACAAGAAATAAGATGCCTCATTGAGGAGATTCTTACAAGTACCCACAACATATACTTCTGACAAGAAATAAGAAAAATTATCCCTAAATTGTCGTTATGCCTGGATCTGTGATTTGTTTGTTTGTTTGTTCATCCAGTCATCAATATTTTTGTCAAACCAATTGTGAACTCTAATGTACAAGTCAGATTATGCTGGACAGATGTGAAGATGGGACATAAATCTGCTGGAATTTTTGTTAACAGTTTGGCATTTTCAGCTTTTGATAAATGTCATGCCATATTTTTATTTACAAACTGGCTGCTCTTGTGCATTGAAGTTTGTATCACATTATACAGTATGTAAGGTTAACAAATGAAGATTTTGAACTCTTTTTTAACTATTACATATTTGGCCAATTGTTCAGTCTGTTAGTCTTGGTCAGCGTTTGAAGGGTAAAATATCATGAAACAACAGATATTATTGCATAAAAATCAGTGCCGCACGATATTAACAGCCATGCATTAACCAGCAAAAACCCATGTATTAACAAGGCAATTCACGTGCTGTTAATGACCGGTGACGTTGCTTGAATTATGCTCTTACCGGGCCCATCGAAGTACGAAAAAAAAAATGGACGCCATTTTCTATTTCGCGATATCGTAAAGGGGGCGGGGGCAGCAATTTCGCACCAGGTACAAGTTCTCGACCACGGTTTACTGAATTAAATTGACGGGAAAACAAGACCGAGCCCACAGGCGTACATGTAATCACGTCCAGTCGCTCCGGGAAATTCGGAGAGAAGCACAATCATATGCAAAGATGCAAGCACACCGAGAGTAGCAATGTCTATTTTTAGTCTTGCAAAGGTCATCTAAAAATAGTTTATGTATTTTTTTTTTTAACTATTTACAATCAAAGCACTGACAACATTGGTGGGTCGAAGACATGACCTGTTTCATTCAACCCTAGTTTTCCTGTGCTTGAGACCCAGATCAGGTCTCTGCGGCCACAGCAGACTCCACTCTGCAGCATCTGATTTGTCTACACTGTTTGCCAAACGCAAAACTTCTGTAGGTGACCCTCTAACACACCACAACAATATCCCCCCCACCCATCGGGGCTTGGAGAAGTAGATTGAGCTGCATGATGCTTCCACGCAGAGCTGAATCTTACCACACACGAGTACTGGTAAACCCCTTAGAAGGACTAAGCCTGCCCAGGCAAAGCGGTGTGAGTCAGATCGTCTGATGCATATAAGCCTTCTGGTTTCATTGGGCGGCAGGGCTTGAGATGTCACTTCATATCAATGTCGGGTAAAAGTCCGACAAAATTGGAAGCAAAGTCTCCAAAATGACCTAAATAGTTTTGACGGGGACGTTAAGCACCAATTCAATCAAACAAACAACACAACAATAGCAGTGCAATAAATAACCGTTATCTGGGTTTCGTTCAAATCGGTGCTGGTCACATGAATATCAGCAGTGTAAAGATACTGCACTGAGTCGACTGTGAAAAATGAACCACGGAGTGGTGAAAAATGAACCACAGAGTGTGTGAAGTTTTTTGTTTTCGGTCCTTGTCAAGAATATTTCACTCGTTTGAGACAATTTAAATCATAATTTAGGTGACAAGAAACTGGTGTAATCCTAGAAATTCATGCATCCACGCAGAGCTGAAACCGACCGCACGAGTACTGATAAACTGCTTAGGGGTCTAAGCCTGCCCAGGAAAAAGGACCTAAATAGTTTTGACGGGGACGTTAAACACCAATTCAATCAAACAAACGACACAACAATAGCAGTGCAATAAATAACCGTTATCTGGGTTTCGTTCAAATCGGTGATGGTCACATGAACATCAGCAGGGTAAAGCTACTGCACTGAGTCAACTGCGAAAAATGAACCACAGTGTGTGAAGTTTTTTGTTTTCGGTCCATGTCAAGAATATTTCACTCATTTGAGATAATTTAAATCATAATTTAGGTGACAAGAAACTGGTGTAATCCTAGAAATTCATGCATCCACGCAGAGCTGAAACCGGCCGCACAACTTCAAGTACTGATAAACTGCTTAGGGGTCTAAGCCTGCCCAGGAAAAATTAGTGGTGCATATTAACCATTTTGGTTTGTTTTTGTTGTTTTACTTGTTTATCTATAAAGCATTAAATCACTGCTTATAAACTCGAGGTGCTTAAGGTTTGTTTGGGCGGCAGGGATTGTGATGTCATTTCATCTGTGTCAGATAAAAGTCCCACAAAATTGGTAGCAACATCTCCAAAATGACCTAAATAGTTTTGACGGGGACAGAAAACCTAAATTCAAAGAAACAAAACAACAAACTGGCATAACCCTGAGGCACATCTATTTGCCTCATCCAGGCACACATGGCGCTTGTTTACAAATTTTAAGACCAGCAGAAAATGTGGTTACAGTTAGATAGGTCAATTAAAAAGGGATAAGCTTCCTTTTGTTTTCGAGAAATATGTTGCGGTATTTCTTAGGATCACCTCAATGAGGCAATTTGAATGAATATTCACAACATGATTTAATGGACTGAATTAATCCTTAGTGTCTCCTTATCTGGAGTTATGAACACATGAAATTTATTTAAAATCAGCCGGGCAGTTTGTGGAAGTCCTTTAAAATGTTGACAGACGACGAAGCATACCATCCTATCAGCGATGTAGGAGACTTCCTCCGATAAAAAATGAAAACTTTGTCACAAACACCGAAAAACCTGAGAGAAGTACAATATTGTTATCACTATTTCAAATATAGGTATCCCAAAATAATTATGAATAGCAATACATCTTTGTTTAAAATACTGGCATTTTTCTGCATTTGATGACTTTTAGTGGTGTTACCTGTACTTGAAAAAAGAGAGCTTGTATTTTTTTATGTCACTATTAAAATGCAGATATCTATATTTGAAAAACAGCACTGGTGCAGTACTGAATCATTTTTAAATTAAGAAATAAACAGATATTATGCCAAACTTTCCCAATTAAAGGCAATTTCAAGTGAACATTCCATCAGTTTGAAATTCATTGTCACCTCACACTGGATCAAAGAAGCTTCCATGTTCTTAACAAAGGTCCATATAAGAAGTAACAAGGTAAAAAAGAGGTATTTTTTCTTGTTTCAAGTTAAAAAATTATGCTGTGGGTACTTGTATGCATTGCCTATCAGTGAGATGAATAGAGTTTTTTTTTGCATGGAGTACCAAAAAACAAGAAAAAATATCCCAAAATTATCCTCTCTACCTGCAGCTGTATCTTCATTAAAAAGACCAGCAGTGAGCTGATAATGACAATATCATGTTGTTTAAATATTATTTTATTTTGAAATTATCTTCAATCATAATTGCCATCAACACAGTTTCATTTGGTGAACATGGTGAAAATGCACATTGACTGTTTCTTGAAATTATACTGTTGCCACTGACACCTGAAAAGAAAGAGGAAATTATTATGATTCTAACGCATCCGAGCATCATCATGAGAACACGCCTATACAAATACAATGAAAATTTTACCGCCAAAAAAAAAAAAAAATTAGATGAAAAATCATTTTTCTTATTTTTGCTCAAAATTTAGATTGGGAGTACATGTTAGAACCACTTCTGCATTACGAAAAACCGCCTATACAAATACATTGTAAATTTTTTTTGGGAAAAGGTAAACATTTTAAATGAAAAATTGTGATATTTTTCTTATCTGTACTAAAAATATAGATTGTGGGTACTCGTTAGAACCGCTCATTGAAGCGGTTCTAACGAATTCCCACAATCTATATGTTTGAGTAGAAATAAGAAAAAAAAGATTTACCCGTTAACCCCAGTTTTACTATATAAAAGTGGGGTTCAAGGTGGTCACAATTATATAGGTGTGTTTTCGTGATGGGAAGTTAGTACCCACAATCTATGTTTCTGAGCAGAAATAAAAAAAAAAATAGCATATATCCTTTAAATCAAGGTTTTACCATATAAAGCTGGGTTCAAAGGGGTCATAATTAGACAATTTTTTTTCTAGAACAAGCATTTACCACTTGAAAATGCGATATTTTACCAAAATAATCATAAGTATTGGGACAGATAGGCCTTAGGAAACAAAGCAGTCTGATCAGGGTCTACACTGCTTGCCATTTTGTACTCCTTGTTGGGCAGTATAACAAATTTGTTAAAATTTTAGGAGAATTTGAGCAAATCCTGAAGATGCCCAAATTTTAAGGATTTGATGGTACATGTATTTCTGGTTAAAATATAAATTGTTGTGGGTGCTCATTAGAACCACCTCATTTTTTTTTTTTTAGTTGATTCTTAATCATTTAATTAACAAGTGAGATGACAAGTTCTTCAACAGATGGTCAGGTAGTTTTTCTTCGGATGGTCAGGTTGTTTTTCTTCGGGATACTCCATTTTTTCGCCCATCTCTGATTATCAGTTGGCACGATATAAGTGAAATACTCTTGAAAGGGCCGTACAACCTAAAAATTAAAATGGGATGCAGTCAGGCTGATAGATATATCATAGGCCTGTTTGGATCAGTGATAAATCATCAGACGAGATCAAGAGCATGATAGCTGAGTGGTTACTGCACTTGCCTCTGATGCTAGAGGACCCCGGTTCGATCCCCCACAGCGGCGATACAATTTTGGGAGTCTGAACACGCTCCATTGGCATCATTTGCAGGGATGAATGTTATAAAGTGCACTTTCCTTCGGATCGGGGTTAAGGCAAAAGGGAAGAAAGAGAAAGGTTGCCGGTTGGAGCACCAAGAAATTGGGTATCATGCCACTTCATCTAACTATCTATAGATCTTTAGGCACCAGCCCATCAGGGCTTGAAGAAGAAATAGATGTATGGAAGGGTGGATTAGATAGATAGATTTTGTGTGTTTGGATTTGTGGTTTAAGTTTTAACGTCCCAATCAACACTGTACAGGTCATTTAGGAGACATTGCTTCCAGTTTTGTGGGACTTTTACCCGACATTGAGATGAAAAGACGACATTGAGCTGAAATGACATCTCAAGCCCTGTCGGCCAATGAAAACATCAGGGTTTATAGGCAAGCTTAGATCCTCTAAGCGGTTTACCAGTTCTCATGTGTGACCTGTTCATCCTCTGTGTGGAAGCATCATGCCACTTTATCTAATTTGCCCCTCCCCCCCCCCCCCCCCCCCCCGGGCTTGATGAGATAGATGAGCTAAATCTATCTATTTCTCCAAGCCCTGATAGATAGATAGATAGATAGATAGATAGATAGATAGATAGATAGATAGATAGATAGATAGATAGATAGATAGATAGATAGATAGATAGATCGGCAGGCATTGATAGGAAGATGTGGATAGATTATCTACGGATCGGATGTTTGGGTAAGTGACTGTGATAAAGACTAAAAGAGGTAGCCGGTTCGATCAAGTGTTGCACAGCTCAAATCGAATTCAGCAAATAAAGACCATTGAAGCAAAACTTAGCAAGAGATGAAAAGCCATCGCAATAATATGGTTCATGATGAGAGGATTATCCGCATGATTATAAGGTAACTTCAAATAAAATAAAATTAAGCGAGATTTCCACCAAGATGGCGGCACTTTTCAATGTTTACTGTCAGGCCCTGAAGCGGGTATAGTCAGTAGAGACTTCGTTCGCGAGATACAGTTGAACAGGTGAAACTAAATAGTGCAAAAAAACAAGGACTTATAAACTACATTTTATACTTAATTTGCTTAATGATTTTTCGTTTTTATGCAATAATAGCGATCAAACATGGTTTTCAATGCATTAACATTCGCTAGGTCCCTCGGAAGGTGTTGAAAACCTCGGCCTGCGGCCTCGGTTTTCAACACCTTCCTCGGGACCTAGCGAATGTTAATGCATGAAAAACCATGTTTGATCCCTATAATATGAGCCAGTGCACGACAAAACCTACAATAAGACAAATGCGCACACGGAAGACTCAGATCAGCCTGCGCATTCATATAGTCTAACCAGACTTCTCTTGCTGCATGAAGGAGCATTGGGCCCTTAGCTATCCTTAGAGTACACAATGAAGACTGATCAGACTGTGCGGATGCGCAGGCTGATCTGAGTCTTCGTTGGGCGCACATGTCTTATTGTAGGTTTTGTCATGCACCGACTCATATCAAATCAGTGTACCTGTTAAAAACAACTTAATGTTGTATTTGACCAGAGGATGATGTGGTTTGCTGGTCCTGTGCAACAAGAGACATTTGCTCCTTAGGAAAACACCTGGGGCCAGTTGTTCAAAGTATTGTTACTTAACGAGCTCGTTAGTGGTAAAATTTTTGACTGTTCTAGCAAGTAAAATATCTAAAATTCTTGTATTTTTGCCGAAACAATTTGAGCAGCTTTCATTTTTCAGCAAAAATATAAGCATATTTGCCATATTTAATGATTGAAGTTTTAACCATGAGTTAGTTAATGACATCGTTAGTTTCGAACAACTGGGGCCAGGTGTTCAAAGCTAACAACATCGTTAGTTAACAAATGGTTAAAACTTCGATCATTTAATATGGCAAAAATGCTAATATTTTCGCTGAAAAAATGTGAGCAGCTTTTGCAAATGCAAAAGCTGCTCTCATTTTTTCAGCAAAAATAACAATTTTAGATATTTTACTTTCTAGAACACTTAAGTATGACCACAAACGAGCTTGTTAAGCTAACTAGCTTTAACAACTGACCCCTGCCCCCCTGATTCAAAATCTTTGGTGTCTCATTTTCAGTAATCAAATGTGGTCACATGCACAGATTCTTCAAATACATAGAGAACAGAGAGGTGGCCAAACAGGTGCTAAAAGAGAGAGGGCTGAAGAAGATTAAAATAGGCATTGAAGGTAGACTTTGTTACACCACAATCTTTTTATAACACTGTGTATTATAACACAGTTTTGGATATAACTCGGTTTAAAGCTGGATCCCAAAATACACCACAACCTCATTATAACACGGTTCATTATAACATGGTTTGGATATAGTGGTTTCAAGATGGATCCCAAACATATGTAGATTATATAGAAAAATGACCATAAATGGTCATTTTTCTATATAATCTACACATTTTTGTTTGCATATAACAAAGTTGTTTAACTAACTCGGTTTCTGCTTTGGACCCTAATAACAGTGTTATAAAGAGGTTGTGGTGTATATATACAATTTTTGCCGGGCCTGCTTTAGACATGGCACGGTTTTCCATTCATTTGTTCCTCAACATTTGCGAACATCCTAACTTTCACCCTAATGATTGTAAGAGTCTGTTTCTCAAGAGAACTATAAGAGCTTCATTAATGATACTTTGGTGCAGGCTTGCATCTAGGACTAGCAACTTCATTGCAAGCGTCCATATCTGACCTTGACCTACATTTCAATTCATGGTTCACTGAGTTTGTGTATTATTGTGACCACCCTAACCTTCACCCTAATGTAAGAGTCCATTTCTCTAAAACTATAAGAACTTCATTAATGATAGTTGGTACAAGCTTGCATCTGTAGTGACACTTTTTATGCCCTCATCCATGTTTGACCTTGACCTAGATTTTATGGTTCAGTGACTTAGTGCCCCGACAGGCATGATATAGCCTTTGGCAGAATTCTTGTTCTATATAATCTTTTAATTTTGTCTTCATTAGGAAAACATGCCTATACAAATATAGTGTAAATTTTACCGCCGAAAAAAACAGAATTTTAAGATGAAAAATTGCGATATTTTTCTTATTTCTGCTCAAAACATAGATTGTGGGCACTTGTTAGAACCCCCTAATCGAGGCGGTTCTAATGAGTGCCCACCATCTATGTTTTAGATCAGAAATAAGAAAAATAAGGTTTACCCCTGTAAACCCCAGTTTTACTATATAAAAGTGGGGTTCAAGTGGGTCATAATTGTATAGGCATGTTTTCGTGATGTGATATTACATGGCTGTTTAACTGACATGGTTTCCACCTTAGACCAAACTAGACTTTTATCAAGAGATCGTGCATATCTTTTGACCCTTGGGACATTCAACTGCATGTATCTCACATAAAACCAAGTTAGCTGGCTTTAGCAATAGTATTTTGCTGGTAAAAGCTTTGATATTGTTCTAATTTATGCATAACAGAGATTTTGAATGCTAGTAAGAATCATAAGGTGAAGTATCTCAAAAACTCAATGAATTTGTTCAAATGAGCATGCAAAATCTGTTCTTGAAAGAAATTTACCCACTTTTCTCCAAATAATCAATGTAAAGTTTACTTTACATAAGGTGTATACCTAATGCATGCATAAATAATATTGCCCCATCCCCCACCCCCCACCCCCCACGCATCTTGGCTTGGAGAAATAGATTGGGCTGCATCATGCTTCCACGCAGAGCTGAAACGGGCTGCATGTGAGTACCGGTAAGCTGCTTAGAGGGTGTAAGCCTGCCCAGGCAAAGTGGTGCGAGTCGGACCATCCCTACATATAAACCCTTTTGGTTTGTTTGGGCGGTCGGGCTGGAGATGCCATTTCATCTCAGTGTCGGGTAAAAGTCCCACAAAATTGGAAGCAACGTCTCCAAAATGACCTAAATAGTGTTGACAGGGATGTAAAATCTTAATTTAGACAAACATAAATGATATATTGAATCAGAATGAAATGTAATTTAAGGGGAATGGGTACAGCTGGCCGATTTTTCCATCACTTTTCAAAGGGAAACAACTTTCAAGACTTCCTGTTTGCGTTTCTATAAACTCTGCCCCACGGATCTTATAGGAAATAATTTGCTCCTCATGATCGAATGCTTTCCTTTAAGAGTTGACCCCTATTGACATGGGAGACAAAAATACTTCCACAAGAGTTGACTTCCCTGAAGGTGTATCCATTCCACTTAAACAGAACAAATTTTGATTAACAATTACAGTCGAACTTTAACATTACGAAAACACGCCTATCTAAACATATTGAAAATTTTACCTGCGAAAATTCTGATGAAAAATTGTGATTCTTTTCTTATTTCTGCTCCAAATATAGATTGTGGGCACTCGTTAGAACCGCCTCGCCGAGGCGGTTCTAACGAGTACCCACAATCTATGTCTTAGAGCAGGAATAAGGATAAAAATGTATACCCCTGCAAACCCCAGTTTTACTATATAAAAGTGGGGTTTGAGGGGGTCAAAATTATATAGGGGTGTTTTGGTGATGGGGCTTGAATACTTTTGGGACCATCAAATTTTTTTCGAGATAGGGGTTGTTGATCAGACATAGCCCCAGATGGGGGGGCATAATAAGAATGATTAAGTGATACTTTTCTGAGCCTGTATAAAATAAACTGGAGTGTGATAGCTTAGTGGTTGGTGCACTTGCCTCTGATTTTAGAGGCCCTCGGTTTGATCGCCCGGCGGCAGTGACATTTTCGGTGTCTGAACACGCTGCATGGGCCTCATTTGCAGGGATGAATGTCATAGAGTGTGCTGTCCTTTGGATCTGGACATTAACTGGAGGCCCCCTGTGCAGTGTGAACAATACCCTGTGCAGGTTAAAGAAACCTAGCGTAATTATATGATAACTATGTAGGCTTTCATCCATCAAAACTAGAATGTGTGTAATATATTCCGTCTGTGTCCCCTCCTGGGGTTGAAGTAAAATGGAAAGAAAGCAAGAAAGAACTTATGTTGTGTATAACCATTAGAATCACCTTTCAAGGCAATTCATTGAGGTGATTAAAATGAGTACACACAACAAACCTTTTCAAGATAAAATAAGAAATTATCCATTTATATTGCTTACTGTAATGATTCTTAAGTTTTTGGACAGATAGGCCTAAGCAAACAATTCAGACCCAGATCGAGCAGTCTGATCAGGATCTACAATGTTTGTCATTCCGTCTGCACCTTTTGGACTCCTTGTTGGCTTGTGAAAGAAAATTATTAAAATTTTAGGACAATAACAGCGAGTCCTCAAGTTGTCTGAATTTTTATGGGTTTTATGTTATCCAGACCTCATATTTTTCAGGCATATGCAGGATTTCAGGCTTTTTAGATCTTGATTTTTTCTTGATTTTTCATGACTTCAGGCTTTTTAGATTTTGATTTTTCCTCCTATATTCAGTTTAAAATGACGAAATTAACGTTTATCCTGCTGAATAAAATTATTTAGCTACACCCATTTCTGACTATTCACCAATCAAATTACTTGATATAATGTATTTATTCAAATCAGAAACTACATTACAAACAGTTAAGATCCTTCTTCAGAAGCCATCTGATCTGGATCTACACTGTTTGCAAAGGTAATGGTTGCTGTGTTCAGCAGGATGAGGGTTAAGGCTGCAAAATCGGGTCTTTCAGGCATGGAAAAACTTGGTCAGTATGAGGCCTGGTTACCTGGCAGTATTGGAGCAATTTCCGCTCAAGAAACATGTTTGACTCAGCCATGGTGGACAAGCCATCAGTGTTCAAGCCTTCAACATTCTTCTGTGTATGCCCACCCTCGCCCTTTGTGGCTTGGAGAAATAGATTGGGCTGCATGATGCTTCTACGCAGAGCTGAAACTGACCGCACATGAGTACTGATGAACCACTTAGAAGTACTAAGCCTGCCCAGGCAAAGCGGTGTGATTCAGACCACCCAATGCATGTAAACCTTTTGGTTTCATTGGGCGGCAGGGCTTGTGATGTCATTTCATCTCAATGTAGGGTAAAAATCCCACAAAACTGGAAGCAAGTCTCCAAAATGGCCTAAAAAGTGTTGATGGTGACGCTAAACCTCAATTCAAACAAACAATTCTTCTGTGTATGTATTATTAGCCCTTGTCCTGCTGATCCTGGATATGCCTTATTTTCCAAACAATGAAGATCCAGATCAGATGGCTTCTGACGAAGCCATCTGATCAGGATCTACATAGTTTGCCATTCAGATTGTGAATTTGTTGCAATAATTTGCATCAAGTAATCTGATTGGTTGATAATGGGTAGTTGGTGTGGCATATATGAATATTCAGCAGGACAAGGGTTAGTAATAACAGGTAATGAAGCTAAAAATGTGGGTACAGTCCAACCTGTATTAAGCAAGCAACTAAGGGATAATCAAAATTTGCTAGCTTAAGACAGGTACTTACTTAATACAGGTGAATTTTAATGTATTTGCCTTTTCCAGGAACCAGTTTCATGTTTGTTTAAGACAGGCTGCTTGCTTACAAGAGGTGGCCACTATGACAGATTCTACTGTAATCCTTTGTTGGTTCTACCCCTTTGCTGAACCTTTTAGAGATAATCTCAATGTTTTACCCTTATCCTGCCACTATCTTTGAAAACAGTGTGGATCCAGATCAGATGGATCGCTCACAATCTATGTTTGGACTAGAAATAAGAAAAAATACTGTATCAAAAAAATCCTCTTAAACTGAAGAATCTGATCAGGGTCTGAGTTTAAAACTTATAAAATTTGTCCTGCTCATAAAGTTTAAAATATTGACAATCGTTGACATTTTAAAATTTATGAGGTGTAATTTGATTGCTTGATATCCAGATGTGTGTGGCATGTGTGTGACAAAATTAATATATTCAGCAGGATAAGGATTAACTGACCTCTATTCTATCCACAGGTTATCCCACATACAAGGAGAAAATTAAGAGACGGAGAGGAGGCAGGCCTGAAGGTAGGTCACGTGATTATTTTAATTCCTTTAACCCATTTTGTACTGAATGGAATTTTCTGCCTTAGAAACAGCTGCATCGCCACCACCCAATGGGGCTAGGAGAAATAGCGTATAAATTCTATTAAACGCCCATGCCCTTATAAACGCCAATTCCCTGATTCGGACGCAAAAATTGCAGACATTTTTAGCAATTTACCTGAAAACATGAGCCTCTAATAAATGCCCATTATAGAATATTGAAAAATGAAAATTCTCTCTGAGAAATTCTGAATATGGCCATTTTTGTAAACCCAAGCTTCTAATTGATCCCTGCCTGCATGTAGATGACAAACACAAATACCTGGTCGAGTGTCAAACTGTTAATTGTCCCTATTATAATCCAATAATCTCCCGCATCATGGGTAGTAAGAACATGTATATGAGGATTGCCTGACGCAAAGAAAGACATTAAAATTACAGCCGATTCATGACTGGGAAACTGGGATGTAACAAAGAGGTACACAGTGCTTATCAAGGAACGGCTTTTTAATTTATTCACTTTTCACCAAAAATCATGATAGCACACGGAAAATCACGCCACTGAACAGTTAAAATCAGAAGCTCATTATCACATTCAGTTTCAATTGTATTGTGTGTGTGAATTCGGGTTTAACGTCGCTTTCAACAATTTTTCAGTCATATCACGACGGTGTCTGGTTGCGACAGGGAGCTCAATGCTCACATTTATAGTGCTGCCTCACTGAAGTATCATGTCCCAGACACATTACATGATACCACACCCAGTCACATTATCCTGACACTGGATCGACCAGTCCTAGCTCTACCCTGTAAATCTGAGTGCCAAACGAGGAGCAGCTAGTTCCATTTTTAACGACTTTGGTATGTCGCGGCCCGGGGTCGAACCCCAGACCTCCCGTTCCCCGGAGCGGACACTCTACCAACTGAGCTATCGGGGCCGGTCAGTTTCAATTGTAAACACTGAAATTAATCCATTTCGGAATAATTAACATGGATGACCACTCTGATTTGATTTCGCTAATCCACACATGCTTTGTGAGCCCGCGATAGGAAAAGCGATAATTGATGCATGTTAACATGGCAGTATTTGTTAATATCAAAGGTTAAGCCGCAGGCATTAGATAATAATATCTAAAGCAACATATGTCTAACAACCGCTTCAAAAGGTGTGAAAAATATCCCGACCCGTTATATAGAAATTTGTATGCAAAATGTCTAACTGTCTTGAAAATTGATCGGATTGGTCGAACCCCTAAACCATATATATTATTTTCCTTATGATATGACACATTCCATGACACAGACTTTGGATCCCTACGGTCACCCCTGGGCCATGCCCCGCCCCCTTTGCTTCATTAAAGTCTTTATATCTCAGAAACTATCCATATTACAAAGTTGAAATTTGGTATGACATCTACTCAGACCAAGACCTATCAGTTCATGTTCAAGTTGACCCAAGGTCATGGCCCTGGGTGGGCCCAGGGGTCAGATTGCGTAACAGGTCAAAATTGTCATATAGGAATTTGTATGCAAAACTGTCAAAATGTCTTATTATCTTGAAAATTAATCAAATCGAACACCTAAACCATATATATTATTGTTCCTTATGATATGACACATTCCATGACACAGACTTTGGGTCCCTACAGTCACCCCTGGGCCATGCACCGCCCCCTTAGCTTCATTAAAGTCTTTATATCTCAGAAACTATCCATATCCCCACCCCTTAACCATATATATTATTGTTCTTTATGATAAGATGCATTGACTCATACAGACATTGGGTCCATCCCGACTCTCTTCCCCCCCCCCCCTCCCATTTATATAGAAATTTGTATGCAAAACTTTCAAAATGCCTAATTATCTTGAAAATTAATCAGATTCGAACACCTAAACCATATATGTATATTATCGTTCCTTATGATATGACACATTCCAAGACGCAGACTTTGGGTCCCCCCTGGGCCATGCACCGCCCCCTTTGTTATATCTCACAAACTATCCATGTCACCCCCCCTTAACCATATATATTATTGTTCCTTATGATAAGATGCATTGACTGACACAGACTTAATCAGATTCGAACACCTAAACCTTACATATTATTGTTCCTTATGATATGACTCATTCTAAGACACAGACTTTGTCTCCCTCTGGTCAACCCCGGACCATGCCCGGGCCCCCTTCAATTCATAAAAGGCCTTATATCTCAGAAACAATTCATATCCCCAACACTTAACCATATATATTATTGTTCCTTATGATAAGATGCATTCACTGACACAGACTTTGGGTCCCTGTGGACAGCTCCGGGTCCCTCTGGACACCCCCGTGCCATTCTAGAGAATGGGTTCAAGCCATATCGACAAAGATATATGGCGGGGGCATCTGTGTACTTTGGACACATGTCTAGTTTTTTCAAGTAGTTAATCAGGGGTGGGCGAAAACCTCAGTTCCTTAAGAAAATCCACCTGACCTTACTATGCAGAACTTGGATTCTCACATGTGACCCAACCACAGCACTGAGTGACATGATGATTGAGAATTAAAATTCATGATTTGTAGATTTTTACCTCACATATTTACCTTGTTAGAATCACCTCAGTGAGGTGATTCTAACAAGTACCCACAATACAGATTTTTATGAAGCAATAATTTTGCAAGATGCCATATTCTACAATTGATGGTCAGGTGTTTTTTTTTCACTGGGTACTCCGGTTTTGCCCACGATTAAGGATCAGCTCAATTTAAGTGAAATAACCAGTGCTTCAGCTGAAGTGCACGACCCGCCGGATGCTTTTAGCTTTATGAGTGTTACCATATATGGGTATGGCGGCCATTTTGGTCATGTGACCTGGACATAAAACGGTTCCCCCAATTAATGCGCCTTATCGTAAGGAGCAAAAATATATCTTATACTTTAGTACTGTATTCTGAATCGTTTGCAGGATAAAATCCAACACAAAAGCATATGTGTCAAAGTTTGACCTAGGCACAAAGAAGGTCAAGGTCAACCCAGGGTCACCATTTTAGCAATTTATGATGGGCCTACGTTCCAGATGCTATTTATCAAGTTTCGTGGAAATCTGCACAGTGGTTCTGGAAAAGACTATTTTTGAAGGGTTTTTACCAAATATTGCTTGGCGGCCATTTTGGTCATGTGACCTGGACCCCATGAGAAAATTTTGGTTTCCCCCATCCCGTAGAGGCTCCATATGAAATTTGACTTCAATCGGCCCAACGATTTCCGAGGAGAAGCAGTTCGAAAATTTTCACATTTTTCGCCTCGGCGAGGCTGTACTAAATGGAATGTAATATTTCGCAAGTTCATTGATAAGATCTCATTGATATTTATCAGTATGCCAAAAATTGTTTAAATATTCCAAGCGGTTAAGTCACTATCACCAATTTTCACAAACGGATTACGGACGGACATATAGACAGACCATATATGGCTTTGCGGCCATTTTGGTCATGTGTCCTGGACCCCATGAGCAATATTTGGTTTCCCCCATCCCATAGAGGCTCCATATGAAATTTGATTTCAATCGGCCCAACGGTTTCCGAGGAGAAGCAGTTCGAAAATTTTCACATTTTTCGCCTCGGCGAAGCTATACTAAATGGAATGTAATATTTCGCAAGTTCATTGGTTAGATCTCATTGATATCTATCAGTATGCCAAAAATTGTTTAAATATTCCAAGCGGTTAAGTCACTTTCACCATTTTCACAAACGGGTTACGGACGGACAGACAGACAAACCATATATGGCTTGGCGGCCATTTTGGTCATGTGACCTTGACCCCATGAGCAAATTTTGGTTTCGCCCATCCCATAGAGGTTCCATATGAAATTTGACTTCAATCGGCCCAACAGTTTCCGAGGAGAAGCAGTTCAAAAATGTTCGAAAATTTTCACATTTTTCGTCTCGGCGAGGCTATACTAAATGGAATGTAATATTTCGTAAGTTCATTGGTTAGATCTCATTGATATCTATCAGTATGCCAAAAATTGTTTAAATATTCCAAGCGGTTAAGTCACTATCACCAATTTTCACAAACGGGTTACGGACGGACCAAAAGAAGGTCAAGGTCAACCCAGGGTCACCATTTTAGCAATTTATGATAGGCCTACATCCCAGATGCTATTTATCAAGTTTCGTGGAAATCTGCCCAGTGGTTCTGGAGATGACTATTTTTGAAGGGTTTTTACCATATATGGCTTGCGGCCATTTTGGTCATGTGACCTGGACCCCATGAGCAAATTTTGGTTTCCCTATCCCATAGAGGCTCCATATGAAATTTGACTTCAATCGGCCCAATGGTTTCCGAGGAGAAGCAGTTCGAAAATTTTCACATTTTTCGCCTCGGCGAGGCTATACTAAATGGAATGTAATATTTCGTAAGTTCATTGGTTAGATCTCGTTGATATCTATCAGTATGCCAAAAATTGTTTAAATATTCCAAGCGGTTAAGTCACTATCACCAATTTTCACTTACGGGTTACGGACGGACAGACAGACAAACCATATATGGCTTGGTGGCCATTTTGGTCATGTGACCTTGACCCCATGAGCAAATTTTGGTTTCCCCCATCCCATAGAGGCTCCATATGAAATTTAACTTCAATCGGCCCAACGGTTTCCGAGGAGAAGCAGTTCAAAAATGTTCGAAAATTTTCACATTTTTCGCCTCGGCGAGGCTATACTAAATGGAATGTAATATTTCGTAAGTTCATTGGTTAGATCTCATTGATATCTATCAGTATGCCAAAAATTGTTTAAATATTCCAAGCGGTTAAGTCACTATCACCAATTTTCACAAACGGGTTACGGACGGACAGACAGAATGACAGATTGACAGACTGACAGAATTACAGAATGACAGAATGACACGGTGATTTTAGGGCACTCTTAGAAAAAACCGACTTCAGTCGGTTGCTTTTTCTGCGGGTCGTGCAATATTGAAAAAGCTGTAAAAACCAAAACAAATAAATTATATATGAAGATACAAGAAAAAATACCCTTTGATTATCCTCACACCTTGTTACTTCCCCTTGTTTGGAGCTGTGCTCGTAGATGCCATTTGGGATAATCTTAGACCTAATTTTGCACTGTCCAATAAGGAGTATATTAACCCATTTCAGACTTGAAACCCCTAAACGGGTACCGTGGCAAACAGTGCAGGCCCAGATCAGACGCCGCAGAATGTGGCGTCTGATCAGGGCCTACACTGTTTGCAAAAGGTTTAGGCATTTTCTAAGTTCATTTTGAAGGAAAGACAACCTGACACCCCTAAACTTGGAAATGGACTTATGCTATATATAAGGAGGAAGATTCCATTTGGTACAAAAAGGGTTAAGACCAGCTTAAATAAGGACTAATTCTGCTTTTTGTAAGCATATTTTTAAGATTTCAGCTGTTCTTCCTCAACATTTTCTACTACCAGTGTTGTCCTCTAACAACCTTTGGGACTGTTCAAAAGTGGTTTGAACAGTCCCAAAGGTGGTCTTAACTCACGACAACCCCTATCTTTGCAAACAGTGTAGATCCAGATCAGATGGCTTCTGAAGAAGCCATCTGATCAGGATCAACACTGTTTTAAATTCAGTTTATGAATTTGCAGGAATAAATTACATCAAGTAATCTGATTGGTTCAAAGTCAGAGACGGGTGTGGCTAAAATGAATATTCAGCAAGAGAAGGGTTAATATAGGAATTTTACTGTACTTGGCATTTCTTTTAGACTTTTGTTTATTTGTTTTGAAGTTTTATGGCCCAGTAAAAATTATTTAGGTCTTATCAAGCCTGTCAGTTAACCTAGCTACATTTCCTGAGGAAGGCTTATACACAAGCGGTTAACCAGTAAAATGCACATTCTTTTGCCTGGAACTGACAACTGCCCTTCTTGAATCTGAGGAAAGGGAGAAAATGACAGCAGAAAAGATTTCATGATCAGAATGTTGCTGACCTCAGCAAGTATCAAACCTGTAAACATTCCACCAGTCAGATACGTGTCATACTGAGCTACTGAGGCCAGCTTCTTTTAGACATGTTAAGTCGGCCTCAGTAGCTCAGTTGGATGCGTGTCTGACTGGTGATCAGGAGGACGAGGGTTTGATACCTGCTGGGGTAGGCAACATTGTTTCATGGAGATTGATCATGTAATGTTTTCGATAGCCATTCTCTCCCTTCCGCTGATTCAAGAAGGGCGGTTGTCAGTTTGTGGCGAAAGAATGTGCACTGAACTGGTTAACTGCTTACCAGGAAAAGTGTGGAAAGGTAAACTGACCGGCCCAAAAATGACCTAAAATAGTGTTGACTGGGCCATTAAACTCCAATATAAATCTTTTTGACATTTGGCATGTGTTATTCAAAAATCATCCCTGATTCATCTTTGATTTAACATTCATTGATTAACTTAAAGTTAAATGTGTTCTATAAGAGGGTTATCCTTTGGAACAAAGGAATACACCTTAGACTTGAAACATATGGAGTGTATGTATTTTTCTTGCCCATACTAGCTAGCCAATTAGGCTTCATCAGAGTTCCACAGTGACCCCAGAGGTCTAGATTAAGGATCTACACTATGGTGAAGGGCAGGGAGACTTTTACTACCATCATACGTTCCCTAAACACCAGCTGTAGTGATGTAAAGGTTGTTCTATGTAAGGTTTATCCTTTGAGAGCAAGGAATACACCATTTAACATTTAATGTCAACCTTCATGTAATAGCTTTATACAGAGCTGAAGAATTCCGCTGATTTGCTCATTATGGCGAACAAAAAATTTGGAGATGAGTTAAAATTTTGTTTAGTAATCTGTATGAAATTTTCTAAAATCTACATGCCCTTTGTCTGTCAGGAAGAATGAAATTTTGAAAACTCTTCCAGCCCTGGCTTTAAAACTGATATTTACATGTATTTGAACATGTGTTTTCTTACTATTTCAGTAATATATAACTATGTACAGCGGCCTTTCCTCCGAATGTCCTGGGAGAAAGAGGAGGCCAAGAGCCGACATGTAGATTTCCAGTGCGTCAAGAGTAAATCCATCACCAACATCGCTGAGGCTGCGGCGGACCCTCCCCTTGACCAGGTGGCACAATTAGCAGCCAATCACGTCGTACAGCAGCAAGCTGAGGATGGTTCGATACAGGTTATCCCTCCCCAACCATCCCCTTCAGAGCCATATCCTGATGTGCAGCTCCCGGTGGAGGGGGATGCTGAGGAAAATGTGTGAAGCTGTGATTAACCCATAAGATTCCAATCACATTAATTGTCGTCTGCTTTGTCGTCTGCTGGTTACTTTAAAAGTCATTTTGGAAAAAAGTGTGGACGCAAATCAGACTGCAGTCTGATTTGGTTCCAATCTGTTTGCCTGTATGCAAAAAATATTTTTTAAAACGTTTGCAAAAAAATTTAGCAGAAGACATATGCAGAAGACATTTTCAGATCTTAAGGGTTAAGGAGAATGAATATGCCTGAAAGATATAGACACAAAACTGAAGCAAAATGTAAAGCCTTGCATGCGTGTTCATTCTTCTGAAGCAATATGTGGACATAGGTTGTAAAATTACGGGTTTGCTCACAGACAGGGTCTGCTTATAAGCTTACACTCGCCTTGTAGAATACATGTATTTTGGAAAGAAGCACCTGTGTGACATGATTTGCAAATAGCTGGACTTTACCAAAAGATCCTAACAGCTGCTGATCCAACAACACAGTTCAAGGGATTAATCAAGAATAGAGCCTGACCCTTTTGGTAAGAGTATAGTAAAGGCTCACAGCACATGATGAATAGAATTCAAAGGGGAGTAATGATAATAAGGGATCTTTTTCCCTCATCTACTTCAAAAACCTGTGTTGCAGGTTCTTGTTATAATCACCTCATTGAGAGGATTCTAACAAATATCCACAACCTGGAAGCCTCCGTGGTGTAGTCTATAAGCTGCTTGCCTCATAAACTAGAGGTCGTGGTTTCGATTCTGGGCTTTTCCAGACTTTGGAATGAGTCTTTAAACGGAGGTCTCGTCTCCATATGACCTTTGTTTTTGGTGGGACAAAACCTAAACATGCACACCCACAACCTTGGGTTTTCTGAAGAAATAATAAAAATTATCCTTGTTATTCCACCTATCTGTAACTCTAGAATTAGACTGAAAGAAATATCAAAGGCCAGTTGTTCAAAAATAGGGTTTTCCCTCAGGGTATTATATTGAGGGTCATAGGGACTGCATAAGTGGTGATTTGGGGTCCTCAAATAAGATACACAGGTCTTTTGCTTATATGAGGCTTACTACTGCCCAAATAACTGCAGCTGTTATACCTTGGCTGCAAGTGAATTTAGTTCCAAATGCCAGAAATGAAAAGAATAACTTTTAGCACAGTGATTATTGAATCCCATGGGACCCCTGCTTCAAACATTTGAGGGTCCCAGACAGGGTTTTAGGGGTCAAAATCACCCAAAATGGGAGTCCGGGGAAACCCTGCAAAAATAACATTGTCGTTAAACGTATTGTTAAAACTGCGACCATTCTGTATGGCATTTTTTGCTGAAAAATGTGAGTAGCTTTTGCAAACGCAAAAGCTACTCACATTATTCAACAAAAAACCTGTGTATTTGACATCATAATTGCTTGAACAGTTAACAGTTTGGCCTCAAACAGGCTGGTAAGCTAACAATGTTGTGAACAGCTGGGCCTTGGCCTACAGTATATGGCTGTAAAAAATGCATTACATTTTTGCTGGCTCCCAAAGGATACTTGTATAATTATTTGAGGTGAAGGATACATCTTCAGGGGTGGCAACTAATCCAGAACTGTTTCTGTCTCGGACAAGAGGGTCTACACCTAAGAAAGAATTTATACCTGAGGAGCAAATTCTTTCTTTAAGAGTAGAACTCTTTTTCAGAGGGAAACAATTCACAGGAAAGCAAGCAGGAAGTCATAAAAGTTGTCTCCCTTATAAAAAAAAGTTGGGGTGGGTGCAAAATAAATGTCGGATTCATCCTTTCACTTCAAAGCTTTTTTCTGTGCAATATGACATACTAATGCTACTGAACAAAACTCGGCAAAATCCAGTTATTAACTCATTTTATACCAGAAACCCCAAAACAGGTATCCTGACAAACAGTGCAGGCCCAGATCAGACGCCGCAGAATGCAGCATCTGATCAGGTCCTACACTGCTTGCAAAAAGTTCACCCATTTTCCAAATCAATTTTGAAAAAAAAAACACAACCTGAAACCCCTAAATTTTCAAATGGACTCGTGCTATATATATTAAAGGAAGAAGATTCCATTTGGTACAAAAAGGGATAATTTACCCATTGCAGAATAAAACTTGCAGTAAGATTTCTGTGACCAGCGAAAACTCAGATCAACCTGAAGATCTGGGCAGTCTGATTTAGTCCTTGCTGGTCACATGAACCTTGTATTGACCCTGGACTATCCAAAGAGACATAAGCAACAACTCTTGTCATCGTGGAGCATCACTGTATTTATAGGCTTATCTGAGTCTTTCTTGGTAGCATGTCCTTCTATTTACTCTGACATAAGCAACAACACTTGTCATTACAGATCACGGCTGGATTTGCAGGAGCTTTCCCAGTCACATGAACCTTCTATTGACTGACATAAGCAACAACTCTTGTCATCATGGCTAAGGCTGCCACGATTAATCGGATAATCGATTAATTGATCGATAGATTCCAGAAATATGATTATCGATACTGATTTTTCGTAATCGATTATTTTCTTAGTAGAATTTACCAGCCAAAGAAATTTCTTAAATAGCTAGATGAGTGGCAAACAGTGCAGACCCTGATGAGACGCCGCGTTCTGCGGCGTCTCATCTGGGTCTACACTGTTTGCTCCGGCCTGTCTGTGCAAATACCTAGAGTTAAGTACAACATATGGTAAGAGTCATATTTAGACAGAAAGCCAGACAGGTAAAATAATGACCAAATCTCCAGTGATTACAAATCGATTATTTATCGATATGGCAAGACCGATAATCGATTATCATTTCAGCACCGATTAGCCAGCCCTAATCATGGCTGGGATTTGCAGGCTGATCTGACCTTTCCCTGGTCACATGAACCTTCTATTGACTCTGACATAAGCAACCGGTTTTAAGCAAATTAAATGACCAAAGCCTATCACAAACATCAAAGGGAATGACAGACAAACAGATCTAAACAAACAACAAAATGACAGATGACAGGCCATTAAAAAGAGCTCTTTCCCAATAGGTGACAACTCAGCTAAACAATTTGGACACACAGAAATGTTAGAATTAAAACATTCATTTAAAAATTGAACAGCACAGAACATACGGCCGCAGCCCATCGGGGCTTGAAGAAATATATGGGCTGCATGATGCTTCCACGCAGAGCTGAAACTGACCCGCACATGAGTACTGGTAAACAGCTTAGAGGATCTAATGACCTTTACAGTGTTGAGGGGGATGTTAAACCTCAAATAAAACAAAACAAAAGCACAGAACATAAAACAAATGAAATCGCAACAAAAGTCCTGCCTTTAAGGGGAGTGGGAACACCTAGCGGATTTCCGCCATTTTTCAAAGGGAGATAACTTTCGGGACTTCCTGTTCAGTTTTCTATAAGTCCTGTCCCACTGAAAAAGGGGTCTACTCATAAAGGAATTTGCTCCTCAGGAGCCAAATCTTTCCTTTAAGAGTTGATCCCTGTTGATATGGGAGACAAAAATACTTTTGCAGGAGTTGCCGCCCCTGAAGGTGTTCCCATTCCCCTTGAACCGATTTCACACAGCCCCAAACTTTGCACTCATACTCTGCCACGGTTTGCACAGTTTAGTCGGTGTTAGCTGGCATGGAGGCAACCTTGCTCATCAGCGTGTCATTACAAGAAACAAATAAAATCAAAGGAAATGCTGTGACAATGCAAGAATGAGGACTTGACAGTTACAATGTGTTGGGGCAAGGGCAAACTTAACCCATTTTATACCAGAAACCCTAAAACGTGTATTTGGCAAACAGTGCAGGCCCAGATCAGACGCCGCAGAACGCGGCGTCTGATCAGGGCCTACACTGTTTGCAAGAACCGTAGCCATTTTTAAAAAAAAAAAAAAAAAATTGAAGAAAGCACAACCTGTCACCCCTAAATTTTGAAATGGACTCCTGTTATATATAAGAAGGAAGATTCTATTTGGTACCAAAAGGGTTAAAATGGCTCCTCTTTGTATCATAAATGGTTGTTACAAAAGCACAGGGCCAATTAAATGGACCGCATGATGCTTCCACGCAGAGCTGAATCCGGCCCGCACACGAGTACTGGTAAACCACTTAGAGGATCTCAGCTAACCCAGGCAATGCGGTGCGAGTTTGACTGTCCATGCTTATAAACCCTATTGCTTTCATTTGGCGACAGGGCTTGAGATGTCATTTCATCTCAGTGTTGGGTAAAAGTCCCACAAAATTTGAAGCAACGTCTCCAAAATGACCTACATAGTGTTGACCGGGATGTTAAACATCAAATCAAACAAACAAATCCAGATAAGGCAGATTTACAATAACCAAAGGATATTGTAAAAATCCTCAAAGTTAGATACCTTGAGAACTTGCTGTGATTCTCAAAAATTTTTTAGCAAATTTGTTTCACAATGCAGAAAGGAGTCCAAAAAGTGCAGACGGAATGGCAAAGAGTGTAGACCCTGATCAGACTTCTGATCTGGGTCTGCACTGTTTTCTTAGGCCTGTCTGTCCCCAATAATTAGGATCATTATGGTATGTTGTGGGTACCCACATCAAATGATTTGTTTGGGAAATTGAAAAAAATTATTTTGAACTCCCTTCTTAGCTGGAGTAACGTGTATGCCCTGGCCGCTGTCAGCTGTGCTGCAGTCTTGGTTGTGATTGTAAATAGTCATGTATGTAAAGATCAGACAGATTTATATTTCACATTATATCGTTGTTAACCAGTATCACTATAATTTGTCATTGTAATCAGTAATGCCTCATATGTGATTGTAGTTACGTTAACCCTTATCTTGCTGTTCACGTCAACCCCTACCTTTGCAAACAGTGAAGATCCAGATCAGATCAGGATCTTCACTGTTTGGCATTCAGTTTATGAATTAGTAGCAATAAATTACATCAAGTAATCTGATTGGTTCAAAGTCAGAAATGGGTGTGGCTAAACTGAATATTTAGCAAGAGAAGGGTTAACAGACACTCTGAAATGGTTTTGACCCTTTTTGTACCTCCTTATATATGGCAGGAGTTCATTTCAAAATTTAGGGTTGACAGGATGTGTTTTCTTTAAAATTTATTTGGAAAATAGCTGATTATTTTGCAAATAGTGTAGGCTATGATCAGAAGCCGCATTCTGTAGCGTCTGATCAGGGCCTGCACTGTTTCGGGGTTTCTAGTACAAAATGGGTTAAGAGGGTAAGTTACAAATTTAGCCTGGACATCCTCTAAAATGCCTAGACAGCTTGAAGAGGAGGAGCAGTGAGGGTTGTGAAATTTACTGGCCAAGTCAACATAATTAAGGTCATTTTGAGCTGGTCAATTTGCCTAAGACATTGGTGATGGTTGGGGTTGGGGACAGGTTTATGTACAGTCAAACCTGTCTTAGTGGCCACCTCTATTAAGCAAGCAACCTGTCTTAAGCAAGCAGGCATTCAGTTCCCGAAAAAAAAGAAAATGCTTTAAAATTCACCTGTGTTAAGCAAGCACCTGCCTTAAGCAAGCACTTTTTGAATATCCCAGAGCTGCTTGCTTAATACAGGTTGGACTGTATACATAAGTGGTTAACCAACACAGTCTACATAAATGGTTATCCATGTCTTCCCAGAAACTGACATTTCTTAAGTTAGCAGAAAAGAGAGAGGTGGGGGGTGACCTATTTTTACATATGTGGTTATCCAGTACAGTCTACTTGAGTTGTTAACCATTTCTTCCCAGAAACTGACATATCTTAACCCTTCTCTTGCTGAATATTCAGGTAAGCCACACCCATTTCTGACTTTGAAGCAATCAGATTACTTGATGTAATTTATTACTACAAATTCATAAACTGAATGCCAAACAGTGTAGATCCTGATCAGATGGCTTCTTCAGAAGCCATCTGATCTGGATCTTCACTGTTTGCAAGGATAGGGATTGTCCTGAACAGCAAGTCTGGAGAAACATCTGGAATATTATCCCTATAAAGTCCTCATTTATCCTCCTTATTGGAGCTAAGCCTATGTTTTGTTTATTTTGATCTTGATTCTAAAGGGTTTGAACTGGTTTCAGTTCTTCATCTATCCAGTAAGGTAGCAGGAAAATCATTAAAAGTACTTTAAAACAATTTTCGTTTTTACATTTTTTTTTTCAATTTGTTTTGCTTAATGTATAATTTGATATCAATATTCTGTGTTTTCAGGAAAGTGAACCATAGTTAGAATATATCTGTTTTATGATACCGTATCAACCCTATGTATTCGGACAGACAAACCTGAGCGTACAGTGTAGACCAAGATGAGATGCCACAGATTTCATCAGGGTCTACACTGTTTGCCATTCATCCATTTGTTTTTAGACACAACTTTGGGGAGTAAATTGCACTTGTTCAAATTTTAGAACAAGTATGGTAAGAAGTTGAGTTGTCCGAATATTTAGGGTAAATACGGTATATGGGCCCCGCCAAGCGATTTTGGTACTTATCGCCTATGCAAGCAGCGAAGGTTCAGGCGAGCCTGCGCATCTCGCCAGAACCTTCGCTGCTCGCTCATACAAGCAGTGAATCAAGAGGAACCTTCAGACAGAAAGCCATATCCCTGGCCTCTCTGAATAGCTGGGCATGCGCAGTTAAAATTTGTCATGACGGAATGCTCGAAGACACAAATTCGATTGGCGGGGCTCATATGGTAAGAGTCATGCTTTGACAGAAAGCCAGAAATGTAAAATTTTGATCAAACCTTCAGTGATATCTATTCGTTTATCCATCACAATGTCAGGACTGATAATCGATTATCTATTCATCTCTTATTAGCCAGCCATCCATGTTTGTGGACATCAGCATCAGCCTGATATTTGTGGAATTCATATTTTTTGGATGCAATAGCCCTCATTGTTCATTCTGTATGTTAAACATATACTGTGCATATTTTACATATTTTTATTGGACGGGTTTTTCAAGGAAAAATTCTGTCCTTTAGAATAGCGATGTGCGGGCGGGCGGCCGGGACGGTTTTTCAAAGAAAAATTCTGTCCTTTAGAATAGCGATGTCAGTGCGGGCAGGCGGCCTGGCGTCCGTGTCCCGGTTTACCTTTTGATTGACTTTTTAGCTCACCAGAGCCGAAGGCTCCGGGGGAGCTTATAGGATAGGCAGTTGTCCGTCTGCGTCTGTGTCGTCTGCGTCGTCGTGTGACGTCAACACTTTTAAACATCTTCTCCTCTGAAGCCACTGGGCGGATTGGGCCCAAATTTTATCTGTAGCATCCTTTGGCTGGGGGATTAAAAGTTTTTTTTTTTTTTATGAAAATCAGCTCATTTGTTTGGTTGCTATGGCAACTTAGAGTTTCCATAGACTTATAATGGGGAAAATTGAAAAATGGCATTTACTGCCAAGTCATTGCAGATATTTTGACAAAACTTTATAGAAATGTTTCTTGAGTAAACTTCTCTCAGCTGTAAGCTTTTATGCCAACCTGAAGGTCCCCCATGTTGTGCCGGGGCCATGCCCCACCCCCTCCACTTCATAAAAGGCCATATATCACAGAAACCATTCAGATCCCGACCCCTAAACCATATATATTCTTGTTCCTATTGATAAGACGCATTCAGTGACACCCACCTAGGGGTCCTCAGGGATGCACCGAGGCCGTGCCCCACCCCCTCCACTTAATAAAAGGCCCAATATATTGGAAACCATTCAGATCCCCACCCTTAAACAATATATATTCTTGTTCCTTATGATAAGACCATTCAGTGACATCAACCTGGGAGTCCAGGGGATGCGCCGGGGCCATGCCCCACCCCCTCCATTTCATACAAGGCCCAATATCTCAGAAACCTTACAGATCCCTGCCCCTAAACCATATATATTCTTGATCCTTATGATAAGACACATTCATTGACACCAACCTGGGGGTCCTCAGGGATGGGCCGGGGCCTTGCCCACCCTTTCACTTCACAAAAGGCCATATATTTCAGAAACCATTAAGATCCTCACCCCTTAACCATTTATATTCTTGTTCATTATCATAAGACGCATTCTGTGATACCAACCTGGGGATCCCCAGGGATGTGCTGGGGCCATGCCCCACCTTCTCCATTTCATAATCTCACAATATCTCGGAAACCATACAGATGGCTACCCACTAAACCATATATATTCTTGTTTCTTATGATAAGACACATTCCTTGAAACCAACCTGGGAGTCTCCTGGGGCCTTGCCCCACTCCTCCACTTCACAAAAGGCCTTATATCTCAGAAACTGTTCTTAGCCCCACCCTAAACCATATATATTCATCTTCCTTATGATAAGACGCATACAGTGACACCAGCTTGGGAGTCCCTGTGGCATGCCCAGGCCATGCCCCATCGCTTTACTTCATTAAAAGCCATATATCTCAGAAATAGTTCAGATCCCCACCCCTAAATCATATACTTTTTCCTTATGATAAGACTCGTTCAATCACACCAACCTGGGGGTCTCTTTGTGCTGAGGCAATGTGCCCCGCCCTTCCACTTCATAAAAGGCTTTATATTTCAGAAGCCATTTAAATTCCCACCCCATAATCATATATGTTTTAGTTCCATATTATTAGCACACCTACTGTAGGGGGGTCCACAGGGCCATTCCTATCCTTTCCACTTCATAAAAGGGCCTCAAATCTCAGAAACCGTTCAGATTCCAACCCCTAAACCATATATATACTTGGTCCTTATGATAAGACACATTTAGGGACACAAATCTTGGGCTTTCCTGGGATCAACAGGGCATGCCCCAACCCCTCCACCACTTAAGAGGCCTTACAGATCCCCACTGCTAAACCATATATATTCTTGTTCCTTATGCTAAGACACATTTAGTGATACCAACCAGGGCTCCATTGGGTCCATGCCCCACCCCCTCTACTTCATTAAGGCCTAATGTTACAGATACTGAGTCCACATGGGTGCTCATTTGGACATGGCGGTTCATTTGGTAGATTAAAATAATATCATGTTAAAATACATGGCTGCCATTGGGCAGTGCCCACCTGAGCTCTGGTGAGCATAGTGGCCCATGGGCCTCTTGTTTTCCAAAGTTATGTATTACCTTTATTATCCACTGGATTGCTTTCATATTAGGACTGATGTTTAATTGGGTGGTTCACTTTCATATGCAATCCATTATTTCCACCAAGGAGCAACATTTTTGTGGGAAATTGGCATTTTTGGAAACTCCTACTGAAAAACCCATCCGTAATGCCATTTGGCGTTTTTCTTATATAGTATTACATCAAAATATTACTGTGTCCTAACCTTTGAAGCAGAACTTTTCTTTCCTATTTTTCAGGAAAAAAAGGATTGACATTTCATGTGAATCTTCTGCCCTTTTCAGAAAAAAAGGCTTGATATTTCATGTAAATTGTCTGCCCTTTTCAGAAAAAAAGGCTTGACATTTCATGTGAATTGTCTGCCCTTTTCAGAAAAAGGCTTGATATTTCATGTGAATTGTCTGCCCTTTTCAGAAAAAAGGCTTGATATTTCATGTAAATTGTCTGCCCTTTTCAGAAAAAAGGCTTGATATTTCATGTGAAATGACTGCCCTTTTCAGAAAAAAGGCTTGATATGTCATGTGAATTGTCTGCCCTTTACAGAAAAAAGGCTTGACATTTCATGTGAATTATCTGTCTTTTTTATGCCCCCGGAATCTAAGATTCTGGGGGGGCATATAGTTTTTGGTCTGTCCGTCTGTTTGTCTGTTTGTCCATTTGTCCGTCTGCAAAAACTTTAACATTGGGCATAACTTTTGAATGGTAAGTGGTACAGCTTTCATACTTCACATGTGCATTCCTTGTCACAAGACCTTTCAAGAGGTACCATAAATTTTGACCTCGTGACCTTGGACCTTGACATTTGACCTACTTTTTGCCTCCGTCTGTTTGTCTGTTTGTCCGTTTGCAAAAACTTTAACATTGGGCATAACTTTTGAATGGTAAGTGGTACAGCTTTCATACTTCACATGTGCATTCCTTGTCACAAGACCTTTCAAGAGGTACCATAAATTTTGACCTCGTGACCTTGGACCTTGACATTTGACCTACTTTTGGCCTCATTTTTAAAAACTTTAACATTGGCCATAACTTTTGATTGGTAAGTGATAGAGCTTTCATATTTCACATGTGCATTCCTTGTCACAAGACCTTTCTATTGGTACTATAATTTTTGACCTCATGACCTTGACCTTGGCATATGACCTACTTTTTTAAAAACTTTAACATTGGCCATAACTTTTGATTGGTAAGTGATAGAGCTTTCATATTTCACATGTGCATTCCTTGTCACAAGACCTTTCTATTGGTACTATAATTTTTGACCTCATGACCTTGACCTTGGCATTTGACCTACTTTTTAAAAACTTTAACATTGGCCGTAACGTTTGATTGGTAAATGGTAGAGCTTTCATATTTCACGTGCATTCCTTGTCACAAGACCTTTCTAATGGTACCATAATTTTTGACCTCATGACCTTGACCTTGATGTTTGACCTACTTTTTAAAAACTTTAACATTGGCCATAACTTTTGATTGGTAAATGGTAGGGCTTTCATATTTCACATGTGCATTCCTTGTCACAAGACCTTTCTAGTGGTACCATAATTTTTGACCTTGTGACTTTGACCTTGATGTTTGACCTACTTTTTAAAAACTTTAATATAGTCCATAACTTTTGATTGGTAAGTGATAGAGCTTTCATATTTCACATGTGTATTCTTTCTCACAAGACCTTTCCAGTGGTACCATAATTTTTTACCTCATGACCTTGTGGCCTCAACCATGACATACTTTAGTGATGGGGCTTTCATATTGCACAGGCGCTGTCCGGGGGCATCGGTGTTTCACAAACACATCTTGTTCAGAAAAAGGCTTGATATTTCATGTGAATTGTCTGCCCTTTTCAGAAAAAGGCTTGATATTTCATGTGAATTGTCTGGCCTTTTCAGAAAAAAGACTTGAAATTCCATGTGAATCGTCCGCCCTTTTCAGAAAAAAGGCTTGATATTTCATGTGAATCGTCTGCCTTTTTCATAAAAAGGCTTGACATCTCATGTGAATCATCTGCCCTTTTCAGAAAGAAAAAAGGCTTGATATACATGTGAATTGTCTGCTGGGCAGACAATTCACATGAAATGTTAAGCCGTTTTTTCTCTGGAAAATAAAGACAATGAAAAAAAAAAAAAAATTAGATTTTCATTTGCTTTATAATTTTCCTTGTTGCTAAAAGGAAAATAAGTATGTCTCAGATGCAATTGAGTATAACTTTGTAAAGTAAGGGAATTTTTTCATGTACTTCTCAATAAAACAACACTCCTTGTGTCTTCTCAAAACATGCTTAATACTAAAAATATTTATAAACTCTTTATAATAGCTCTTTAAGAATGATAGAGTGTGCATGTGATATGCTAGTTACATACAGACATATAGGTGTACTTTTGATATATTTACTTGTATCAGTTTTATTCATTCTTCATCTACCGTAAAATTTCGCTATTAAGACCACCTTAAATTAAGACTATTTCTGCTTTAAAAAGCTTATTTTGAAGGGTGTACTTTTTAATCTTTCTTTTTGTTTTCTGCCACAGCGTCCTCTGGTCAAGGACCACCTTTGGGGCTGTTCAAAAATGGTCTTTAAGACCACTTTTGAACAGTCCCAAATGTGGTCTTAATATAGAAATTTTACTGTATTTCTTTCCGTATCACCATCACAAAAACAAGCCTATAAAATTTTGACCTCCTGAAATCCCACTTTATATAGTAAAATTGGGGTTTACAGGTGTACATATTTGTTCTCTTATTTCTGTGCAAAAACATAGATTGTGGGTACTTGTTAGAACTGCCTCATCGAGGTCAAGGGGTTCTAAAGAGTAGCCACAAGCTATGTTTTGAGCTCAAATATAAAAAATATATTTTTTTTTATCTGAAAACTTTCATATTTTGGTGGTATATTTCAATATATTTGAATAGGCATGTTTTCCTAATGTCACTTTGTATGTAGATAGCTGTTTTCTATTAAAATTATACATGTATTTCAACAATAATTTCATTTCATTCAAAAGTCCCACAAAATTGGAAGCAATGTCTCCAAGATGACCTAAATTGTGTAGATGGGGTTGTTAAACCTCAAATCAAACAAGAGCTAGATTTTTTTCTATTTGTGCATAGTAATATATTTAGCTTATAATAGCTGAAGGGTACAGGGGAGCTTATAGTATATAGACAGTGGTCCCCGATCTGTGTTGTTGTCTGCGGCATCGTGTCATATTCAGCATTTCTAAAGGACATCTCCTCTACAAGCACTAAGCTGAGTGAAACCAAATTTTGTGCTGAACGTCCATTGGATTAGGGATTAGTTTGTTCATGTGAGGGCTAGGTCATTTGACCAGCATGGTCGCTATGCCCAATATATGGTAAAAAAAAAAAAAAAAATCTTTTTCTTTAAAAATGAATGGCTGATAACCTTGAAGCTCAGTATGCACCACCACGATCTCTGGGCTCACCAAGCTTGTTGCCATGCATTATGAAAACACGCCTATTCAAATACATTGTAACCTTTTTCGCCGAAAAAAAGAAAATTTTAAGATGAGAAATTGTCATATTTTTCTTAATTCTGCTCAAAATATAGATTGTGGGTACTCGTTAGAACCGCCTCATTGAGGCGGTTCTAATGAGTACCCACAATCTATATTTTGGAGCAGAAATAAGAACAAAATATAGATTGTGGGTAATCGTTTAGAACCGCCTCATTGAGGGGGTTCTAACCAGTACCCACAAACTATATTTTGGAGCAGAAATAAGAAAAAATAAGGTTTACCCCTGTAATCCCCAGTTTTACTGTATAAAAGAGGGGTTCAAGGGGGTCAAAATTATATAGGCATGTTTTCGTGATGGGATTCAAAAATCAAAATTGTTTGAGGGACCTGGGTGACATGACCAAAATTTTCTTGGAGCAATGATCATGGGTTGGGCCTCTGCTAGACCATTTTAGTCTACTGAAACAAGAGGCCCATGGGCCACTATGCTCACCAGAGCTCAGGTGGGCACTGCCAAATTGCAGCCATGTATTTTAACATGATATCATTTTAATCTGCCAAATGAACCCCCATATCCAAATGAGCATCAATGTGGACTCAGTATATGAAACATTAGGCCTTTTATGAAGTAGAGGGGGTGGGGCATGGACCCAATGGAGCCCTGGTTGGTATCACTAAATGTGTCTTATCACAAAGAACAAGAATATATATGGTTTAGCAGTGGGGATCTGCATGGCTGGAGATAAAAGTGGAGGGGTTGGAGCATGCCCTGTCGTTCCCAGGAAAGCCCAAGATTGTTGTCCCTAAATGTGTCTCATCATAAGGACCAAGTATATATATGGTTTAGGAGTGGGAATCTGAACGGTTTCCAAGATATCCTTTCATGAAGTGATAAAGGAGAGGACTGGCCCCTGCGGACACCCCTACAGTAGGTGTGCTAATAATAAGGAACAAGAACATTATATGAATATGGGGTGGGGATTTGAATGGTTTCTGAAATATATGGCCTTTTATGAAGTGGAAGGGCGGGGCACATTGCCTCAGCACAAAGAGACCCCCAAGTTGGTGTGACTGAATGAGTCTTATCATAAAGAACAAGAATATATATGGTTTAGGGGTGCGGATCTGAACTACTTCTGAGATATGTGGCTTTTAATGAAGTCAAGCGGTGGAGCAAGGCCCGGGCATGTCCCGGGGACTCACAAGCTGGTGTCAATGAATGTGCCTTATCATAAAGGAAGATGAATATATATGGTTTAGGGGTGGGGCTCTGAACATTTTCTGAGATATAAGGCCTTTTGTGAAGTGCAGGGGTGGGGCAAGGCCCAGGGAGACCCCCAGGTTGGTGTCAATGAAAGTGTCTTATCATAAGGAACAAGAATATATATGGTTTAGGGGTGGGGATCTGTAAGGTTTCCGAGATATTGTGATATTATGAAATGGAGGGGGTGGGGCATGGCCCCAGCACATCCCTGGGGACCCCCATTTGGTGTCACTGAATGTGTCTCATCATAATGAACAAGAATATATATGGTTTAGGGGTTGGGATCTGAACAGTTTCTGAGATATATGGCCTTTTGTGAAGTGAAGGGGTGGGGCATGGCTCCGGCGCACCCCGGAAGACCCCCAATTCGGGGTCAATGAATGCGTCTTATCATAAGGAGCAAGAATATATATGGTTTAGGGGTGGGGATCTGTAAGGTTTCCGAGATATTGGGCCTTTTATGAAATGGAGGGGCGGGACATGGCCCTGGCGCATTCCGGGGGACCCCCAGTTTGATGTCACTGAATGCGTCTTATCATAAGGAACAAGAGTATATAGGGTTCAGGGGTGGGGATCTGAATGGTTTCCGAGATATTGGGCCTTTTATGAAGTGGAGGGGGTGGGGCATGGCCTCGGCACATCCCGGAGGACCTCCAGGTTGGTGTCACTGAATGCGTCTTATCAATAGGAACAAGAATATATATGGTTTAGGGGTGGGGATCTGTAAGGTTTCTGAGATATAGGTCATTTTATGAAGTACTGGGGGGCGTGGCATGGCCCCGGCACAACCTACTGGACCCCCAGGTTGACATAAAAGCATATGGCTGAGAGAAGTTTACTAAAGGAACATTTCTATGAAAGTTTTGTCAAAATATCTGCAAAGGCTTTGTAGTTAATGCCATTTTTCAATTTTCCCCATTATAAGTCTATGGAAAATCTAAGTTGCCATAGCAACCAAACTAAAGAGCCGAATTTCATAAAAAACACAAAACCTGTTAAGGCAAATATGGTGAATATTTCCATAAACTTTCAGCCTCATAGAGCATACGGTTTCTGAGGAGATGATTTTTTAAGTATTTTTTTTTTCTATTTTTTCATTTTGGTTTCCATGGCAACCAATACAAATGAGCAGTAGGCCTAAAATCATATGGCAGATAGTAGATTGCCTAAGGAATATTTCTATGAAAGTTTTGTCAAAATATCTGCAGTGGCTTGGCAGTAAATGCCATTTTTCAATTTTCCCCGTTATAAGTCTATGGAAACTCTAAGTTGCCATAGCAACCAAACCAATGAGCCGAATTTCATAAAAAACACAAACTTTCAATCCCCCAGCCCAAGGATGCTACAGATAAAATTTGGGGTGAATCGGTCCAGTGGCTTCAGAGAAGAAGATGTTTGAAAGTGTTGACGTCAGACGACGACGACAACGACGACGACGACGCCGCCGGACAACTGCCTATCCTATAAGCTCCCCCGGAGCCTTCGGCTCTGGTGAGCTAAAAAAGTATGGCCACTAGTGTTTTTTTTTTTTCCAAACTTTAGAGCTGGTGAGCATAATGGCCTATGAGCCTCTTGTTGTTTTGGCTATGCCACTATGAATTGAAGTTGACTTGTTAACCCGTATCTTGCTGAATGTTCATTTAAGCCACACCCATTTCTGTCTATCAACCAATCAAATTACTTGATGTAATTATTGCTACATATTCATAAACTGAATGCCAAACAGTGTAGATCCTGATCAGATGGCTTCTTCAGAAGCCATCTGATCTGGATCTACACTGTTTGCAAAGATAGGGGTTGTCGTGAACAGCAAGATAAGGGTTAACATAATAATCGTGTAAAACAAGACAGTCCACTGCTAAAATAAATGAATAAATGCATAGCAATAAATGAATAAATACATTGCTTAACTTATTAGATTCCCGCAAATTTTGGCTCTAAGTATAGATTTTGGGTGCTCATGAGAACCACTTCACTGAAGAAGCAAGTAAAAAAAAAATTGCATTCATAAATTTTGTCACAGTTTTTATCAGATCATTATCCAAGTATAAGATCATGCCATTGTGCAGTATAGGCATTGTGTATCGTTTTGGTATTTTACTCAGTATGTGCCATTGAGGGAATTGGATACCCCTGTCCTACCGGTATTTTCTGCCATTTTTGCAAGGGAAACAACTTTTGAAATGGCTTGCTAGTTTTCCTGTAACACTCGGTAAAAGGTGTCTACTCCTGAAGGAAAGAATTTTCTCCTAAGGGTCTTCTCTGAGAAGAAAGAATTTTCACCTTAGGGTCTACTCTCAAAGGAAAGAATTTGCTCCTTAGGAGCAAATTCTTTCCTTTGAGAGAAGACCCCTATGAAAATTTAAAACGAAAAACATTTTGAAAGAGTTGCCTCCCCTGAAGGTGTATCCATGCCCCTTAATATCAGTGTTGGACAATCATATGTCTTTAGTTTTAAAGCTGATAGTTGAGTTAAAACGTATTATTCTAGGTAGATACTGTAAACCAGTTGTTTGTTTTTGTGGCTAGATATTTACGCATTTTGCCAGTGTTTAACAAATCTCTCTAACTGGACCCAGTTTTTTTTCTCCTGCAAAATTATCAGTGATTTTGAGGTGGAACTACTTGTTCAAATTGTGTAAGGACATTGTTTTAAAAATAATTATTGATAAATTATTAAGACTATGGCTATTTTTGGAGGATTGGGAAAGCTAAAATTATACTGAGGACCCTTGTTATAGCGACAGGACATTTTGATGTTCAAAGAATTTATCACTGTAAAAACCCAAAAAGGTGTAGTTTTATAAGATTGTCTTAATTAGTCCAAGAAACAAGTGTTGTGAGCATTTGTTTGAATTGCCTCACTGCTGAGGCGATGTGATGAGGTGATGTGAGGCATTTTCAAATATATCCACAACACTTTGTGCCACTTTGAATATTGATTGCAATATTCAGTAATATCGCCATTGATCCTTCTCAACTTGAGCTTGGTCCCCACCCATCGGGGCTTGAAGAAATAGATTGGGCTGCATGATGCTTCCACGCAGAGCTGAAACCGATCGCACATGAGCACTGGTAAACCGCTTAGAAATTCTGAGCTTGCCCAGGAAAAGTTGTGCGAGTCGGACTGTCCATGCATATAAACCCTATTGGTTTCATTGGGCAGCAGGGCTTGAGATGTCATTTCATCTAAATGTTGGGTAGAAGTCCCACAAAATTGGAAGCAATGTCTCCAAAATGACCTATACAGTGTTGATGGGGACGCTAAACCTCAAATCAAACAAACAAACAACTTGAGCTAAGGATTTTTTCATTGAGACTGACAATATACAGGAGAACTTGGATGGCTTGAACACCGATGGCTCGTTTTTACCATGACTGAGTCGAACCCATTCTTGAGCCCCTTGTGAAATCCTCTACATAAGAAATAGTTTGAATAATTAAGGAGATTTTAGTCTAATGTATGCTGTGTGCATACATTTCTTTTAAATGTATGCTGTGTGTACTCATTAGAATCGCCTTGATGAGGTGATTCTAATGAGTACACACAGCATACATTTTCATTACAGAACACCGAAAAGATGTCTAAAAGTATCTTGTTATGCCCCTGACAGTAACCCTCAGTGACTCGAACTACCCCTGTTTCAAACAGATTTTCGAGGTCCCAAAGGTGTTTGAGCCATTGAAGTTTGACTGTAATGACTTTTGTCCCTACACCAAATATTAGTGTAAAGAGGTTTGCCTCAACTGCACCACAATATGACAAACCTTCCACTGCCTGACCAAAGAAAAAAGTTAAGCTTATCTTGTAGTATATATGAGCCCGGCCAAGCGAATTTGTGTCTTCGAGCATTCCGCCATGACAAATGTTAACTGCCCATGCCCAGCCATTCAGAGGGGCCAGGGATATGGCTTTCTGTTGTAAGGTTCCTCTTGATTCACTGCTTGTACGAGCGAGCAGCAAAGGTTCTGGCGAGACTGCGCGAATGCGCAGGCTCGCCTGAACCTTCGCTGCTCTCATAGGCGATAAGTACCAAAATCGCTTGATGGGGCCCATATTTATATGACATTCTCAGAAATTTTCGGGCTTGTGGAGCTACAACATCATCGGCAGGAAACTTCATCACGAAAACACGGCTTTATAATTTTGACCCAATGAACCCCTTTTTTGTATATAGCAAAACTGGGGTTTACAGGGGTAAACCTTCCTTATTTTTGCACTTAAATATAGATTGTTGGTACTTTTAGAATTGCCTTGATTAGGGGCTTCTAACAGGTACCTCAATCTACATTTGATTGGAATTTCTTAATATTTTCATTTTTTCAGTGGTAAAATTTACAGTGTAATCTTATAGGTGAGTTTTAGTAATGTCTAATTTAATTCACTATATGTAAATGGGGACGTAAACTAATTGGAAACATATGCACTGGCTGTCCAAGGAGCCAACCATTTTCCAATATTTAGCTGTAATTTTGGTGTATTGATTTTAGAATATCTACTGCCCAGTGACAGAGACAAAATTTCAGCCACATTACCCAAACAGCACAAACTTCATTACGTCTATCTAGTCTATCTATCTATCTATCTATCTATCTATCTATCTATCTATCTATCTATCTATCTATCTATCATCTATCTATCTATCTATCTATCTATCTATCTATCTATCCAGGTGTCTGGTGTGCTTCAGACCGGGGGTCAGTGCAGTGAATGGTTAAAAATAGAACAGAATGATAAAAACAGGTGAAGGTGAGATAAAGATGATAGGTTAAAATGTTAAAAGTCTGTTGAAGGCAAAGTGCAAAGATAAAAAGTTAAAAACAATGCTTCCGGTCTATGGCATGGAGTAGGACAGACTGCTGACTGCCAGTCTGAAAGATTCAAGATCTGGCAGTAATGCTACAGCTGGCGGCAGCCTGTTCCACTGGACAATGGCGAGGGGAAAAAATTAGAACTTGTAGTAGTCAACAGCTGTGTGAATTTGGATAAATGCTAGAGGGTGTGAACTTGAACGTCGTGTAGTTACTCTTGGATGCACAACATATGGTGGCATTGGCACTGCAACAAGACCGTGCACTATCTTGTAAAATAGGCATAACCGTGCATCTGTGCGCCTGTCCTCAAGGGATCTCCATCCAAGCTGCCCAAGCATGCGGCTGACACTGTCATAAGTTGAATAGCGGCTAAGGGTCCAGCGAGCAGCACGCCTCTGAACCAGTAACATAACATAACCAGTTACGTAACATTTTGTTTGTTTGATTTGTGGTTTATTATCCCCGTCAACACTTTAAAGGTCATTTTGAGGACATTGCTTCCAATTTTGTGGGACTTTTACCCGACATTGAGATAAAATCACATCTCAAGCCCTGTCCCCCAATGAAACCAATAGGGTTTAATAGCATGGGCGATCCGCCTTGCACGCAGTTCCTGGACAGGCTTAGATCCTCTTAGCAGTTTACCAGTACTAGTGTGCAGGCCGGATTCAGCTCTGGGTGGAAGGATCATGCAGCCCATATATTTCTTCAAGCCCCTATGGGTGGGGGCCGTCATTACATAACATATGACTAATCTTGCTTACCAAGCAACCAAAAAACTGTAAATAAGATATCCCACCACTTGTTTTGACAGAGGCCCTAGAAAATACAAAAATCTAAAAAAAAAAAAAAAAACATCTACCTCCGTAAGCCCAGAAATCTTACAGATTGTCAAACATGTTGCCAACGGCATGAAAAGAGTGTTGCTGAGATTTGTTTTTGTGCAGACATTTTGTCACCTGTTTATTATTATTATTATTTTTACATGTTCTTTTCACAGGGAGCAATATTAAAAGCATTTTGTTTCACCATAGCCTTTGTATCAGTAGGTCTTGTCAGCTATGACGTCGTTTTGAAAATACAGTAAAATTTCGCTATTAAGACCACCTAAAATTAGGACTAATTCTGCTATAAAAAGCTTTTTTTGAAGGGTACACTTAATTTTTCTTTGTGTTTTCTGCCTACAAAGTCCTCTGGTCAGGGACCACCTTTGGGACTATTCAAAAGTGGTCTTTTAGACCACTTTTGAACAGACCCAAAGGTGGTCTTAACATAGGAATTTTACTGTATAGCGTGTCCTGTCAGTGGAAGTCATTTTTGTTTGAAACAGTTCTTACAGTCAAAGAAGACAACATATTATGAAATAAGCAAATAATAAAAAGAAGTAAACTTTGTGTATATGTTCATTTTGTTTTTTTAGCCCCTTCCATAAGGAGCAAATGCTCCCATCATGTGAAAAGTCAGTGAAAAGACACCCCCTTAAACCCTACTTTATATAGAGAAAACTTGTTTACGGGAGTATACATTATTTTTCATATTTCTGCTCCAAGACATAGGTTGTGGGTACTCGTTAGAACCGCCTCATTCTAACGAGCACCCACAACCTATGTTTGCAGTATAATTATAGGTTATTGACTTTATATTGTGAAATATTCGGCACGAGTTCATATGGCAAAGGACACACGAGCTTGCGAGTGCGTCTTCGCCATATGAACGAGTGCCGAATATTTCACAATATAAAGTCAATAACCTTTTTATTATACACCCAAAATTTCAAATGTCGGCTAGAATTCAGGATTGCCTGGTATGAATTTCTGAACGTAAAATCCGATTATACATCTTTAAGTGGTTTGAAATGAAAAATAATGAAGGTCGTTAAGTGTCTCCCTACGCGTTGAAAAACCACGCCCAACGGCGCCAAAGTGAAGACGACGTCAACGTTGGTGGATGTGACGTCATTAAAAACATTGACGTTTCCCAATACAGGACGCCATTTTTTCCAAAGCGTCGGTTATATTTCTTTCAAAATACTCTTGATTTCTTAGAAGAAAGTATTGAAAATCTATACAGATTGCAGGTAGGTCATATTTGACAGCATAAAATGCGGTTTATGCACTTTGTCAGAACCTATATTCGTTTTGTTTTACGTTCTTTCAGTCGATACGCACGACAAGATGGCTTCAGATTTTTAGTATCGAAATGGACAAATTTGAAAGTAGTTCTATTGTGAACGTGACTGCTTATCTACGGGCAATATGAACTTTACTACGGGCAATTTTTATAGAATATTACACGGTTGTTTTGATATCGGCCCTGGTCTCGGCCCGAGTTGCTTGTCTCAGCCCGAGCCGGAACGGCGAGGGCTGAGACAGGCCGAGGGCCGAGACCAGGGTCGATAGTAAAACTCTTTTTATCATATTCTTATTTGCGTAAAATATTCTAAGATAAAAGAAACATCTCCGTTAAAGCAAGTTTATTTCTTAACTACTTGTTACTAATGATGAACACCTCTGACCTAAGAAGATTCCCTGTAGCCGGTCATACTTGTTCAATGCAATCGTTATATTTAGACGCGGGAAAGTTTAATTCACGTCGATGCATGTTCTTGACTTGACGTCAATGGCGTATATTTACATTTCCAGTGTAAAGTGTAATGTAAACCTACAGAAAACGATTGCGTTCATACGCCGATGAACGCATCGAATCACATGATTTTCAGTGACGTTAAATGACGTCATTCTAAACCATTGTTCTCTACGGGCGTTAATGACGTCAACGCTGCTCCGCTATTTGTAGAAAAACAGCGTGTAAATGTTTTTCAGTAAGTTTGCCTTACAAGCATTTTTTCGCCCAGTGATGAGGGGCAAATAATGTAAATATAAAAAATAAACTTAATTTTTCCGCTTTTCATGAAAATATGAACGACAGTGGGTCGCTAGCAAAGTTTACATGAACCCCTTCGCGGTTCATTTACTTTGCACGCGACCCACTGCGTTCATACTTCCATGAACTGCAGAAAAATAAATTTCATTTCTTAACTCAAAAGATGTAAACAATGTTCAAAATGTATGACCACAGGACATTGACGTTTCATCAGAAAACTTAAAACAGCCCTCACAGTGGCCTAAATCCACTTATATCCCTATAAGCAAGCGAAGCTTGCGAAGGACAACAACGTCTGATGCAGCCAATCACTATTTTTTGTTAAATTGAGACACATTCTGGGACATGCCATACATGTATTTCTATTTGACTTTAATAATAATTCGTACTTCAACAAGCGGCACTAATAACTCAGTCTGAAATACATTTGTTGGTCTATAATTCCCATTTTTATCCGATAAAATTTTACTTTCTCGTATCGGTAAATCTCCATCATGATATACCGCGGTAAATGGTTCAAGGGAAGTAACTGTACTGAAAATGGGTAAAACCCGTATCTCTGCTGCGCGTGTATATCTTCCTCTTAACGTCGGACAACGTCTACAGGCCGGTGTGCATTTGGTGTTCCTTGCTATTTGAAAGAAATCTACACTTTTTAGAAGATATTTATCGTTCTTTTTATATATTGTTTTATATTTTTTGGACTTTCTATTCGTTTTTTTTTTCTGTACAATATTTTTGATCGGCTTTTGCCTGAACATTTTTAGTGATGAATGTCATAAAGTACACCGTCCTTCGGATCGGGACGTTAACTGGAGCCCCCCCCCCCCCCCCCCTGTTCAGGGAGAACCATTCCCTGTGCAGGTTAAAGATCCCTACCGTAATTTCATGATTACTGTGTAGGCTTTCATCCTGCAAACCTGGAGTGTATGTAATGTAAACCTGCGGTAATGGTCAAATGTGACCGACGCAGTATCAGATAGATAGTATATGATCAGAGGGAGAGCGCGATAGCTATGTGAGCGTGATAGCTAAGTGAGCGTGATAGCTCAGTAGGTAGTGCACTTGCCTCTGAAGCTAGAGGTCCCTAGTTCGATACCCGGCAGCGGCTATAAACTTTCAGTGTCCGAAAACACTCTACTGGCATCGTTTGCATTGCATTGATGATTGTTATAAGTGCATCGTCCTTCGAATCGATGCGTTAATTGGATATCCCTTCGCAGGGATAACTATCCCCTTTGCAGGTTAAAGAACCCTATCTACCCATGGATCTATCTTATACGTGTCAGTGAAATCATTGCATATCTGAGACAAAAAAGCGATATTTTAATAGTGTAAAAAAATAACATAACAATGTTATTGTCATAGTACCAGCCCGGAATACTTTTCTCGCCAAAATTAATATGTTTACTATAAAATAATTCGGTACAATACCTTGTAAAAAGCATTCTGTGAACTGTAAAAATGCTGTATTAAAATGGCGATCTGTTTTTGTTTTGCAACTGTCAGTTTTGACGTCATAGCCAAGTCAAAAATTGTGACGTAAGCTCCTATTGTATGGGGCGCCGTATTAATATTTAATCCGTATTTATAGATCAGAAGAGCTTGAAGTTCTAACATGTCAAAATAGCCTGTTAAACCGCTTGGGGTATCTAATCTTGCCTAGGCAAAGCGGTGCGAGCCGGCCGTCCATGCTTATAAACCCTATTGGATTCACTTGGCGGCAGGGTTTGAGATGTCATTTCATCTCAATGTCGGTTTAAAGTCCCACATATTTGGAAGTAACGTCTCCAAAATTACCTTTACAGTGTTGACGGTAACGTTTAACCTCAAATCAAACAAAATCAAAAGAAACCAGGGGCGATAACCTTACGTCGTTCAAAGTAACGTAAACAAAGCAAGGCACGTCTTGCGATATCAAAAGCGCAAAATCCGTGTTCAAACAGCACGCTAATTTCATGATTTGAACATAGTTTTTGCTGTTTGAGCAAGGCTTTCGATCCATTTGACAATGGCTTCAAACATCCATGCGCATAGGTTTTTATGCAAGAACGACTATTTGTTACGGGGTCGATAGGTTAATAAGTTGACACTTTTTTAAGACAAACTTGTCGGGGATTCCACAAGGAAAAGTTCTTGGTTTACTGTTATTCTATCTGTGTGTGTGTGTGTGTGTGTGTGTGTGTGTGTGTGTGTGTGTGTGTGTGTGTGTGTGTGTGTGTGTGTGTGTGTGTGTGTGTGTGTGTGTGTGTGTGTGTGAAATCGGGTTTAACGTCGCTTTCAACAATTTTTCAGTCATATCACGACGGTGTCTGGTTGCGACAGGGAGCTCAATGCTCACGTTTATAGTGCTGCCTCACTGAAGTATCATGTCCCAGACACATTACATGATACCTCACCCAGTCACATTATCCTGACACTGGATCGACCAGTCCTAGCTCTACCCCGTAAATCTGAGTGCCAAGCGAGGAGCAGCTAGTACCATTTTTAACGACTTTGGTATGTCGCGGCCAGGGATCGAACCCGAGACCTCCCGTTCCCCGGAGCGGACACTCTACCAACTGAGCTATCGGGGCCGGTTTTTTTTTATTCTATCTGTACAATAATGATATTTCCACCGATTTACAAATTATAACTAATTAAAAACAGACTTGTCTGGGTAACCACAAGGGATTATTCTTGTTCCTTTGTATTGCTACGGGCTAATTATGTTAATAATTAACAATAATTTAAGACAGAATTTTCTGGGGTACTACAAGGAACTGTTCTTGGTCCAGTGTTATTCTACCTATACAATAATGAAATCTCAATTAACATGGAATCAGAAATAAGACTGTTCGCATACGACTGTATTTGCTAAGGGGTGATAAGGTTAAGAAGTTAACATTTATTTAAGACAGAATTGTTCGGATACAACAAGGGGATGTTCTTGATCCACTGTTATTCTACCTGCATTTTAATGACATGTCATCTGACATGGAAATAGAAATAAGACTGTTCGCAGACTACTGTATTTGCTATGCGGTGATTATAGGTTAATAATTTAACACAAAGTAACAACTTCAAACTAATTAAAGACATAGTTATCTAGGTTAACACAAGGGAATATTGTTGGTCCAATATATTTGCTACGGGTTGATGAGGTGATAAGTCGACACCAATGAAAGACAGAGTATTCCGGGGTACCACAAGGGACTGTTCTTGGTCCAAAGTTATTCTACCTGTACATTAATGATATTTCTACTGGCATGGACTCAGAAATAATATTGTCCGCAGACAATTGTAATATACTGTTGGGTGATAATAGGTTTAATAAGTTGCATGTAACAATTATTTAAGACATAATTGCTTGGGTTCTACAAGGGACGGTTTTTAGTCAACTGTTATTCTAACATGTACAATTATTATATTTCCACTGTCATGGACTCAGAATTAAGACTGTTCACTGACGGATGTATGTGCTACGGGGTGATTAGGCTAATAAGTTAACATTAATTTAAGACAAAGTTGTATTTATTGCCACAAGGGACTGTTCTTTGTCCACTGTTATTCCAAATGTATATTAATGATATTTCTACTTACATGGACTCAGAATTAGGCAGCACAAAATATTCTCCGGGGACACATGCTCAATGACGATTCAGTTTCTTTCAGATTTTTTGTCGGGAATACAGTAGAGCTGGTGACAATCGAATTTTGAGATGAAATAGTAACCCTCAAGAGATAATCATATTTTAGAATCCGCATATGCCCAGGCTGATCTCTAGGCACACATGCAACTGACGTTTCAACGCCTCTCCAGATTTTTCTTGTCGAGAAATAAAATCAAGCTGGTAACGGCATTGCTATTGAGTATGAGTTGATTTCAGAAATCTATTTTCGGTTAATGCGTGTAACCCCATTTTGCGGTTGTAACGGATGCATACAGGCTATGTTTATGAGCAGATAGGGCCGTAAAACCAAAATAAAAAACAATGTAATTTGACGTGTCACCACTAACAATGTTGATTCTGATTATGATTCAGATAATGTGCAGCAATATCCAAGACAGGGTGACCAATATCACTGGACAGCAATTTATATTCAGGATATGGTTACCTTTCACCATATAGGGTAACCAATATCCATGTCTATCAATAAAAAAGGTAGGAGACAGTTGGATCATACTTTTATACAACGGTATAAAGGGTGCTACCAGCAATCCAACATATGACCTTGTACCCCGAGCTACGCACTGTACAAATCATCATTTGCTGGCCATTTAGACCCCAAACTGCAAGAAATGACATTCATAATGAATCGTTATTCCCTCGAACCATTACAGTCGGAATGCCCTTCCACACTCAATTCGACAGCTGAAGATGCTGAGGATTGTGTAGCTAAGTTTATATCTTGGATGACAACTACTAATATACCATACCACATGTCCTGGTTTATGAATGTCAGCTGACGGGCCTCCGTGGACTAGTGGATAAGAGCGCTGACTCGAGCCTCGCTCGGGTCACATGTGAGACGCAAAGTTCTGCAACGGAAGGTCGGGTGGTTTTTCTCCGGGTACTCCGATTTTCGCCCATCTCTGATTAACGATCGGCTCGATATGAGTGAGTTAATCTTGATAGGGCCGTAAAAACAAAACAAAATGTCATTTGACGTGTCACCAGTAACAATGCTGATTCAGATACTGGACAGCCAATATCCAAGTACAGTCAACCCTCTTTATACCGACATTCGTTATAACAGCAAAAATCGTTATAACGGCAATTTGAATGGAATGACTACTTACCTAAAGGCTGAGCCTCGGTTCCGAGTGGCGTGGGCTTCCCTCGAGTTGGAAATGCACAAATCGAGTCCACATTCATGAAAGAGTCTTGTAATCTAATACTCCAAGAAGCAAATTTTATAGATATTTGTTAGAATCGCCTCACCGAGGCGATTCTAACAAATATCTATAAAATTTGTTTCTTAGAGTAATGATGGGGAAAAGGCCTTTTATTACTTATCATACTCCTAACTGGGATTCTTTATAACGGCAACTTCTTTATAACGGCACAAATATAGGGAACAAATACTGTCGTTATAACGAGGGTCCTCTGTAGTAATAAAATCGCGGTGTCCGAACATGCTTCACTGTCATCATTTACAAGGATCAATGCCACAAGTGCACCGTTCTCCGTATCGGGACGTTAACGGGAGGCCCCCTGTGCAGGGAGAACCACCAACTGTGCAGGTTAAATAAACCTACTGTAATTACATGATTATTTTCTAGGCTTTCAGCTTGCAAAAATCGATTGTATGTAATGTACAAATGTGACTAATGGTCAAATGTGAATAATCACCGTGTCAGAAGAAAGTAAGACAGAAAAAGAAATAAAAATAAAGAAGCTTTATTTAACGTCGCATATCCGAAACAAATAGCATAAGCTCTGTAGAGCTTTTATTGCGACAAACAAAGACTAACCTGCCTTCATTTATCTTCCAAGGACTACCACGGACAATGCGAGTGTCAGCCAAGGGAGTGCCTAGTACCATTCTTCTCGCATTTGGTATGGCGCCGCCGAGGGTCGAACCCGCGACTTCCCATTCCACCGAAGCGGACGCTCTAACACTGAACTATCGGGGCCGGTACAGAAAGTAATTAAGACATGGAGAAATCTTTCTATCTATCTCTATCTACTGATACTGCGTCGGTCACATTTGACCCTTACCGCAGGTGTACATTATATACACTCCAGGTTTGCAGGATGAAAGCCTACACAGTAATCATGTAATTACGGTAGGGATCTTTAACCTGCACATGGTATGGTTCTCCCTGCACAGGGGGCCTACAGTTAACGTCCCGATCCGAAGGACGGTGCACTTTATGACATTCATCCCTGCAAATGATGCCAATGGAGCGTGTTCGGACACCGAAATTTTATCGCCGCTACCGGGGATCGAACCTGGGACCTCTAGCATCAGAGGCAAGTGCACTAACCACTGAGCTATCACGCTCCACAGATATTTTCACAGGATCAATTATCGGAAAAAGCCATACAAACGTTTACTAGTTTTCAAGAACGGAAACTTAATTCCGTAAAAAATCATTACCAACAGCTGACATCAAAGCTATCCGCCATTATAAACAACTGTATGTGTATACGGTGTATAGAATGATAATTATTGGTAGACTGTCGCGCCTTCTTCTCGTTGTATCCGTGTTCAAAAATAACGGTTTAGACACGCGCGTGGATAAAAAGCATAACCGTGTATTTCGTTTATCCTAAATGACGTTGTTCTATCAAATAAAAATGTTGAAAAATATTGTTTTTAGTAGATGAAATATATGCATGTAACAAATATTTTTTTTATCATTTTTATTTTTTTTTTTTTAAATAAGCATTTGCTCCGACGACATTGATGGTTGACTACCGACGCGGAAGTGATTTAGATGGTTACATAAAATTGTTAAATGACACTCATACGAAATTCTTTTCGACTTCATGACACAGGCAGGGAAATTACGTGAACAATTGGTCAAAGGGTTCGTGCAATAGTAGTAAGTTTCAACAAATGTTTTTATTGGAAAAACAGCAGATAGTGATTTTTTCACATTCCCCACCCACTCCTGACGTTGTTGTCCTTCGCACCTTCGGTGCTTAATAAGAGAATATGTGGATTTAGGCTTGTTTTAGTGTTAATGGTGAAACGTCAATGTCCTGTGGTATGACGTTAGAATCGGAGGCAGCGTTGAAATACAGATTACGCGGACATAACCGTTGGATGGGCGTAAGTTTGGTTATTGTAATCTGGCATTTTAACTGTTTTATCACGGTGATCATTTTTGTTCTTCTATTTGTATTCTTCTGTCCCGGCCCTTGTCCCAGCCCTCGAGACCGCTAGTTTGACTGTGTAGGCGAGATGTCTGTCACTAGCATAGTTGGGATAGGGGGTGCAAAATCTGTTGTCTCAAGGGCAATACAAGAATAAGTATATGATGAGGAAAAATATTGACCTGTAACTTCTGTATAACGTAAATGGGCCATTTTCTGGGTATATAATAAGTAAGAATTATATCACAGATTTTCATCAGAAAAGTAGTTCCGACATGAAAGCCGTAACAAAGCCTGAAAAAAATCCCCGCCTATGGTGGGATTCGAACCCGGGTCGCTCGGATGAGAGTTCAGTGCTCCAACTGCTGAGTGAAAGAATCGGCTTTCTGACGCAGTTGTCAGAGAGTGGCGAGTAACCTATAAGCTATGCATTTAGCTGACTGAAAGGAGGCATGCGGTGCGTAACACACCCGCTTTAAAGGAAGTCATCATTTATGATGACGTGAAGCTAACTTCGACACGAAGCCATTTTCGGCGAAATGAAGTCCGATCCCGGACGAGCCCCCATCTTACGACATGAAAGCCGTAACAAAGGAAAGAAGCATAGCCTGAAAAAATCCAGGCCTATGGTGGGATTCGAACCCGGGCCGCTCGGGTGAGAGTCCAGTGCTCTAACCGCTGAGCCAAAGAGCCGACTTTCTACCGCAATTGTCATAGAGTGGTGATTTACCTATAAGCTATGCATGTAGCTAACTGTAGGGAGGCAATGCGGTCCGTAACACACCCCTTCTTCAAGGAAGTCAGTTTTTTTTTTTTTTGGTTTTGGTTTTACGGCCCTTTCAAGATAATTTAACTCATATCGAGCCGATCGTTAATCAGAGGTGGGCGAAAACCGGTGAAGCCGGAGAAAAACCACCTGACCTTCTGTTGCAGAACTTGGCGTCTCACATGTGTCCCAAGCGAGGCTCGAACCACACCCGTGAGAGACCTAATGATCAAGAGTCAGCGCTCTTAACCATTAGGCCACGGAGGCCCGTTAAGTCATCTTTTATGATGACGTGAAGCCAACTTCGGCACGAAGCCATTTTTGGCGAAACAAAGTCCGATCCCGGACGAGCCCCCATCTTACGACATGAAAGCCGTAACAAAGGAAAGAAGCACAGCCTAAAAAATCCCCACCTATGGTGGGACTCGAACCCGGGCCGCTCGGGTGAGAGTCCAGTGCTCTAACCGCCGAGCCAAAGAGTCGACTCCCCGACGCGGTTTTCAGAGAGTGGTGATTAACCTATAAGCTATGCATGTAGATAACTGAATGGAGGCAATGCGGTCCGTAACAGTCATTTTGGAGATGCGAAAAATGCACTATGTCGCACGGCTGTGTTATCGCAATGCTTCCCCCCTGCGAAAAAGTTCATTTATGCATAAACATTCATGAAATACAAATTCTGCATTTCATGAACTAACCAAATCATGAATTTCTGGAAATAAGTCGGTCACTTTTCATGAAGAAATTCAACCTCTAAAAGTGCATGATTTTTTTGCAGGACTTGAAGAGCTAAAAGCTCATAAACTTCAGTTCCTAAATCATTCATGACGAGTGAAATTACATATCATATTAACAAGTCTGCATAGTGATTATCCTTATCAACCTAAAATCACAGAGATTGTGGATACTCAGCAGGCACAAGCGCTAGGGCAACGTCAAATCAACGTCAGTGCAACGTCATTACGTTGCACCGACGTAGATGTGACGTTGCATATGCGTCATGACATTGCACTGGTGCACTGACATTGATTTGACATCCAAATTACATCATTTGCCTGCTGGGTACTTATTAGAACTGCCTCAATGAGGTTTTGTTTGTTTGGTTTTGAGGTTTAATGTCCCCGTCAACACTATTTAGGTCATTTTGGAAAAGTTGCTTCCAATTTTGTGGGACTTTTACCTGACATTGGTATGAACCCTGCCACCCAATGAAACCAATATGATTTATATGCATGGACGGTGTGTCCGACTCGCACCACTTTGCCTTAGACCCTCTAAGCGGTTTACCAGTAACCATGGGCAGTCAATTTCAGCTCTGCGTGGAAACACCATGCAGCCAATCTATGGGGCCCCTCAAATGAGGTTGTTCTAATGAGCACCCACAATCTGTGTCAGACCACCTCAACGAGGTACACCCACAGTCTGTGTTTGCAGAAGAAGGAAGGAAAATACAGAACTGTTTTTATCTGAAAAATGCTGGTTCTGCAGAAAAGCTTAGTGAATGGGAGTCTACCCATAATGCAAAGAATTGGCACCTTAGAAAGTCTACTAGTCTACTCTTAAAGGAAAGAATTTCCTCCTCTGGAGCAAATTCTTTCCTTTAAGAGTAGATCCCTGTTTTCAAGTGAAACACCCTTATTTTTAGTGAGTTGTCTCCCCTCAAGCTGAATGAAAATTTTCTTCAAAATGACAACAAACAAGCAGGGAGGCAAATCTTTCCACATCCTTGCGTCTGAGGCAGTTATTTGCATCGCAGTTATTCCCCTTGGAGCTGAAGCTTAATCCGTTATTCTGACCTGTCTTAGAACAAATCAATGAACTGTGGTAGCCAAAAAGTTCTTCAAGACCTGGTTATGCAGCTCTTTCTGAAGTCTATAACGACAGGGATAGCCGAAGCCAATATTGTCACAAAATACCGACTCCTGGTGCATGACGTCATCCCAGAAACGTATGATTACCTTGTCACCATCCATTATCATCCCTTGTTGGATTACCTTGTCACAGTCGTCTCTAGAGGTCAAGGTCACAATCCAGCGATCGAAGGTCTCTGGGTCAGACATGCGCACTGACAAAGGGTCATACTGAATAGCTTTGACCTGTAACGCAATTTAGATACAATACAAATTATGGCGCCAAAAGCACAGTTGGAGCAATAATATTACTTTCTCTGAGACACGTTGCTAGAATCAATTTAAAGACCTGAGAGTACTGGTGGGTCGAGTGTCATTAACCATTTAGTACCAGAAACCCCTAAACGGGTAGCCTGGCAAACAGTGCAGGCCCAGATCAGACGCCGCATAACGCGGCGTCTGATCGGGGCCTTCACTGTTTGCAAAAAGCTAAGCAATTTCCCAAACAAATTTTGGAGAAAACACAACCTGACACCCCTAAATTTTGAAATGGACTCCTGCTATATATAAGGAGGAAGATTCCATTTGGTACAAAAAGGGTTAAATGTTGATTGGGAAAATGGGCCTGAACAGGGACTCAGACTGCTTCATTTAACACTAAAATTCCTGTACAATTAAGCAAACCGTGCAGACCCTGATCAGACGCTGCATTTTTTGGCGTCTGACCCATAAATTCTTGTTCTATAACAAACAGTGTAGATCCTGATCAGACTCCGCATTCTGCGGCGTCTTATCTGGTGTACACTGTTTGCCAAGCCCAAACCATGATTCCAGCCCAGATTCTACAGACACCCTTTGACCCGACTGCGATAAAATTCTATAAACCAGTCACATGTATTTCCTACAAAGCAGTGATAGTCACTTGGACTCCAGCACTAATAGAGGTTTTGTCAAGATAACTTCGGGTCGACTGATAAACAATCGACCCCAAAAAACAGCTTTTTTTGCTATTTGCGAATAATAAAGGTGTTGGTCAGCCTGCGCATTCGCGCGACATTCTAACGCGGAGTTTGATCATCAAATATTTTCTACGATCATTTTCTTCCGCTGTTTCAAGAAGGGCAGTTGCCATATGTGTATTGCGCTGCCCTTTATGTATAAATAATGCCCCGTGGCCTAGTGGATAAGAGCGCTGACTCTTAATCATTTGGTCTCTCACCGCTGTTTCGAGCCTGGCTCGGTAACACCCAAGTTCTGCAACGGAAGGTCAGGTGTTTTTTTCTCTGGGTACTCAGATTTTCACCCACCTCTTATTCACGATCGACTCGAAAGAAGTGAAATTATCTTGAAACGGTCGTTAAAGCAAAATAATAAACTAGAAATGCGTCCATAGGACACGGATGTCCCCGCCTGAAAATATACTGATGTTAGTATCTGACCTTGGCCCGCTAAGTATGGCCTTGACCTTACAGGTACGGACGTGAGTCTTGCGTGAAAAAAAAATATTGGCTCATGATGGTTAACATTTTGCCAAGTAATTTCCGTATCTATCAAGGAATGACAAAGATATTGAGCGAACACAAGGAAAAAAAAAACAAAAAACAACACTTTTCTTTACCTTTGACCTCTAAGTATGACCTTGACCTTGGTCTTGCGCATGACACATCAATTCATGATGGTTAACATTTCTACCAAGTAATTTCCAAATTGATGCATTCAGAATAATCGGACACAAGAAAAAGACATTTTCTTTACCTTTGACATCTAATTATGACCTTGATCTTGGAGGTACCAACCTGTGTCTTGGGCACGACACATCGGCTCATGATAGTTAACATTTCTGCAAAGTACTTTCAAAATCCATACAGAAAAAAGAAAGTTATTGACTGTGTTTAAGATTCGCTACCTTTTTGCAAACTTTGAACTCTAAGTACGTCAATGACCTTGAAAGTACGGACCTGGGTTTTGTGCGAGACAGATCTTCTCACGATGGCTAACATTTCTGCCAAGGAATTTCAAAATCCATCCAGAAATAAGAAAGTTATTCAGCGTGTTTAAGTTTTGGACACTTGTTTTGACCTTCGAGCTCTAAGTATGACCTTGACCTTGGAGATACCGATCTGGGTTTTGCGCACGACGCATCGTCCCAGGATGGTTAATATTTCTGCAAAGTAATTACAAAATCCATCCAGAAATAAGAAAGTTATTGATTGCGTTTAAGTTTCGGACCCTTTTGTAATGACCTTTGACCTAAGTACGACGACCTAAGAGGTACGGATCTGGGTTTTGCGCGCGACACATCGACTCATGATGGTTAACATTTCTTCAAACTAATTTCAAAATCCACCCGAAAATAAGAAATTTATTGACTGCGTTTAAGTTTCGGACGAACGGACAGGGGTAACGCTACTATATATGCACTTCCACCATTCTTCGAATGGCGGGACATAAAAATGTGTAAACAAACCTGCCCAGTAAAAGTGTGGTTAGTTAAACTGGTCGGCTCCATGTGATCTTAATAGTGTTGAATCGGCCGTTAAACTCCAAATAAATCAATCAGGGTCCAGTTGTTCAGTCTCGTTAGCTTAACAAGCTCGTTAGTGGTGATATAGTTAACTGTTCGCCACGTGAACAGGTCCGTGAAATGAACACCACCACACGCACCCTCCCTCCCCTCGCCCCTAAACCCCACTTAATGTAGAGAAAACTTGGGTTTGCGGGAGTATGCATTATTTTTCTTATTTCTGCTCCAAGACGTAGGTTTTGGTTACTCAGAGCTCCCACAACTTATGTTTGCTGTAAAAATAATAAAAATATCGCATATTTTCATCAGAAAAGTAGCCCTGAAAGAATGAATCAGAGGATCACCTGCAAAGTACATGAAGCCTTTGTAAACTGCTGTTATTCATACTTACATGAACAGCACAAAAATAGTTTTATTTCTTATATTAACATTCTTTGCTCCTCATCAGTGGCAGAACATGGGGAAAATGCTTATAGGGCAAACTTTTAAAGCTGAAAATCATTTAGATGCAGTTTCTATACAAAGAGCGGAACAGCGTTGACGTCGCCAACGTCCGATCAGACCGCAGAAAGCCATGACTGAGACTTACGTCACTTGACGTCACTGAAAATCATGTGACTCGATGCGTTCATGGAAGTATAAAATACATTGTTTTCTATAGGTTTACATTAGGTTTTACACTGAAAATGTAAATATACTTTGATGAATGTTAAATGAAATATATATATTCATGTATTAAATACCGCGGGGTCACACCATTTTTTATCATATGACGTCGCGTCTGAGAGTGTGATAACGCTATGTACTATTTTCGATAATCCACTAGTGGATTAAATATGCAAATTAGCTAGATACGTCCCGTAACGTTACATGTACGACGTCCTTAACGACGTCGCGTTTACGAATGACGGAATATTGATATTTTTGTAAACAATTGTGAATAAAATGCGTTTTAAATGTCATATGATAAATATAATCTTGCATTCGTGCTAATGTATTATTGAATTTATTAAACTCGTTGAGGAAAAGGGATTAAATAAATTCAATAATACATGAACACTCATACATGTAAGATCCTCTATTTATGACATGACCTTTAGCGCGAATTCTAACACAGCGCGCCTATATAGGCAATGGAAAGGAACTGTGTTTTATTATGCAACAAATCACGGGGCGGAACAGCGTGTCGAGTAACGTCATTAAAAGCTGTCAATTCATGACGTCACTCGTAGATTCATTGGCATTGGACGGTGTAACAGCACTTTGTCGCACCGAAAACGTTACAAAAGGACATAAATGCAGTCAATAATTTTTGCGGGATTTGTTCTTCCAATGGCGGAAAGTTGTGAGATTTTGAAGGTTGCCGATTTTCAGCGTGTTAGAATCGAAATAGATCAGCTCTAGCCAGTGATTTGTTTTGTAATAAATCAGTTTGTCGGTCAGCTGTAAGTAGACAAATCACCCGCGCGACGCGCTCGTGATTTGTCTACTTTACAACTAACCTCCGAACAGATTTATTATTCAACAAATCACAGAAATAGCTGATCTATTTCATAAATAACAGCGACGTTACGTAATAACACAACTGGTAAAGTGAAGGCATGCATGCGATGGCCGTTACCTTAGTTCTATACTGAAATTCGATCATTTCCTTGACGTCACTATGAGCAAAGTCGAATATTTTTCTGAGGCTGAAGCATATAGCATTTGGGGAAGCTTTCACCAACCCTCGGCGGAGGTTCATTGCCGGAGTAACTCGTTTCTCCCAGTTAACGCACTGTTTCACCTCATCCAGCAAGGACTTCTTCACCGACTTGGCCCTAGAACAGAGCATTCGGACAGAATACATGTACCCATGTGAGTCAAAGAGAACCCTACGTCAATCTCGGATGAAGATAGGGAAATCCAATCGTGAGTGACTTTGAAATTCCTCGCCGATCAAGAAACATAGATGTTTTATTGGCTGTGTTCGCATCTTGTTAATACCTGATTGTTCAGTGAAGGCCTCAGGGAAGATTGGTTCTACCAACTGAGCCACCCTCGCAAAATAAAGTCATTACTTAGTTTACCTACCTAGCGACCTACCGACCGACCGACCTACTTACCTACCGATCGACCGACTTACTTACTTTCACTTACTTACTTACTGATTTCCTTCTGGGCTTCTCCAGACTTTCAGATGAGTCTTTAAACCGAGGTTCCGTCTCCGTATGACCTTAGCTGTTAATCTGACGTAAAACCCGAACACACACACACACACTTACTTCCTTCTTACTTAATTACCCAATAATTCAGAAGTACAAAGAAGTTTACATTTTACTTACTTACTTACTTACTTACTTACTTACTTGTAAGGCGGTTCTAATGAGTATCCACAATTTACGTTTTTGAGTTGAAATAAGAATAATAATGTAAACCCCTACAAACCACTTTTACTATATAAAAGTGGGGTTTATGGGGTCTAAATTATATGCTCGTATTTTCATGATGGCTTGATACAGACGTCTGCAAGGATATTCATTTATCATATAACGTCGTTTCTGAGAATGTAATAACGCCATGCATTAATTTCGATAATGCACCAGTCGATTAAATATGCAAATTAGTTAGATACGTCCCGTAACGTTACACGTAGGGCGTTCTTAACGACGTCGCGTTTACTAATGGCGGATTATTGACATGTTTGTTGAAAAATCGTGCATAAAATGCATTTTTAGCTCGGCTGTTTTCGAAGAAAACGACGAGGTATTGACATAGCTCTGGCGTCGTCTGCGTCGTCGTGCAAAAACTTGGACATTTTGTAATATCTCTGTCATTACTGAACACATTTACTTGAAACTCGGACTAGTTGTCCATTATGAAAAGGGAGTGCAGCCGAGCGTTGGCAACCGCATGCGGTGCTCTTGTTATATCATATGATAAATAATATCTTGCATTCGTGGCCATGTATAATTGAATTTATTAAACTCGAGGAAAAGGCAAAGCCTCGCATTTTATCCCTTTTCCTCAACTCGTTTGTTAAAGTCAATAATACATGAACACTCGTGTAAGATCCTCTATCTATCTTTCCATACTGCAGCACCCCCCTCGCGAGGATTATGTGCAGGTTGATTGCGACTTAAAATCCGATGCAAGGACAGAAAAAGAAAAGTGAAAGGTGACAGTGTTAAAAGAAAAGTGCAGAATTTAAAAACAGGTTAAAAACAGCTTTATTGTTGTGTTATGGCAGCCGATGGTCCAGGGACCGAACTGCCACACTGAACTGGTCAAGTGTAGGCAGCATGACAACCTCGGATGGGAGACTATTCCAGTAAACTATAGACAATGGAAAAAATGAATACTTGTAATAGTTAGCAGTAGTGTGTATCTGGCGGAAGGCATAGGGATGGCTATGTCGTGTCTGTCTGGTAAGTTGCTCAAAGTACGCTGGAAGTGGAATGGCAACGATGCCGTGGACTATCTTGTATAGCAGTATGACATTCGCATCGGCTCTCCTCTGTTCCAGTGACCTGAGGCCTAAGTTTGACTGCATACGACTAACACTGTCATAATAGGAGTACGAGTGACATATCCAACGAATCGACCTTCTCTGCACCATCTCAACTTTGTGAATGTCTTTTTTTGTGTGTGGACTCCAAGAAGTAGAGGCGTACTCAAGCTGGGGTCGAACAATAGTTTTATAAGCCGCCTCACGAATTCCAGAATGGGTAGTTTTTATATTCCTTTTCAAGAAACCAAGATTTTTTTGTGCATTAGTGGTAATTCTGTTGATATGGTGACCGAAGCTCAGATCCGAGGATATGTCGACACCTAAATACCGGGCATTCTCAACAGAATCAAGGGTCTGACCATGCATGGTGTAGTTATACCTGGTAGGACTACGAGATCTGGTTATATGCAAGACCTGACACTTGGATGGATTAAACTCCATATCCCACTCTTTCTCCCATTCTTGAAGCAGATTCAAATCATCCTGAAGTTTTTTCGAGTCCCCCGGGCCCTGTACTGCCAAGTATACTGCAGTGTCGTCTGCAAACAAACGAACCTGTGACTGTAAGTTTTCCGGCAGGTCGTTTATATACAGTAAAAACAGGATAGGACCCAGAACTGACCCCTGGGGAACTCCCGAAAGGACAGGAAGTTCATCCGAGCTCTCCCCATTGAGGACAACTGTCTGGCTCCTGCCTAAAAGGAAAGAGTCAATCCATCCAAGTGTCCTGCCCTGCACGCCATGTACCTGCAATTTATATAATAACACTCCATAACACAAGCTTGTTCTCGTGGTTATCTTGTTCAGGCCTCAGCAGCACAACCGGATGCGCGTCTGATTATCGATCAAGAGGTTCATGGTTCGATACCTGCTTGGTCGACAACATTCTTTGGTGGATATTGATCATTTAATCTCTCTCCTGTTGAATCAAGAAGGGCAGATGTCAGTTTCTGGCGTAAGGATGCACCCTGTACTGATTAACCGCTTCCTATATCATCTTTCCCAGGAAAAAGAGTGGGTCTCGATATGAGTTACATAGTGTTGACTGGGCTGTTTAACAAACAAACAAACGAACAAACAAATAATGGGTTATTAAAGTTTTTTCATGCGCAAACCACATTTCCATGCAATTTCTCCTGCACATAAATGTTAAAATGCCACTACTAGATCAGTTGGCATCTTTAAATTCGTGAGCAGGATTAATAGCTTTTCCTGCTGATTGGGATACGACAACTGTCCTAGCCTATTTCATGAAAATATCTGTGCTGAGGAAGCTTGATGGGCATTAAAAATTCATCCTCGGCGTGGGATTCCAAGGTTGTGAAACTTGTTCATACTCGATTCAGCTGAGCAAGAAATTTATAATACTCATAGCGCTAAAATAAACAGACTTATGAGAAAGGCAACCGTCCTTCTCAGTTCAACCCAAAATGCTATTTGACCTGCTCACAAATGTTAAAATGCCACATTGTTGGCATTTTAAAATTTGTGGGCAGGACAAATTCCATGCTCAAGTGAGCTAAGCATGAACACGGTTACATATCATTGGTGCCAGGTCTTGAGGGCATATCTTCGCTTGGTACATTTCATCATTACGAAAACACGCCAGTTTAAGTATGAAATTTTGTCACCAAAAATGAAAATTTTCCGATAATATATTCTGATATTTTTCACATTTCTGCTCCAAGCATAGATTGTTGGGACTCGTTAGAGCCGCCTCGGTGATGCGATTCCAACGAGTACCCCCAATCTTTCGTTTTTTGTTTGATTTGAGGTTTAACGTTCTCGTCAACACTGTAAAGGTTATTTTGGAGACGTTGTTTCCAATTTTGTGGGACTTTTGCCCGACATTGAGATGAAATGACTTCTCAAGCCCTGTCGCCCAATGAAACCAATAGGGTTTATTAGCATGGACGGTCCGCCTCGCACCGCGGTTCCTGGACAGGCTTAGATCCTCTAAGCGGTTTACCAGTACTAGTGTGCGGACCGGATTCAGCTCTGCGTGGAAGGATCATGCAGCCCATATATTTCTTCAAGCCCCTATGGGCGGGGGCCGAGTATCCCCAATCTATTTTTTGAGCAGAAATAAGTAGAAATCTGTATACCCCTGTAAACCCCGGTTTTATTATATATTAAGTGGAGTTTAAGGGGTCAAAATTATAAAAGCGTCCTGATGAGCCAGGATATATGCCTTCTCTTTCAAACAATGTAGATCAAGATCATATCTGCACTGTTTGTCAATTTGCTGCAATAATTTGGCTCAAGAAATCTGATAGGTTGATAATCGGTAGTGGGTGTGGCAGATAAAAATATTCAGCAGGAAAAAGGTTAAAATTTCCTACCTTTCTTTCTTGTCAATGAACATCTTGGATGTGAATCCTTGTCGTTTATATGGTATCACAGAGCGTGAAGGCACTTTCATAGGATCCAGCGTGTTGATGGTGAGTTTGGGTGGCGATTCTTGTAGCAAAGGAGGAACTGCGCAATAGGGCTTTGTTGGCGATCTCATCGGACCTTTATCGTGTATCCTGACCAAAGCGCCGCTTGGTGAATACGTCGTCCTGGGTCTAAATCCGAGGCCCTCAAGTTGTCTGTAAGTCGTATTATCGAAGCTATCAATGGTGGCTTGGCGACTTGGCTTCCTTAGGGTCGCAGCAAGACCATATAGCTCTGTCTTGGGATTGATATGATATTTAGTATTATCTAGCAGACTGGCACACGGAGTTGTAAAATGTGCTGTAATCTCAGACGGTTGCTCAGGAAGTATAGAAGATGCCGTTGATACCGTATCAGACTCGTCAGATGAACCAATGTTTTCTTCGTTCTTAAATGAATCTCCTTTATTTGGTTTCTCGCTCGGAATTTGAGAAGTGCTGTATCGGCTTTTCGGGGAGATTGAGCATATCTGCCAGCGACACGAGTTTGTCTTGTTGTCATACGCGAACACGCCCTCAAAACCATCCACAGATGGTTGCTGAGATGATACATGAAAATCAAATTTCACAAGCTCACACGTTTGCATATCCTTGTCTGGTGACTTTGTCTTGTTTTCATTGTTGACAGCGGAACGTCTGGGAGATCTGACAAACTGGTAGGTAATACTGGTGTTCCGTCCCTCATCACTGCCCCTCAGTATATTCGCTTGGCTGGAGGTTGGCATCCTTTTTGTAGTTTTGTTTCAATGAGATCATGAGATTATGCAGAAACCATATTGTTTGGCGTCATGACGTCAAACTGAAATACCGCCAGTTGGCGTTTGCACGTGAGCGATTAGGAAATTACGCCTCCCTTAACCCAGCTATTAGATGGTTAAACTGGAGTTTGCAGGAGTATACATTATTTTTTTTCTTGTCCGAAAACATAGATTGAAGGTACTAACGAGTTCCTACACTCTATGTTCTTAACAGAAATTATTTTACATTTGAGATTTTTTTATCTGAAACTTGTCAGTTTTGGAGGTAAAATTTTCAATATAATTGAGTGGGAGTACGCGGAACAAAAAATAAAGAAAATATCATACAATTCCATTTGCACAAAAAAATGGGACCCGCATGTCGGCCGGGCTTGGAGAAATAAACTGGACTGAATAGGTGTACTGGTAAACCGCTAAGACGGCCTAAGACTGCCCAGGCAAATTGGTGCGAGACCATGCATATAAAACTTATTGGTTTCATTTAGGCAGCAGGGCTTGGAATGTCATTTCATCTCAATGTCGGAGAAAAGTTCCACAAAATTAAAAGTAACGTCTGTTACAACGCATAATGTAGTAATGTAGTAATTTCTTCATTTTGAAATTTTTACTACATTATGCGTTGGCATAGTCGACGCGAAATGAAATAAAATGTCGTTTTTACTTCATTATGCGTCGATACTAAGAGGTTTGAGCAAAATGAAAGAATTATTTCATTTTGCGGCGATGGGTGGCATACTTAATTTTACTTCATTATGCGTCAACAGTTTGTTTGTTTGATTTGAGGTTTAACGTTCCCGTCAAGACTATTTAGGTCATTTTGGAGACATTGCTTCAAATTTTATGGGACTTTTACCCGATATTGAGATGAAATGACATCTCAATCGCTGCCGTCCAATTAAAAGCAATAGGGTTTATATGCATGGATGGGCCGACTCGCAGCAGTTTTCCTGGACAGGCTTAGACCTTCTAAGCAGATTACGAGGACTCATGTACGGGCGGTATCAGCTCTGCGTGGAAGCATCGTGCAGCCCATCTATTTATACCCCCGGCATACGAAGTATGCAAGGGGGTATATAGTTTTTGTCCATTCTGTCTGTCTGTCTGTCTGTCTGTCTGTCTGTCTGTCTGTCTGTCTGTCTGTCTGTCTGTCTGTCTGCCTGTCTGTCTTTTGTTTGATTTGTTTGATTTGAGGTTTAACGTCCCCGTCAACACTATTTAGGTCATTTTGGAGACGTTGCTTCCAATTTCATGGGACTTTTACCCGACATTGAGATGCCGCCTAATAAACCTTTTTCTTTGTGATTTTGACCTTCAGTGTGCTTTTGTGGAAGACCGTCTTTTGGACTGTTCAACTGTGGTCTTAAAGACCACTTTTGAACCGTCTCAAATGTGGTCTAAATTGTAGGAATTTAACTGTATTTTCGAAGTCTTTTCGAAGACAGCTATGTTCTACCATCATTACTTCATTATGCGTCGATATGGTGCATATCAACGCGAAATGAAATAATTTTTTTACTTCATTTCGCGTCGACTATGCCAACGCATAATGTAGTAAAAAAAATCAAAATGTAGTAATTACTACATTACTACATTATGCGTTGTAACAAACGCCCCAGTCCAAAACGACCTATATTGTGTTTGAGGATGGGATGTGGGAATTGGGTTTATGTCATGGGTGGGGGGTGGGAGGGGTTAAACCTCAAGTAAATCATCAAAAATAATTTGAAAACTAGAATTGCGCAGTCGATGGCACGCCATCGCATATCCCCACGCCACTACGTGATCTACGCTTTGATATGTTACACGACACGACCATGTTCTGGAAATGTTTATTTTTGACCCCCTCCCCGGGCCCTAACCCCTGGGCCCACCCCTAGTAGTGTGATCATAATTCCGAAAGTGTCATGCACTCCCCAGACCAAAGATTTATCAGTTCCCAAAGTTTCAAGTTTCTATCTATAACCGCCTAGGAGGAGTTATCCGGTAAGACGGACGGTCGTACGTACGGACGACGAAGACCATTACAATATCCCCACTTTTTCTTCGAAAAGCGTGGGTATATAAAATGCTAGTTTAACAGATAGGAAGGACGCCATTGTATACATGTATGTGATATGGTAATGTACCCTAGTGCTTACCGTAAAACCCTGCGGCGTGCGTGTTTCGAGTACTCGGTTTTTCGTCCCACCAACAGCTAAGGTCATATGGAGACAGGACTCGGTTTGAAGACTCACCCTAAAGTCTGGAGAAGCCCGTAATCGAATCCACGACACCCGGTTTATGAGTCGAGCAGCTAAACTACTACACCACGGAGGCTTCTAAATCCTCTGATATGTGTCATTTTTGTATATACAGGGATGTATTGTTACATGTGTGCATTGTCAGGTCAAATAATTACAGTTTAAACCAATGGTTACCCTTGTAAACCTCACATAGAGAAGTGTGGGTTTTACATTAAAATACCTATATTTAAACACCTTTGGAATTGCTGGAATGTGGGTGTAGAAAACACACACACAAAGAAAAACAAAACTGAAACCTTCCAAATATTCTTTTAACCCATTTAGTACCAGAAACCCCAAAACGGGTACCCTGGCAAACAGTTCAGGCACAGATCAGACGCCACAGAATGCGGCGTCTGATCAGGGCCTCTACTGTTTGCTAAAAAATCAGTCATTGTCCAAATAAATTTCGATGAAAACGCAACTTGACACCCCTAAATTTTGAAATGAACTCCTGCTATGTATAAGGAGGAAGATTCCATTTGGTACAAAAATGGTTAATAGTGAACTTAGTCTTGATAATAGCTGGTCTTAATAGTGTAATTTTACTGTAGTTATGACTATGAAACTCAAATCTCAAAAGTATGTTTCAGTAAAATTCCTGTTTTAAGACCACCCTTGAGGCTGTTCAAAAGTGCTTTAAGACCACTTTTGAACAGTCCCAATGTTGGTCCCTGACCAGAGGACATTGTGTGCATAAAACACGAAGAAAGGTGGTCTTAATCGCGGAATTTTATTGTATATTCTAGGTCTTCCTATACATAAATCATCATTCAGCCCCAACCCCCCCCCCCCCCACACACACACACCCTCCCCGCTCATCGGGGCTTAGAGAAATAGAATGGGCTGCGCAGAGCTAAAACCGACTGAACTGTGAGTACTGGTAAAAAAACTCTTAGGTCTAAGCCTGCATGCCCAGGAAATGTGGTGTGAGTCGGACCCTCCTTACTGAATACAGGCGATATTTCTTTAGGCGGTAGAGCTTGAGATGTCATTTCATCTCAGTGTCGGGTAAAAGTCCCATAAACTTCGTAACAACGTCTCTAAAATGTCCTGAGCTGAAATAGTGTTGATGGGGGCGTACAGCCTCAACAAAACAAAGAAAGAAACAAATCGGCATTAGAACACAATAAAAATAAATACTACAGTCAATTTGTTTGTTTGTTTGAGTTGAGGTTTTACGTCCCCGTCAATACTGTAAAGGTCATTTTTGGAGACGTTGCTTCCAATTTTGTGGGACTTTTACCCGACCTAGAGATGAAATGACATTTCAAGCCCTGCCGCCCAATGAAACCAATAGGGTTAATAAGCATGGGCGGTCCGACACTCACACCGCTTTGCCTGGGCAGGCTTAGATACTCTAAGCGGTTTACCAGTACTCGTGTGTGGGTCGGATTCAGCTCTGCGTTGAAGCATCATGTAGCCCATATATTTCTTCAAGCCCCTATGGGCGGGGGTCGATACTACCGTCGAGCTTTGATGGCTCAAACGCCCTTGAGACCATGAAAAGTAGTTCTAGACATGGGTAGTTCGGATTAATGAGGTTTAATCAAAGCATATGAGGCAGGTATAATAGCAAAATCTGTTCGTTTGTTTTTTGTTTTTTTTTTAAATAAAGGTTTGTCGTGTGTACTCATTAGAATCGCCTCTCTGAGGGATTCTAATGCGTACATACAACATACACTTTCATGACAAAACAAGAAAATTGCCACAAATACACTAATATCTTTTCGTCATTCTATTGTATTCAGTACACGTTGTTATCAAAATTGTGTCACAATTATATTCACACCAATGTTCATTGAAAAAAAAATCTATTGTGACGCTTCGGTTGCTTCCATATACAAATCAAATAAATTGAGGTAAAATTGAGCTGTATAGTATAGAGTTGATTATTGGAATTTTCTTCTCTTCAAAATACATGTAATTAGGGAAATAATAAAAATGAAAAGAAAACAAACCATTATTGTGTTGTCACTGTAAAATTGTGCCGGGGCATAGCGAAAACTCATTACTAGCAGCCCAGATTTCCACGCAATTCGCCCAGAGTTTTAGCAGTTGGCACCATGTGGAACGGACCCTCTTAGCAAGATGCATGTAGACTATCCATAAAATGATAGGTAAAGACTCTGATCAGGTTGCACAGAAGCCTGTGCACGGTTATCCGAGTTTTCACAAGTTTAAGTTTCTGTTACCCGTCTACGAAATTCCTGTTACCCGGCTCCAAATTAGAATCACTTTCGTGATCTCGTACGTACATGTATGTGAATAGCTTCAAACATAAATGAAAAACTAAAAGTGGAAACATTTTATCATAATTAAATTCTTATCTATAGATATAAATCAATACGTTATTGATATTTAATGATTTAGGAAATAAACGACACCTGGTAAGTAACAATATAAAGAGGATCTTACACGAGTGGTCATTTCATATGAAATTTATGAAACGAGACTTCAGCGACTTTCATAAATTTTATACGAAATGAGCACGAGTGTAAGATTTTGTTAATGATATGACCACTTTAAATTGGATTTTATCGCCTTTAAATTTGACAATTTTATCTGAAAAAAAAAAAAAAAAAAAACATAGTTAACATGGACGTCGTCATGATGTTACCTAACCCCGCCAAAGTGTTATTACACGTGTTGTGATGCAATTTTTATTACATGACGTTATCAACTCCTTATAAACGGCGTCATATAAGTTTTAATTATATGTTTATTTAACTTCAAAACAGGGAGTGTAGAATCAACATTGTTTAAACCATATACGCCCAGACGGCCCTCGCCCATCGGGGCTTGAAGAAATAGATGGGCAGCATGATGCTTCCACACAGAGCTGAAACCGACCGCACATGAGTACTGGTAAACCCAGGTAAAGCGGTGCGAGTCGAACCGTCCATGCTTATAAATCAAATTGGTTTCATTGGGCGACAGGGCTTGAGATATCATTTCGTCTCAATGGAGGGTAAAAGTCCCACAAAATTTGAAGCAATCAAACAAACAAAGAATATACGCCCAGAAGGGCGTCTGATCAGTGTCATCACTGTTTACTTAACGTACAGTGATTTTCAGAAGTTACGAATAGTACGTATCATAAATCAAACACACTTTAACTTTGAAATGGACTTGTCCAAAACTGTTGATGGAAGTCTCTATTTGCATAACTGTATTAATCATTACGAAAACGCGCCTATTCAAACATATTGAAGATTTTACCACCGAAAAAAAAAAAAATCGAAAAATTTCAGATACAAATTATTTATGCACACAACATAAATTGTGAGTACTCGTTAGCATCACGTGAACAAGTCCGTGAAATGAACACCCCCTTACACCCCACTTTGTAAAGAGAAAACTGGGGTTTACGGGGGTAAACATTATTTTTCTTATTTTTACTCCAAGACATAGGTTGTGGGTACTCGTTAGAACCGCCTCATTGAGGCGGTTCTAACGAGCACCCATAACCTATGTTAGCAGTATAAATAACGAAAATATGATGGATTTTCATCCGAAAAGTAGCCATTTTAGAGATGTGAAAAAATGCACTATGTCGCACGGGTGTGTTATCGTAATGGAACTTAGAACCGCCATGTGTTGTTTTCTTGAGGAAAAAACTTCACCCGAATTGCTTAGTATTGGTTTCTACCCAAGAAAAAGAGGGCCACATTGGAAGACTAAATGTGTTACCTACGATGGGTCATTAGGATCAGGTACACTTTTATTTCTGTTGATAGGTATCTCGAAATTTAGACTTAGTATCTCGAAATTTCGACAAAGTAACTCGAAATTTCGACTTATTAACGCGAAATTTCGACTTAGTATCTCGACATTTTGACATAATAACTCGAAATGTCGACTTAGTATCTCGAATTTTCGACAATGTAACTCGAAATTTTGACTCAGTAACTCGAAATTTCGACTTAGTATTTCGAAATTGCGACTTATCTATAGATATAAATCAATACGAAATTTCGACTTATTATCTCGAAATTTTGACATAGTAACTCGAAATGTCGACTTAATAACTCGAAGTTTTGTCTTACTATCTTGAAATTTCGACTTACTATCTCGACATGTCGACTAAATAACTCGAAATGTCGACTTAGTATCTCGAAATTTCGACATAACAACCTGAAGCTGACTCTGTGATCTGCGAGCTGATTCAACTCTGAATTAGGATAAGCAATAACAGGAATCTTGTTAGAGCCAACTTTCCACAACTTCATTATCACGGTTTAGATATGGAATTGGCATATTTTTGCATGTTTAGCGCCAGAAGTGATGCCTCATTTTGAGAACCAACCATACCATTTGTCACTAGACCAGTGTGCTAGATCCCGCCTTTACGGAATTGAAACATTGGCTTGGCTAGCTAGGAGCCCGGATTTGAACCCCATGGAACATATTTAGGAGTTTCAAGCGCGTCGGATACAGACCATCGAGCAGCTCTGCATCACAAGTGGTTAGAGCTCACCAGTCATCAATTTCGACGTCTGGCAGGTGGGATGAAACGTTGGGTATTGGAATCTAAACAGGCGTCTTTTTAATGTGAAAAGTGATACATTTTAACACGCAACGTATTCTGGTATATCGCATTTTCTGGCCGGTTGTTGCTTTGTTCGCTTAGTCACGGTGTTCATGTTGCACAGTTTACCATCTTTTGGATCGATTTTTTTTATCATTCGACCCAAAGTAACTAGCTACAGAAACTTCTTCCCTGCTATTGTCCACGTGACTATCGCTGACCATGTACATCATGAAGGTACCGGTTATTTATTGAAGCTCTGTTTTGCGGCTTCAGATCAGGGTATACACTGCTTGCAATGTCCATGTTCACCGGTCCAGTCTACATCGAGCACTGGTGTCACAAGGAGCAGACTAGCGCTGCTATAAATAACTGGTACATGGATTTTGAACATGGTCAGTGTTAGTCACGTGGACAAAAGCAGACGGGAAATGTCTATATATATTAACTTTTAGTCAATTGATAACTAATCGAGCCAAGCACAGCGTCTGATCAGGATCTACACGTTTTGCTTATACTATAGGAATTTAAAGGTTAAACGAAACGTCTACCAATCGGACGGACGGACAGTCAGACAGACAGACAGACAATGAAACGGGGTGTTAAACATTAACATAGGATTTATCTAGATATTAAGTCGAAATTCCGAGATGTTATGTCGAAATTTCAAGATATTAAGTCGAAAATTCGAGTCAATATGTCGAAATTTCGAGATTCTTAGTCGAAATTTCGTGCGAGATACGTCGACATTTCGAGTCAATAAGTCGCAATTTCGAGATACTAAGTCGAATTTTCGAGTTACTAAGTCGAAATATCGAGTTACTATGTCGACATTTCGAGATACTAAGTCGACATTTCGAGTTATTATGTCGAAATGTCGAGATACTAAGTCGAAATTTCGAGTTAATAAGTCGAAATTTCGAGTTACTTTGTCGAAATTTCGAGATACCTATCAACAGAAATTAAAGTGTACCTGACCCTTATTAAGTCGAAATTTCGAGTTAATGAGTCGCAATTTCGAGATTCTAAGTCGAAATGTCGAGTTAATAGGACGAATTCGAGATACTAAGTCGATATTTCGAATTATACTAAGTCGAAATTTCGAGATACTAAGTCCAAATTTCGAGATACTAAGTCCAAAATTTCGATTTATTATTTAGAAATTTCTAGGTACCATCACGTGAACAAGTCCGTGAAATGAACATCCACAGTGAAAAATGAACAAAATAAGGACAAATACGCAATGCGAATTTACACCAATACATACTGATACACTGGCAATACAGTACGTATTTACGTCCGTCTTGTGCGCAAATACGGAAAGAATAAGCGACTGGTGTGACAAAGTTTACGCAACAAAACGTGTGCGTATTGGAGGACGTATTTTTGAAAAATACAGAAGAAATAAGCAGCGGGTGCAACAAATCTTACGCAACAAAATGTGTATGTATTGAAGGACGTATTTTTTAAAAATACAGAAAAAGTACGCAGCTTGTGCGGCAAACCTTGCGTCAAAAAACGCATGCATATTGGTTTATATACATTTGAAAAATACGGAAAAATATGCTGGTGGTTTGACAAAGAATTCGGTTCGTGTTGACATGTGTATTCATGACAGAATAGAAAAAAAAAAACAAGCCTGTCTATTTCACGTTGTGCACCTATTCGCATACGTATTGTTTATATGGATCACAGAAAGTAACTATACATGCATATTTTCCTAGCCTAGGCTGGGAATATTGTGCTTTTAGGCCAAGATTTTGCAGAATTGTACATATTTTGTATATTATTTTTAATACGAAATGCAATGCATGTCCGACAAGAATTTCACAGCAATATGATAATAGTCTACCTGTAGACATTACGAAAACCTGCCTGTACAAATACATTGTAAATATTTTGCCGAAAAAGGAAACATTTTAAGATGAAAAATTGTGATAGTTTTCTTATCTCTACTAAAAATATAGATTGTGGGTACTCGTTAGAACCGCCTCACTGAAGCGGTTTTTACGAGTTCTCACAATCTATTTTTTTGAGTAGAAATAAGAAAAATAAGGTTTACCCCTGTTAACCCCAGTTTTACCATATAAAAGTGGGGTTCAATGGGGTCACAATTATATAGGTGTGTTTTCGTGATGCAAGGAACACCAAAAGATTCTTGGTTCATTCTGATTCAACATTACATCACAAAAAACACGCCTATATGATTCTGACCCCCATGAACCCCACTTTTATAAAGAAAAACTGTGGTTTACAGGGGGTAAACCTTATTTTTCTTATTTCTGCTCTGAAATATAGATTGTCGGTAATCGTTAGAACCGCCTCATTGCGGTGGTTCTAACGTGTAGAACCGCCTCATTGCAGCGGTTCTAACGTGTACTCACAATCTATATTTTGAGCAGAAATAAGGAAAATATCACAATTTTTCATTTGAAATTTTCGTTTTTAGATGGTAAAATTCACAATGTATTTGTACAGGCATGTTTGCGTAATGAATTCCAGAGTCAGCTAGGCTACAGTGTAGGCCTACTAATGAAGCTGAAGCTATTAAACAACAGGAAGCAACCTCTAGCACTTGCTTTGTATGCGCAGCTTAGTCACGCCCCGTCAAGGAAGTTATATCTGTTGTTGTCGACATTCTATGGTTAGGTTAGCTTGTCTAAGGTTACGGTGGTTAGCAATCGCCAAACAACGATCGAACTATTGGCTTGAAGACCTGTCAATCAATTCTGGCATGGGGTTACATCGAGGTTAACTGCAATTATTACATATTAAAATCCATTCCTGAAGTGACAATGAAATTGTGCAGATTTGGTGTGTAAAATGCTTTAACAATGGTTACAAAAGATAGGTCTGGAGAAAATGTTGAAGTGACAATAATATGCCACATATGCAGGGTGTGACCTTCATTCTTTTCCCAAAACCAAGCGTAGACTATGAAAATTGTAGGTTACAAGTTGGCTGCTTTCAAAAAGCATCCAATAGGTTTGGTCTTGTCAGTCTACATTCTGATTTGAACCAGCTGATATCATTATCCCACTAAATGCATTTTTGAATAAAAATAATAAACTTTAAACGTTCAAATGCGGTTCTTCTGTCGCGGTATATTTTGTTATGGTTTGTCTGAAGTTTGGAGGCCTTCATGCGGACTGAGCAAAGTATTTGTATAAATCGCGACGGAAGTAAGGGCAAGGATTGTGGCCACGTAAAATCGATTTAAGCCCCCCAGTGGAATTCGTTTCCGCTGACCGTTCCAAGGCGGTTCTTCTGTCGCGGTTTGTTTTTGTTATGGTTTGTCTTTGGATGTTTGTGTCGCTTATGTTATTTCATTTTGGATAGCCTATTGGCCATTTTATGGGAAAGTGAGTGAGTGTTTCAGTTTTACGTCCCACCAACAGCTAAGGTCATACGGAGACGGGACCTCGGTTTAAAGACTCATCCGAAAGTCTGAATTTATGGGAAAGTAACTGTTCTTTTGGTTTTCCGCTGTTGGTGTTTCCATTAGGGTCTGTTATTTCATGTTTGTGTGTCTTTCCCTTTGGTGTCTCTGATGGGAGCTGTGGGTTGATTGTAACGATTCCTGATCATTGCCTCCACTTCTATTTTTAATACAAAACGTGTATATAAAATTTCGAAGTCTGTGACTTTGGTATTAGGAGGGGTAGGTAGTGATGAGTATTCTGTGGTAAATTGTTTAACGCCATGGCAAGTATAAACTAAATATAACTTACATATGGTTTAGACATGTATAGCACAAAACTTAACCAAACGAAAATGTAAACCGAATTTTTCAAAGGTCATAATATTTGGCGGACAGTAATTCTCGAAACTTAAGGCACATCTTCACATCTTAGCCTTACTACATACACATTTTAGGCTTGATCGGATGAAAACTGTATAGTAGGAGTAATACGGAAACGAAAAAAAAGTTTACGAACGGACGGACGGACACCAACCCCATAACTTAATAGGACCCTTTTTTGTTGTTGGTGTTGTTTTTCAAACGGGTATATAAAAAAAAAATCCTTAGTCATCAGGCCTTCTATAGGGCCTTGGTTATCTATTTCATTTGTTGTTAACGTCCCTGTTAACACTGTATGAGTCTTTTTTTAGACATTGCTTCCAATCTGTCGCCCAATGAAACTAAATGGTTTAAATGCATGAACGGTCCGACTCGAGCCACTTTTCCTGGGCAGGCTTAGAACTTCAAGACGATTAAACACTACTCATGTGCGGCCGGTATCAGCTCTGTGTGGAAGCATCATGCAGCCCAACCTATTTCTTCAATCCCCGATGGACGGGGGCCGATCAGACCTTGGGGCAATATATTGGACTGCATGAGCTGAAACCGACCGAACTTTGAAGTATTGCTGAGCCGCCTAGGAAGATCTAAGCCTGCCCAGACAAAGTGCTGCGAATCAGACTGTATCTTAAAACTCGACAGTTTCTTTGAGCGGTACCTCCGCAAAAACCTGAAATTTGCAATCCTTTTGTATATCTTTTCTGGATCATTTTTAATTGTAAAAGAAACTGATTAGTTAAACGTCAAGTATTGAGTTGAAATAAAGAACACCTTTCTCGGCTTATCAGATACAATAGCTTCCATCGAATGCGCCAAAATGTCTTTTAACAACTCATTCTGTAACTGGTGGCAGGTCACTTAGTAGTCATGAAGTTTTTGAACAGAAACTATTGCTATCTGTGCTGGGCTCAAGAACAATAAACAACGACCCATCAGCGTAATGACTTTGTTTCGCTCCCTAAATATTTTATATATTTGGAAGAGTTAGAACCTTTGACCTTGGCCCTGATGTTAATTCTAGTAGCAAAGACATTAAAATGTTTTTACACACCCAGCGATATTTTTATGTTTGGTTTTACGATCCTTTCAAGATTATTTCACTCACATCAAGCCGATCGTTAATCAGAGGTGAGCTAAAACTAGAGTACCCGATGAAAAACTTCCTGACCTTCCGTTGCAGAACTTCTCATTATGTGACCTGAGCCATGCTCAAACCTACAGCGTTGAGACACCTAATGATTAAGAGCCAGCACTCTTATCCACTAGGCCACGGAGGCCCGTTTCACCCAGGAATGAGGAAAAATAACGTTCTCTGTCTTTCCAACATTTACATATACGTAGCATTAGAGCTGTACTGTTATTGGACAGTACAAACCTACTAGAGCAGACGTCAGAGAAAAGGGAGAGTAACCTCTTATTCCGTCTGGAAGCCCTGGGTAGACGATTTTGTAATAAGTTGCACATGAATCGGCTGCAACTTCATCAAACATTTTTAACAAAAGCTTAAAAAACTCTGTTTCCTGTGTATATGGCCGTCCCCTCTCAACGCCCAAGCTTGTAAATATTCCAGTCCTGGCCTAATTTGTGTTAACCTGTGAATATTTTGTCAACGATTCGCTTCATTGGATTAACAAACGACGATTGTTACGGCGATTCTTCAACGAGGGATCTCCGGTGCGCCATCGACTGGCGGGATTTACAACAGAACAACAACAGCTATCAGCGTACCGAAAGATGTTCAGAATATATAAATCTTTTCCTATCTGTGTGAAGTAAACTTTGCAAGTTTTGTTTATTTGTATTTAACGGCCCAGTCAGCACTGATTTGGGTCATGTTTGGGCCGTCAGTGTACCTATCCACGCTTTTCCTGAGCAGGCTTATTCGTAAGCGGTTTACCAATTCAGTGCACATTCTGCCGCCAAAAACTGACCCCTGCCCTTCCTGAATCAGCGGAAGGGAGAGAATGACCATAAAAAAGATTTTATAATCAATCTCCACGAAAGAATGTTGCCGACCCCTGTAGGTATCGAACCCGAGTCTTCCATATCACCAGTCAGACTGCATCCGACTGAGATACCGCAGCCAGGAACACTTTGTGAGTTATAGTAGTTATGTTCTGTTGTTTTCCGTTTCCCTTACTCCATAATGGCATTGCAAGACGTAAAATTTGCGAAAATGACTGCGGCTGTTATAAGTTCCCCATAAGGGAAATCGATATGAGTGAAATAATCTTGAAAGAGAGCATATATAGCCCATAAGGGAAATAAATACGCCTTAAGGGGATGGGGCTACTCCTGCAAAAGTAGTTTCTCTTTGAATATGTCTAAGGGGTATACTCTTAAAGGAAGGAATTTGCTCCTGTGGAGCAAATTCTTCCCTTTTAGACCCTTTATGAATAGACCCCTTTTTCAGTTGGACAGAGCCAACAGAGTAGAAACCATAAGGTCCTTAAAGTTGTATTTCCATCACGAAATCATGCCTATGTTCTATAAAAGGGTTATCCTCTGGAAGCAAGGAATACACCACAGAACTAAAAAATATGGTGCGCACATGTTTTCTGGGCCAGACTAGCTAGTTTCGACCAATTAGGCCTCATCAGTACCCTAAGATATTATCAAAATTCCACAATGGAATCAATGATCCCAAAGGACAAGAAAATATAATCTACACTATGATGTAGGGCAGGGAGACGTTTTACCCCCGCCACACATACCCATACAGCAGTTGAAGTGAAGTTAAATATGTTCTATAAAAGGGCTATCCTTTGGAAGCAAGGAATACACCCATACTTGTGATAATTTGACCATGACCATGAGGGAGATTAGCTTTTCAGATGAGGGAGATTGAGGTCCCAATGAGGGAGACTTTCTGACGGCATGTTTAAGTGTTTTTTTGTTTTTTTTTTTTTTGTTTTTTTTTTTTCTTGTCATTTTTTGTGGTTTAGATGTACAAAGGAACTGGAACTACTTAATTAAAATGATAGGAACATATTTTGTCAGTTTAATTTCAAAATAGCAAGTTGTAGGTTATTTACAAACAATGCTGTAACCACAAGTCCATTGATGTGATTTCAAGTTATAGGTATTTGTCAGATTCACCTGATTGTTGAAAGTACCCGCAACATGCTTTAATGTAGAAATACTTGATTAGAAACAATATCATAAAATGCTTCCAGTCTGCCTCTTTATCCAGTGCTGGGTTTTACTGCTACTGAACAGACCCAAAGCACAAAGTTTTCTTCAATGATAAGCATTACTTCTAGCACTATTTACACTTCTTCATATAGTCTGTGCAGGCAACTTGTTTGGCCTTTCTCAGAACACCCTGTTCATAAATACATGTATATGTAAAGCAGTCCATGCTGAAATTAATACCATTTTATAACAATTGTTCAGGTTGGCCCCCCAAAAATACCGGGTAGTGAGAATCCCAGGAAAAAAAATGTTGAGTCTTTATTTGTTTAAAATGTAAATTTTGTTACATCCAAACCTTGATATAATGATGTCCTGGATCTCTCACCTGATCCACACTGAAGAAATGAAATGGCAGGTAATATAGTACGGTGCCTTGTCAGAAGGAGCATACATGCCAAATATGAAGGATCTATCTCAAATGGTTCAAAAGTTATGATAAAGTAGGTCAAGGTCAAACTTTTTGTATGAGTGGGAAGCCCCTCTCACAAGGAATATACATGCCAAATATGAAGGCTCTATCTCAAATGATTCAAAAGTTATGATTAAGTAGGTCACAGGTCAAGGTCATAATTTTTTGCGTGGGTGGGAAGACCTTGTCCAAGGAACCTGCATGCCAATTATGAAGGCTCTATGTTAAATGGTTCAAAAGTTATGACGAAAATGGTCAAAGGTCAAGGTCACAGGTAAAATTGTGTGTATGGGTGGGAGGCCCTTGTCAGAAGGAACATACATGCCAAATATGAAGGCTCTATCCCAAATAGTTCAAAAGTTATGATTAAGTAGGTCAAAGGTCAAGGTCAAACTTTTTGTATGGGTGGGAAGTCCTTGTCACACAGAACAAACAATCCAAATTGGAAGGCACTATCCCAAATGGTTCAAAAGTGATGTTAAAGAAGGTCACATGTCAAGGCTACAGGTCATTTTTGTTTGAGTGAAAGCCCTTGTCACAAGGAACCTACATGCCAACTATGAAGGCTCTATCTTAAACGGATCAACAGTTATGACAAAATTACCTAATGGTCTACTTTTTGATTTTTAAACTTGATCAAGATATTGTCAAGATGATCATTCTGAGCAAGTTTGATGATAATCAGACTAAAATTGTGGCCCCTAGTGTGTTCAGAACGTTTTTCTATGATTTGACCTACTGACCTACTTTTTGACTGGACATGACCCATATTCGAACTTAACCGAGATATTGTCAAGAAGATCATTCTGAGCAAGTTTGATGATGATTGGACCAAAACTGTAGCCTCTAGTTTGTTCACAATGTGTATTAATGATTTGACCTACTGACCTACTTTTTGTCGAACTTGACTTAGATATGGTCAAGATGAGCTTTCTTAGCAAGTTTGATGAAAATCAGATTAAATCTGTGGCCACTAGTGTGTTGACAAAGTTTTTCATCAATTTGACCTACTGGTCTACTTTTGACCCAACATGATCTATATTCAAACTTGACTGAGATGTTGTCAAGATGATTATTCCGATTAATGATGATTGGACCAAAACTGTGGCCTCTAGTGTGTTCACAAGGTTTGTCAATGATTTGACCTACTGACCTACATTTTGACCCAACATGACCCATTTTCGAAATTTACTTTGATATTGTGAAGATGGTCATTCTTATCAAGTTTGATGATGATCAGACTGAAACTATGGCATCTAGTGTATTCACAAGGTTTTTCTATGATTTGACCTACTGATATACTTTTTGACCTAACATGACCCATATTCAAACATGACAGAGCTATTCTCAAGATGATCATTCTGAGATAAATTCATGACGATTGGTCCAAAACTGTGTCCTCTAGTGTGTTCACAAGGTTTCTCTATGATTTGACCTACTAACCAAATTTTTGACCCGACATGACCAATATTCGAACTTGACCGAGATATTGTCAAGATGATAATTCTGAGCAACTTTAATGATGATCAGACCAAAACTGTGGTCTCTAGTATGTTCACAAGGTTTTTCTTTGATTTGATCTACTGACCTACTTTTTGACCCCACATGACCCACATTCGAACTTGACCGAGATATTGTCATGGTGATCATTCTGACCAAGTTTTATGACGGTTGGCCCAAAATTGTGACCTCTGGTGTATTCACAAGAAAAGTTTACGCACGGACAACGCACGACGGACGACGACGCCGGACATCTCACAGTCACAAAAGCTCACCATGACCTTCGGTCAGGTGAGCTATTAAATGCACACTAATTATAGATTTCACTCACATGAAGTCACAAATTTTTTTAAATACAGTACTTGTAAAAAGCTTACTCAAGGGGAGCAATTTCCAAATAAGAAAATCTGCTGTTGATTTCATGACTTTTAGTAATTACTCGTTACTGATTGGTAAATAATAACTATTTTCCACTTTCAAAATCAAAATTTCTAACTACATAAAATATGAAAACAAAAGACAAATGGGAGAGTGAAATAAAAGGAACAAACAGTGATAAAAAATGGGAAAATAAACGCACAATTTCAATTTATCTAAGCTAAATATAAGTAAAATAGAGCTGCGACTGGCTCCGTACAAAACTACTGAGTATCTGTACTACTTAGTGCAGATGCACATCGGTCGTAAGAGATAACGGTACTCAGAGTAAATAAATTATGTCAGCTTTGTAATGTACACTGACAGCCAGATCATGTTTATTCTGTGCAGTCAACTGAGACTGAACAAAGGATTGTCGGCTTTTCAGAAGTTTATGTTTACTTTTAAGTGTCCTTAATTGCCTTCAGCAGTAAAAATTTTAAGTCTGCAACCGCTTACCGCAAATGCTAGCTCTGGAAAAAATCGGGGACGGGAAATTTGCAAATGCGGGAGATTCTGTCTTCCGGACGGGAGAGCGGTAGGTATGCTTCAAATGCGGGAGCTTCCCACATGATCCGTGAGATATCACAGGTATGTACACCACAGAACTGAAAAATATGGAGTGTACATGTTTTCTGGGCCAGACTAGCTAGTTTCGGCCAATTAGGCCTCATCGGTGACCCTCAGATATTTTCAAAATTCCCCAAATGGAATCAATGATCCCAAAGGACAAGAAAATATAATCTTCGGTTTTATATAGTAAAGCTCGGGTTTGCAGGGGAATACATTAATTTCCATATTCATGCTCTGAGACACTAGATTGTGGGTACTCGATAGAATCGCCTCGTCGAGGCATTTCTGTCGACTCCCCGCAATCTATGTTTTGAGCAAAAAAGGCAAATATTCCAATTTTTCTTTTTAAAATTTCTTTTTCTTTGGCAAAAAATTGACAATGTATTTGTATAGGTGTGTTCCGAAATACGGTTAAAATGGTAGACTAACTGCCACACCTGCCAGGTGTATCCATTTCCCTTAAGATGTTTATTGTTGGTGTTGAAACGCTTGCTTTTCGGTCTGTTTCGCTATTCAGACAGGCTGTTTCCTGTAAATGCAGTATAGTATTGCATCATCGTTAAAGCTGATTGATTGCATCATCGTTAAAGCTGATTGGTTGATCGCGTCACGTGCCCCTCCATGGAACAGTTACAATCTGGTCATTATACCCGGTTTGCCCGCCTCATGGCGACCAAACCAAAAAGATTAAATAATGGAATAGTCTGTACTGTTTCGACTGACAGACTAAAATGACAATTTGATATAGTATCCACATTTTTCATCACTTTACAACCAATCTTTGATCAACGTCCAACTAACATCGATTTGATGTTTAGTTTGTTTGTTTGATTTGAAGTCGCCCCTGTCAACACTGTAAAGGTCATTTTGGAGACGTTGCTTCCAATTTTGTGGGACTTTTATCCGACATTAAGATGAAATGGCATCTCAAGCCCTGCCGCCCAATAAAACCAAAATGGTTTATAAGCATGGGCGGGCTGACTCGCACCGCGTTGCCAAGGCAGGCTTAGATCCTCTAAGCGGTTTACCAGTACTCGTGTGCGGGCTGGTTTCAGGTCTGCGTGGAAGCATCACATCACGTGAATAAGTCCGTGAAATGAACATCCACCTAATCCCGACTATATATAGAGAAAACTGGGGTTTACGGGGTATAAATTATTTTTCTTATTTCTGCTCCAAGACATTGGTTGTGGGTACTCGTTAGAACAACCTCATTGACCGCCTCAACGAAGCGGTTCTAACGAGCACCCACAACCTATGTTTGCAGCAAAACTACCATGATACGCGCCGGAATTAGGAAGAAACGCCTGTAAAATGACCTAAATAATGTTTGCAGGGGTGTTTAATTTCAAACCAAACAGCAGAAATAAGAAAAATAGGACCCCATTCTTCCAGGGTGAATATCAGACAGACACATAAATTACTCTCTGAACTGTCTGCACACCTCCCATGAGACTCATTGCTGGCCATAATTTACCTGCCGATGCCTGAGTTGTAAAATTAAAACCAGCACTGGTGTTATCTTCTAGGTTTTCAGAAAGTCAAAGGGGAACTTGAATACAATTTGCCCACTCTTTATAGCTACCGTTTTCTTATTGATAACTTGAAGTGCAATATCATTCCATGATAATCATATGACTATGTGTTACACACACACACGCACGCACGCACGCACATGCACGCAGATGGAGTGAGAGAGTCTTGAAGTTAAAAAAAATAGAAACTAGAGGCAATATACAATCTAATCAGCAAAAAACAAGGATGCTGATCAGACTGCATGGATGTTCAGGTGGATCTTCAACTTTTTTGGCGTTGAAACCACAAAAGCCTTTTTATATTTAGGTTATTATTCTATCACCTGTGTAACATAGGTGTAACATAGTGCATTCATGTACTGGTGAAAATCTCTCTCTCTCTCTCTCTCTCTCTCTCTCTCTCTCTCTCTCTCTCTCTCTCTCTCTCTGATTATGATGAAATCTCGTCGGCAATATAACTAAAAAAGTATCAAAGCTAAGCCTTGAAAGTTTATGAATGGATCTCACATTAGCCATGCGAAGTATTACCTTTTCAATTATAGGAGCAAGCAGTGTTGGGGGCATAGCGTTTCTTCACGTGATGTTGACATTGTAGGTACCGATCCGAGTCTTGCAACACATCGTCTCATGATAGTTAACATCTCTGCCAAGTAATTGTAAAATTCATTCAGGAATAACAAAGTTGTTAACTACTCCTTTTTAACCTTTGACCTCTACGTATGACCTTGATCCTCGAGGTACTGACAGAGTCTTGTGCGCGAAACATCGTCTCATGATGGGTAACATTTCTGCCAAGTGATCCGGGAATAAATCAAAGCACTGAGAGTACTGGTGGGTCGATCTTCTCTGAGTGTAGGTTGGGAAAATAGTCCTGAGCTGAGAATCGAACTGTTCGTTTAACTTAAGCTAGCACAGTAGATCTGATCAGACATCGCGTTATGTGGCGTCTGGTTATGTAGATTCTGTTTGCCAATGTCCAAGTGCACGAGCACAGTCCACCCGCTCCCGCCTATCGGGGTTTGAATAAATAGATGGGCTGCATAATGCTTCCACGCAGAGCTGACAGCCCCGTAACATTGGAAGTAACGTCTCCAAATGACCTATATACAGTGTTGGCGGGGACGTTAAACCTTAAATCAAACAAACGGGCTCAGTCCAGAATTTTCTTCTTACGATGCGCTCTGACGTCTTAGGGTAGTGCTTGGGTTTTGTTCAACAGAGTGGAGAGGGTTCAAACGCAGCCCCACCCATCTTTTGGAAATTATCTCAGATTCATGCAGTTTTTTACCCTCTGCAAAATACCTGAAAATCGCATCCTCAACCTGCCCCTTTTCAGGGTCTGCGTACGGCCCTGAATCATGTTCAAAACTGTTGTTGCATACATACAAGGCGAACAGTGCCGACCCTGATCAGAAGCAATGTACTCTATAGCCGATCTTGGTCTACGCTGTATGTCTAAAAACGGTACCACCTATAAAGTCTGCGCTACTCATTTTTGCTCTTAAACATTTCCGTGGCCTAGTGGTTAAGAGCGCTGACTCTTGATCATTAGGTCTCTCGCCGCTTTGGTTCGAGCCTCGCTCGGGTCATATGTGAGGCGCCAAGGTCTGCAAGGCCAGGGGGGGTTTCTCCGGGTACTCCGGTTTACGCCCACCTCTGATTAACGATTGGCTCGATATGAGAGAAATAATCTTGAAAAACCGTAAAAACAAAACCAAAAAAAAAAACAAAACATTTCAGGGCTCTAAAATTAAGTTCTTAGCAGAAGTGCGAAAAGTCTATTTTTACTCGACTTTGCATACATTTGTGTTACAGTTTTATAAATGGAATTTCCGAAAGATGTCACGTGACCGTAGGGCATTGTTTTTTCTTTCATTACGAGAGCGACCTGGCAATTTATACTATTTCGTTTAGCCCTCAAATTATAAAATGCCACTGTTTAAGCAAACAGTGTGCAACCGGCTGAGCAGACGCCACATTCCGCGGCGTCTGATCTGCGTATTATCCAGCACTAGATTCCTGTCAAGACTATAGATAGCTCTTGTTATAGCCTAGCCACTAGGCGTTAAAATGAATACTATGCAATTAAAATCATCTTTTGCATTAAAATGAACAGTGTATAAAAGTTTAGCTAGTCTAGTCTCTCTGGCTCAATTTTAACCTAAGATTTGAGACTCTACCAAATAGACTTGCCATTACTAAGAAGGTGATAAATTTTTAAACCAATAAAAAATACCCCCAAAAATGATCAGACTTTTATTATCAGACTAGTAGCTAGTCTACTCTTGTTACATCGATAAAAATAGCGTAACGTTTAAAGTTCTATTTATAAACAATAATATTGGATTTCCCAAATCAGTGATGGTCACGTGGACAACTGCATAAATACCGTTTGCCATTTAGTAAATTTGGGTCGATCGTAAACCGATTGATCCAAAAAGCTATTGACTGAACACGAAAAATGACCCTTTTTGACATTTGACCACTGTGACCTTGACCATGGAGGTACCGACCTGGGTCTTGCTTGTGACAAATTGTCTCATGATGGTCACTATTGCTGCCAAGTTATTTCCAAATCCATCCAGGAATAACAAAGGTATTGACAGGACACAAGAAAATACACTTTTCTTTACCTTTCACCTCCATGACCTTGACTTCGGGGGTACCGACATGGGTCTTGCATACGACACATTTTCTCATGATGGTTAACATTTCAGCCAAGGAATTTCCAAATACATCAAGGAATAACAAAGATATTGACGGACGGACGGACGGACGGACAGCGCAATGTCATATTACATGTACTTCCTTTTTTTCCAAAAGTCGATTGATTTGATTGATTGATTCGAGGTATAACGTCCTCGTCGACACTGTAAATGTCATTTTGTAGACGTTGCTTCCATTTTTGTTGACTTTTTTTCCCGTCATTGAGATGAAATGACATCTCAATTGAAACCAATATGGTTTTTAAGGATGGACGGACCGACTCGAACCGCTTTGCCTGGGCAGGCTTAGATCCTCTAAGCGGTTTACCAGTACTCGTGTGCGGGCTGGATTCAGCTCTGCTAGGAAGCATCATGCTGCCCATCTATTTCTTCAAGCCCCGATGGGCGGGGCCAAATTGTCGATTGTATTGGAGTTTAATATAGGAATCAACCATGGCTTTTCATGCATTAACATTTGCCGGATCCCTAGGAAGCTGTTTGAACATGAGGTCGCTAGGCCGAATGTTCAAATATCTTCCGAGGGATCCGGCAAATATTAATGCAATGAAATAACCATGGATGATCGTTGTTCTTGCATAACTTACGAATCCGACAGCAAATTTTGACGAAAACGCCCAAAAGCTCCATATAAATTCCATAGAAACTCTTCAAATGCGACAGACAAACCAAAATGGCGGCCAGTTCAGAATGATGTTAACAATGACGTTGTCATGCAGTGACGTCATCATAGAACCCTAAAACGCTACGTTCAGGGCGATAACGTTACGTCGCTCAACGTAACGTAAACAAAGCAAGGCCCGCCTTGTGATATCAAAAGCTCAAAATCCATGTTCAAACAGCACGCGAATTTCATGATTTGAACATGGTTTTTGCTGTTTGACCACGGCTTTCGGTCCATTTGACAATGGCTTCAAACAGCCATGCGCATAGGTTTTTATGCAAGAACGCCCAATCAACACTGTTTTAGGTCATTTCGGAGCCAGTCAGTTTACCTATCCACCTTTTTCCTTTACAAGCTTATACGAACGTGGATAACCAGTACGGTGCATATTCTTTCGAAAGAAACTGACAACTTCCCTCCTTGAATCAGCGGAAAGGAGAGAATGGCCGTAGAAAAGATTCCATGATCAATCCCCTCGAAAGAATGTTGCCGACCGTGGCAGGTATCGAACCCGCGTCCTCCTGATCACCAGTCGGACGCGGATCCGACTGAGCTACCGAGGCCGGCTTTTTTTTTTCAAAACTGGCCTATAAAAATCAAAGCACTGAGAAATCTGGTTGGTCGATTGTCCCTGAGTGTAGGTCGGAGAAATAGTCCTGGGCTGAATAAGCTTGATTTGTTTGTTTGATTTGAGGCTTAACGTCCCCGTCAATACAGTATAGGTCATTTTGGAGACGTTGTTCCAATTTTGTGGGACTTTTACCCGACACTGAGATGAAATGATATCTCAAGCCCTGTCGCCCAATGAAACCAATAGGGTTTATAAGCATGGATTGAACCTCACACCGCGGTTCCTGGACAGGTTTACCAGTACTAGTGTGTGGACGGTTTCAGCTCTGCGTGGAAGCATCATGCAGCCCATCTATTTCTTCAAGCCCCGATGGGCGGGGCGGATCGTTAAGCAATTAGTCTCGATCTTGATCAGATGCCGCTTTCTGTTGCGTCTGTTCTGGGTATACACTGTTCGCCAAGTAAAACCTATGATTCTTAGATAACTCTATTACGCAACACTCTGACCTCAAGGTGGCTACTGTAAAACCTGGTATAGTGGCCACCTCTATTTAACAAGCAAACCTGTCTTAAGCAAGCATACCATCGGTTCCCAAAACAGGAAAATGCATTAAAATTCACCTTTATTAATCAAGCACCTGTCCTAAGCAAGCACAGAATACATTCTGATCATCCCTTTGGTGATCTCTCTCTCTCTCTGTCTGTGTCTCTCTCTCGCTCTCTCTCTCTCTCTCTCTCTCTCTCTCTCTCTCTCTCTCTCTCTCTCTGTGTCTGTCTGTCTGTCTGTCTGTCTGTCTGTCTGTCTGTCTCTCTCTGTCTCTGTCTGTCTGTCTGTCTGTCTGTCTGTATCTCTTCTTTCTCTCTCTCTCTCTCTCTCTCTCTCTCTCTCTCTCTCTCTCTCTCTCTCTCTCTCTCTCTCTCGTGACAATAGGATGACAAATCCAGGCGACAATATGCATTCTTTCATTTTTCCAAAACGGTTACTTTACTGATTAAATATTGAGGCACTTTCCTTTACTCGTACAAATGTTTTGGGTTCTCCTACGATTCGCCTCATTGAGTGCTAACCATTGTAATACGGTTGATAGAAAAAGAAAATAGAAAATGCCACCACTATTCACTCAGTACAATGTAATTTATACGAAACTGTTAACGTTCTCTCTCTCTCTCGCTCTCTCTCTCTCTCTCTCTCTCTCTCTCTCTCTCTCTCTCTCTCTCTCTCTGTCTCTCTCTCTCTTCGAGAAATACTGTAAGACCAGGGAGGAAACCATTCTCACTAAATCTGGGATCAGTCTGGATGATCATAATCTACTCCTTTCGCATAAGGTATAGCTTTTTAAGGGTTCGACGAAAGGCGTTCAAGCCCTTTCGAGCCTAAACGCAGAGACAATGGGCCATCCAATGCGTTTAGAAATTTTACTTCAAAAGCTGGTTAAAAGAAGAAGAAGTAGAACAAGAAGAAGAAGAAGAAGAAGAAGAAGAAACACAACGCTTTACACTCAATGCTTATAAGCATGGTGAATATTGACTGAACAAAAATGACAGTACAATTTAGGGAACAGCCGAAGAGCATTTCTAGCAGTAATTTTATAATGATTATTTAATTCAGTGATTAGAGCCATTAAGAAGCAATAAAATCTGAAGCTGACCAAAAGGGCACCTGTTGGAGAGAATGGAATATTTTATCAAAATTGTGTTGAACAGCGGATGCAGAATATATTCTGCCTATAAAGCCGTTTGATACTTATATTTACTCCCCTTACAAAGCAGGCATGTCCATGAATGTATTATTTTTTTTCATAAACGAAGTTTGGGGTGGGGGGGGGGGGTATTCTGGATTCAGCTTGTGTGTGTGTGTGTGTACGCGTATGCATCCATCCGTGCATCCGTCTGCATACTTTCCGGACTCCCGCAAACAAAGTTTAGTGGGGAAGTGGGGGGGGGGGTGGTATACTGGATAAAGCTTGTATGTGCGTGTGTACATCCAGCCGTCCATCCGCATACTTTCTGGACTCTACAGTCAGTCCTTACCTACCCGTTTCCACCTAGCTTCATACATGGCTTTGCATACGAGTTCGATCATCGTCAAAATCTGACGCGTATCCTGGGAGCTAAAGCCCTTTTTCTTCAAAAAATGTTGAAATTAGCCGTTCCCGGACTATACAGTCTATGTTTCCCAACTAATTGCAACCAAACTTAATACATGGCTTTGCATCCTTGAGACCTCGGACGGCTTCGATCACCGTCAGAATTGGAGTTATGGCCCTTTGTTCTTCAAATACATGCAATGCGGAAATAAGCCATTTCCGGACTCTAAAGTATGTTTCCCAACCGATTTCAACCAACCTTCGTACATGGCTTTGCATCCATGAGACCTCGGAGTAGTCCGATCATCTTCAAAATCAGACGCGCATCAAGGGAGTTACGGCCCTTTGTTCTTTAAATGATGCTGAAATTTGCCGTTTCCGGACTCTACAGTCTGTGTTTCCCAACCGACTTCAACCAAGCTTCAAACATGGCTTTATAATCACGAGACCCTATACGAGTTCGATCATTGTCAAATTCCGGCACGTTTCAAGGTAGTTACAGGCCTTTATTCTTACTTGTGGTTCGAAAATGACTGATAGTGTGGATCGCTAACCTGATCCATACTGGAGGGAATATAGTAAGTAGGAGTGGAGGGTTTGAGCAAATTTGATTGACAGTGACCCAAGGAACATTTCTGGGAAAATCTATCAAAATCAGACTAGGTCATTGGAGGGTTTGGCTATCATGTTCGTTCGAGCAAAATCGGCCCATAAGCCTAGCTACAGTGACCTGACCTTCAGCCTAGATCACTGAATGTTGATCTTGCTTGAGAATATTATTATACCTAACATTTGTGTAAAGTTATATAAAATCCATTGATAAATCTAGGTGCTAGCTAGAGCCATGAAAAAGTTTTCCCTATATAAGTCTATGTAAAAGCCAAAGGCCTCGGCGCAGAGGCAGCTTTTGCCCGGGGCCATTATTGAACAATCTTGGTAAACCATTAGGTCTAAGTCTGCCGAGGCAAAGTGGAGCGAACCATGTATATACACTTTTTGGGGTTGATTGGACGGCAGGAATTGAGATATCATTTCATCACAATATCTGGTAAAAGTCCCACAAAATTGGGAGCAACGTCTCCCAAATGACATAAATAGTGTGCACGGGGACGTTAAACCTCAAATAATAATAATAAAAACACAACAAAACGAACAAGGACAGAAGGCCTGCCAGATGGACGCCCCAGTGGCAAAAGATACACCTTCACCTCGCCCAACCAGCCCCCAGAGCAGAAATTGGTAAAACCCTGTAAACCCCAGTTTCCTCCAAATAAAGTGAGGTTTAGAGGAATGTTCATTACAGTCTCTCTCTCTCTCTCTCTCTCTCTCTCTCTCTCTCTCTCTCTCTCTCTCTCTCTCTCTCTCTCTCTCTCTCTCTCCAGTAATCTAGAAATACTGTAAGACCAGGGAGGAAACCATTCACACTCAAGCTGGGATCAGTCTGGATGATCATAATCTACTCCTTTCGCATAAAGTACAGCTATTTAAGGGTTCGACGAAAGGCGTTCAAGCTTACGATCCCTTTTCGAGCCTAAACACAGGGACAATCGGCCATCCAATTCGTTTAGTAATTTAACTTCAAAAGCTGGTGAGAAGAAGAAGAAGAAGAAGAAGAAGAAGAAGAAGAAGAAGAAGAAGAAGAAGAAGAAGAAGACGAAAAAGAAGAAACACAACGTTTTAATAGTTAAAAGGGAGAGCTTGGTAGTCGAGGGGAAGTGAGTGAGTGTTTGAGTATACGTCCCACCAACAGCTAAGGTCATACGGAGACGGGACATCAGTCTAAAGACGGTCTGGAGAAGCCTCGGATCGATCCTGGGATCCCTGGTTTACAACGCGAGTAGCGTAACCAATACAGCACAGAGGCTTCCGAGTCCAGGAGAACTACAAATGATTGACAGAATCTCATAGTTTAATGAGCTATAAAGACATTAACATTAGCATGTTTATCTTTGATTTTGGCAGAGCTGCAAATGTGATATTGCGAGAAATCAGTTGTGTGTTACTCTATCTGGCATAGAGGGTTTAATAATTGAGAGCCCCCGCCCATCGGAGCTTGAAGAAATAGATTTGGCTGCATGATGCTTCCACACAGAGCTGAAACCAAACGCACATATGAGTACTGGTAAACCATTAAGGTCTAAGCCTGCCGAGGCAAAGTGGTGCGAGCCGGCCCGTCCATGCACATATAATTTATTGGTGTGATTGGACGGCAGGGATTGAGATGTCATTTCATCTCAATATCGGGTAAAAGTCCCACAAAAATGGAAGCAACGTCTCCGAAATGACCTAAAAATGTTGACTGGGACGCTTAACCTCAAATCAAATCAAACAAAGCAAACAAAGACTGAACGTTTGTTAGATTAATTTTCATAATTGCACATTGAACTGATCATTATGGTAACACATCTCCGCGGCATTTTCCACATCTCCAAAATGGCCACTTTTGATGAAAACCCATGGTATTTTTCTGCAAATATATAATAACGAGTACCCACACCCAATTACAGAAATACGAGAAAATAATAATGTTTCTCCTTGCAAACCCCAGCAGGTGCCGGTCCCGGTAGCTCAGTCGGATGCGCGTCGGCAGCATTCTTTCACGGAGATTGATCATGAAATCTTTTCTAAGGTCATTCTCTCCCTTCCGCTGATTCAAGAAGGGCAGTTGTCAGTTTCTGGTGAAAGAATATGCAGAGTAATGTGTGACTTTAAAATCTGGACTGGACTTGTGTACTGAGACATTGTTCAAGCCTAGGAAACTGATTAGAGGTTCTAAGCTTGCCCAGGAAAAGTGGCGCAAGTTGGCTTGTCCATGCATATAAACCCTATTGGTTTAATTTGGGCTTGAGATGATGTCATTTCTTCTCAATGTCGGGTAAAACCCATACAAAATTGGAAGCAACGACTCCAAAATGGCCTATGAAGTGTTAACAGAGACTTTAAATCTCAATTTAAACGAACAAATTGTTCAAGCCTACTCTCAGGATCAATTGCAGTTATACATCATACATTTTGTTTAGAAGCCGTCGTGATGTAGTGGTTACGCTACTCGCCTTGTAAACCAGGGGTCGCAGGATCGATCCCGGGCTTCTTCAGACTTTCGGATGAGTCTTTAAACTGAGGTCCCGTCTCCTATGCCCTTAGCTGTTGGTGGGACGTAAAACTCAAACACTCACTGATTTGAGGTTTAACATCCCCGTCAACACTGTATAGGTCATTTTGGAGACGTTGCTTCTAATTTTGTCGGCATTTACCAGACACTGAAATAAAATGACATCTCAAGCCCTGTCGCCCAAAGAAACCAATAGGGTTTATAAGCATGGACAGTCAGACCCGCACCGCTTTGCCTGGGCAGGCTTAGATCTTCTACGTAGTTTACCAGTACTCGTGGGCGGTCGGTTTCAGCACAGCATGGAAGCATTATGCAGCCCATCCATTTCCTCAAGCCCAGATGGGCCAGGGCCGGTTACAACATACAACCCCAAAAAGTGTAAACAAGCCGAAAATAATGTCAGCGAGCCGATGGGTGGGTGGGTGGGTGGGTAGGTTCCACTCGGAACAATATTGAAATAAAGAATTATTAGCATTAAAGCACAAAATAGGAACCCGGAAGTATTTTTTATTGTTGCATTCCTCATGTTAGTTTTACGTCCACCAACAGCCAAGTCATACGGCGACGGGACCTCGGTTTAAAGACTCATCCGTATTACGAAAACACGCCTATACACATACCCTGTAAACTTTACTGACGAAAAAAAGAAGATCTTAAGAAGAACAAGATGTGTTTGTGAAACACGAATATGTCCCGGGGCATGGTCATTTTTCGTTCGAAGTTGATCACAGGTCAAGATCAAGGTCACAGGTTAAGATCAAGATCACAGGTCAAGATATTTTGTTTGAGTTGGAAGACATTGTCACAAGGAGCCTACATGCTCAATATAAAGTTTTGAACTCAACAGGGTCAAAAGTAGACTGGAATCAGTCCAAAAGTTTAACCAATATCTTCTCCTTTGTATTAGCAATGCATTTATTTCTCCTCTCTAATACTTTCTGATCTCCAAAACTTTTCATTTGGTGCTATGGGATGGAAGCCATTGCTTTTGAGCTGGGTTAAAATTAATAAGATTATTCTTATAAGTGAAATGATTAAATGAATGGACTGTTTCCAGTCTAGGTCAAAAGATATGACCAATAATACTTTCATCTTTTGGTTGGATGTTGTCGGTCGTCGTCTGACGTCATAGTCTTCTGACGTCAACACTTTCAAACGACATCTTCAAAAGAAAACTCCTCCTGTACCCTTTGCCCAATTCCATTCAAACTTCACAGGAATGTTGGCTAGGTGACTCCCTACCAAAATAGCTAAAATTGTTCGGATGGTCACCAGAGCTAAAAATAGAAAAAAAATCAAACGACAACTCCTCCTGTACCCTCTGCCCAATTTCATAGGAATGTTGCTTAAGTAAACGTCTACCAAAACTGCTTAAACGATCCCGCTCCAATGAACAAGGTGGCCACCAGAGCTAAAAACTAGAGGAACTATCACTAAAGGTGATGATTAATACCCCCACCTCAATACTTGACACAGACAGCAAACATAAACAGTGTCCACTGAGTCCATTCAGGGGCAATAACTCCATAATTGTTGGACAGATTCTCCTGAAATTTGCGTCTTGCACATCTACTTATCCTAGTGAATAAGTATGCGAAGTATCCATTGAATCCGACTGATAGTGAATGAGGAGTTCAGCAGACAAAATTTTGCATTAACCACTTTTCAATGATTCAGGGGCAATAACTCCATAATTGTTGGACAGATTCTCAAGAAATTTGCGTCTTGCACATCTATTTATCCTAGTGAATAAGTATGCCAAGTATCCATTGCATCCGACGGATAGTGAAGGAGGAGTTCAGTGGACAAGATGTTTGCAAGCAAATCAGGGTCAATAAAGTATGTTTCCAATTGATTCAGGGGCCATAACTCTGTAAATATGGGACAAACGTTAGTGAAATTTGCGTCTTACACATATATCCCTCCTGGTGAACAATTATGGCAAGTATCAATTGAATCCGACTAATAGTGAAGGCGGAGTGAGCGGACAAGGTTTTTTAGCACATTTTTGCAAATCAAGGGCCGTAACTCCGTAATTATGGGACAAACTTTAGTGAAATTTGCGTCTTGCACATCTACCCCTCCTGGTGAACAATTATGGCAAGTATTAATTGAATCCGACTAATAGTGAAGGAGTTGAGCGGACAATGTTTTAGCACATTTTTTGGCAAATCAAGGGCCATAACTCCGTAATTATAGGGCAAACTTTATTGAAATTTGCGTCTTGCACATCTACCCCTCCTGGTGAACAATTATGGCAAGTATCAATTGAATCCGACTGATAGTGAAGGAGGAGTTGAGCGGACACTGTTTTAGCACATTTTTAGCAAATCAAGGGCCATAACTCCGTAATTATGGGACAAACATTAGTGAAATTTGTGTCTTGCACATCGACCCCGCCTGGTGAACAATTATGGCAAGTATCAATTGAATCCGACTGATAGTGAAGGAGGAGTTGAGCGGACAAAATTTTGCAGACAGACCACCCGACCGCCCGACAAACCAACCGACAGGCTGATTCCAGGATTCCCCCTTCAAACTCATATTGCGGGGGTATAAAAAGAAAATCATCTAAATTTGCTTCAAACGCGAACTCCTTCTAAAGCCTGCGGCCAATGTGATTCAAACTTCACATGAACGTTGCCTAGGTGACTCTCTATCAAAATAGCTAAACTCGTTCTGCTCTGACAACCAAGATGGCCACCAGAACTAAAAATAGAAAAATCTTGAAACGACAACTCTTCCTTTACCCTTGAATCGATTACATTCAAACTAATGCTTAGATGACCATCTACCGAAATAGCTAAAACGATTTTGCTCGGATGGACAAAATGACTGCCAGAGCTAAAAATAGAAAAACATCGTAAATTTGCTTCAAACGCGAACTCCTCCTAATCCCTTTGGCTAATTGGATTCAAACTTCCAAGGAATGCTGCCTTGTTGACTCACAACCAAAATAGCTAAAATCGTTATGCTATGACAAACAAGATGGCCGCTAGAGCTAAAATTGAAAAAATATCTTCAAACGACAACTCCTCCTCTACCCTTGGGCCAATTTCATACAAAAATCGTAGGAATATAGATGACCTTCAACCAAAATAGCTTAAATAATCCCGCTCCGGTGAACAAAATGGCCACCAAAGCTAAAAATAGTAAACATTGTAAATTTTATTCAAACCAGAACTCCTCCTAAACCCTTGGGCCATTTTGATTCAAACTTGGCAGGAATGTTACCCAGGTGACTCCCTTTCAAAATTGCTAAAATCATTCCATTCCATTCCACCAGAGCCAAAAATAGAATGTACTAGAGACAGTGATACTCAGGTGAGCGAATCAGGGCCCTCTGGGCTCTCTTGTTCATTAGACATACAGCCGTTGACTGTGCCAATGTGCAAGCTGATGTGTATATACAGAAAAAACTTCAATATTGTATATATAAATTTTGCTGCACCCCCGCCCATCGGGGCTTGGAGAAATAGATGCGGCTGCATGGTGCGCCCAAGAAGAGCTGATACCAACCGCACCTGAGTACTGGTAAACCGCTTAGAAGATGGAAGCCTGCCCAGACAAAGCGGTGCAATTCTGACCGCCAATGTATATAAACCCTATTGGTTTCATTGGGTCTGGGATGTCAATTCAAAGTCCCAACAAGGGGACAATGATGGCCCTGGGTCGCTCACCTGATTCATAGTGTAACAAGTGGACCCCGGGGACAGGCCCCAGGGCTATAATTTGCATAATCTTGGTAGAGGTCTAAAAGGGGATGCTTTCATACCAAATACCGAAGACCAGAGCCTTCTGGTTTGAGACATACAGATTTTTAAAGGTTTTCCATATATGAATCTATATAAAACCTGTGGTCCCCGGCACTGCGCCATTTTTGCCCAAGGGCTATACTTTGAACAATCTTGGTAGAATTACACAAGACGAAGCTTCATACCAAATATCAAAGACCTTTGCCTTCTGGTTTCAGACAAGATTTTCAAAAGTTTTCCCAATATAAGTCTATGTAATCAAGTGGGCCGTGTTGTTTTAGAGGTCCACAAGATGAAGCTTCATTCCAAATAACAAAGATTCGAGCCTTCTGGTTTCAGGCAAGAAGATTTTAACGGTTTTCCCTATATAAGTCTATGTAAAACGAGTGGGCCCGGGGCCGAGCCATTTTTTGCCCCATGGCTATAATTTGAACGATCATGGTTGAAGTCCACTAACAAAGTTCCATACTAAATATCAAAGAACTGAGCCTTCTGGTTTCAGATAAGAAAATTTATTAAGATTTTCCCAATATAAGTATATGTAAAACCAGCGGGTCCAGGGGATTGGGCATTTTTGGCCCCAGGTCTATAATTTGACAATCTTGATAGAGATCCACTAGACGAAGCTTCAAATCAAATATCAAAGACCTGATACTGCTGTTTTAGAGAAGGCTTTTAAAGATTTTTCCTATCTAAGTCTATGTTAAACCAAAGGGCCCCGGGGCGGGGGCTTTTTTTTACCTCAGGGCTATAATTTTCAACAATCTTGATAGAGGTCAACTACATGTAAATGAAGCTTCATACCAAATATCAAACACCTGGTCATTCTGTTTTCAGACCAGAAGTGTTTTTAAAAGATTTCCCTATATAAGTCTATGTAAAACCGGTGTACCCCGGGACGGTGGCAGTTTTGGCCCTAGGGCCATAATTTGAAAATCTTGGTACAGGTCCATTAGACACAACTTCATACAAAATATCAAACACCTGGGCCTTCTGGTTTCAGACAAGAAGACTTTTAAAGGTTTTCCCCCATTTAAGTCTCTGTAAAACCGGTGGGCCCTGGCGCCGGGGTATTTTTTTGCCCCAGGGCTATAAAGTGAACAATCTTGGCAGAGGACAACTAGATACAACTTCATACCAAATATCAAACACCTGGGCCTTCTGGTTTCAGACAAGAAGATTTTTAAAGGTTTTTCCCTATATAAGTCTATGTGGGTGGGTCTATTGGTAGGCCCCAATGCGGGGGCATTTTTGGCCCCAGTGATATCATTTGAACAATCTCGGCAGAGGTCCACCAGATACAACTTCATACCAAATATCAAACACCTAGGCCTTCTGGTTCCAAAGAAGATTTTTAAAGATTATTTTCCCTTTATAAGCCTATGTAAAATTGATGAGACCCGGACCGGGGGCATTTTTGGCCCAAGGGCAATAAGTTGAACATACTTGGTAGAGGTCCAATAGACGAAGCTTTATACCAAATATCAAAGACCTGGGCCGTACAGTTTCAGAAAAGAAGATTTTTTTTTAAGTTTTCAGTAAAAAAAAATCAATTTTTTGCTCCTGTTACCTAGATGTCCAACGGACCAGAACCGTTTTAACAACTTTGAAAGGAGACCAACTAAGGATAATTCCTGTGACGTTTGGTCAAAATCCAATCAGTGGTTTAAAGAAATTGTTTACGCACGCACGGACGCACGACGGACGACGGACAAAAAGTGATCCCAAAAGCTCACGTCGTCACTACGTGACAGGTAGCTATTTACGAAGAGGGTTTAGAGATGAACCCCTAAGATGCCATGAAAAAAATCTATCGGAAAATGTTCTCTGTTGCATCTTCTTGCAGGTTTTGCATCCTGGCAAACTGTGTGGACACTGATCAGACTGTACCTCTAACAGCGTGGACATTGATCAGACTTTTCCTAGCATATTTGCTTCTCATTTTTTTCCTTTCCTTAACCAGGTCGATAGTCTACAATGTATGAATACAAAAGATTGAAATTATTATTACTGTCGGATTCACCTTAAACTGGAAATGGCTCTGCCCACTCAGGAAGAATTCATTTGGCAGAAGTGTGTGAATATATAGCAAAATAATGCAATAACAGTTGAAGAAAATCAGTTTGGTCTTCTGCTCTGAATCATGTTTTTTTTATTATTTTGGTTTTAAGGCCCTTTCAAGATTGTTTCACTCATATCGAGCCGATCGTTAATCAGAGGTGGGCGAAAACCGGAGTACCCGGAGAAAAACCACCTGACCTTCCGTTGCAGAACTTGGCGTCTAACATGATGAAGAGTCAGCGCTCTTAACCACTAGGCCACGGAAGCCCGTTTCTGAATCATGTACATGTACTTTCATTTCATGACTATTATATCTAAAGCATGATCTTACAATGTGCTAGTAACTTATCCTGTCCAGGAACAGTGAAGGGAACGGACTGGCCCAACATGACCTTAGCTGTTGACAGGGTATTGAAACAAAAACTGTATCAGAGAACCCTTTTATTCTGTTTATTCTGTTGCAGTGTGTTGGAGTTTATCTGACTGAATATCAGGGAACTTTAATTAAGAAGGGCAAGAGGTTGCTCCCTACTGTTTAATTGGTTCAGCCCTCGCTGACACTAGAATTTACTAGAATTTAATGATGCATCAAAATGAGCTAAGAATCTGCCCACATGTATAGCGCATCTTGCTTGGCTGCAGAAGAAGAAGAAGAAGAAGAAGAAGAGAGAGAGAGAGAGAGAGAGAGAGAGAGAGAGAGAGAGAGAGAGAGAGAGAGAGAGAGAGAGAGAGAGAGAGAAATCCAGATGAAAATAGGGGCTAAATTGCCCTTTAGGAGACATTATCACTGTACTGGCTAAGAATGAAGTAAAATTTATTTGTCTGTTTATTGATTTTGAGTTTGTTCGTTTCATTTGAGGTTTAACGTCCCCGTCAACACTGTAAATGTCATTTTGGAGACGTTCCTTCCAATTTTGTGGGACTTTTACCAGACGTTGAGATGAGATGACATCTCAAGCCCTGTCGCCAAATGAAACCAATAAGGTTTATAAGCATGGACGCTCCGACTCGCACCGCTTTGCCTGGGCAGGCTTAGATCCTCTAAGGGTTTTCCAGTATTCGTGTGCGGGTCGGATTTAGCTCTGCGTGGGAGCATCGTGCAACCCACCTATTTCTTCAAGCCCCGATGAGCGGGGGCCTTATTTATTTTAAGTATAATGGCCCATGGCGAGGCGGTTGAAACCAGCACCCACAATCTATCTTTTTTGCCGAAATAAGAAAAATAATGTATACCCCTGTAAACCCCAGTTTTACTGTATACAAGAAAAACGCCAAATGGCATTATGGGCGGGTTTTTGAAAAAAGGTCAACCAAAAGGTAAAACGTAAAAAGGTAAACCGGGACGCGGACGCCCGGCCGCCCGCCCGCCCGCCCGCCCGCACGGACATCGCTGTTCTAAAGGACGGAATTTTTCCTTGAAAAAAAAAAAAAAAAACGTCCAAAACGTGGGGTCAAAATTATATAGGCGTGCTTGCCTGATGATAAAATGTATTCGCTAGATGGCAAACTGTGTAGAAGCCATCTGATCTGGACCTACATTGTTTGCAAAGGTCGACATTGCCGTGTTCAACGGGATAAGGACTAACAAAGGATCGACTAGACTGGAATCAGTCCAAAAGTTTAACCAATATCTTCTCCTTTGTATTAGCAATGAATTTATATTTTTCTCCTCTCTATTACTTTCTGATCTCCAAAACTTTTGGTGCTATGGGATGGAAGTCATTGCTCTTGACCTGGGTTAAAATTAATAAGCATATTCTTATAAGTGAAATGATTAAATGAATGGACTGTTTCCAGTCTAAAGACCGACAGACGCACAGAACCGTAGCCTTTCAGGGGAAGGGGGCATAATAAATAAATAAAATAAATAAATAAATAAATAAATAAAAATAAACTGTAAATGAATAAAAAATGAACCTATGAATTCCGTCGTTGAGACTGATCTTGAAATCTTTTCCTAGTCACTCTTTCCCTTCCTCTGATCCAAGAAGCGCTTCTGGTGAAAAGGATGTGTGCACTTATACTCAAAATAAATAAATAGATAAATAAACTTTACTTCTGTTATCGGCCCCCGCCCATCGGGGCTGGCTGCATGATGCTTCCATGCAGAGCTGAAACCGACCCGCACACGAGTACTAGTAAACTGCTTATAGGATCTAAGCTAGACTGGAATCAGTCCAAAAGTTTAACCAATTTCTTCTCCTTTGTATTAGCAATGCATTTATTTCTCCTCTCTAATACTTTCTGATCTCCAAAACTTTTCATTTGGTGCTATGGGATGGAAGTCATTGCTTTTGAGCTGGGTTAAAATTAATAAGATTATTCTTATAAGTGAAATGATTAAATGAATGGACTATTTCCAGTCTAGATCTAAGCCTGCCCAGGCAAAGCGTTCCGAGTCGGCCCGTTCATGTTTATAAACCCTATTGGTTTCATAATTGGGCGGCAGGGCTTGATATGTCATTTAATCTCAATGTCGGGTAAAAGTCCCACAAAATTGGAAGCAACGTCTCCAAAATGACCTTTACAGTGTTGACGGGGACGTTAGACCTCAAATCAAACAAAATTACTTCTGTTACTCAGAGATATTCTAAGCCAATGGCCCAATGCAGTGATAATGTCTCCCAAAGGGCAATTAAGCCCCTATTTTCTTAAAGACCGACCCTAGCTATCAGTGGCATTCCAGTCAAATGGCCATTAATCTGTCTTTAATATAATTTATGTTGTTGTACTGGTCAGCTGTAAGGTCTGGCGATTTGTTGATTTCTTACACAATGTTGCAATATGTAACTGATGTCAATGGCATGTACATGTACTTTGGTTTGGGTTTTACGGCCCTTTCACCATTATATCACTCATATTGAGCCGATCGTTAAACAGAGGTAGGCGAAAACCAGAATGCCCGGAGAAATACCACCTGACCTTCCGTTGCAGAACTTGGCGTCTTATATGTGGCCCCAGCGAGGCTCGAACCCACGGCGGTGAAAGACCTAATGACTATGAGTCAGCGAGGTATGCACAAGATAGCCTGCTCTCAACAAAACGAATAATACTTTTTTATACGTACATGTCTGGGCAAACAATGCAGAGGACATTTGACGCCTATTCAAATATATTGGTAAAATTTTAGCACCAAAATAAATAAATAAATAAATAAAAATAGAACTAAACTTTTCAGGTAACAATCCTGATTTTTTTCATGTTTCTGCTCGAAACACAGACCGTGGGCAATCGATAGAATCGCCTCGGCGAGGCTGTTTTTATGACTACCCATAATCTATGTTTTTCAGATAAAAATCCTGATATTTTTCATGTTTCCGCTCAAACCACAGACTGTGGATACTCGAAAGAATCGCCTCGGCGAGGCTGTTTTTACGATTATCCACAGTCTATGTTTCTGAGCAGAAAAAGAAAAATAATGCTTATCCCAGTCAACACCAGTTTTACTATTTCAAAATGGGGTCAGAATTATATAGATCACGACGGTGTCTGGTTGCGACAGGGAGCTCAATGCTCACTTTTATAGTGCTGCCTCACTGAAGTATCATGTCCCAGACACATTACATGATACCACACCCAGTCACATTATCCTGACACTGGGTCGACCAGTCCTAGCTCTACCCCGTGAATCTGAGTGCCAAACGAGGAGCAGCTAGTACCATTTTTAACGACTAAGGTATGTCGCGGCCCGGGATCGAACCCGTGACCTCCCGTTCCCCGGAGCGGACACTCTACCAACTGAGCTATCGGGGCCGGTATTATATAGATGTACTCGTAATTTGTGACAATATACAGATCGCGAAGGTAAAGAAAATAAAAGCCAAAAGTGAACTAAGGCCCCCAAAAATAGCCGTTTTTTCGCTAACCCAACGACCCTGCTTCAGACACTGACTCTACTAGTTTTATCAATAAAGAACAAAATAAAAAATTAAACACCAACCCTATCATCTTCAATATCCGACCCTACCAAGTGTCGTCTTTGCGTTTTCCCAGAGTATTACAATTTTGTAGTTTTGGTCATTTAGTACCTTCAAAAATACAGAGCTGAATTTTTTGAGCATTTAAAATGAATTATGATATACAATCCAAGTATCAACATGACAACTTTATTAACAAAAAACATGTACACGCCAAAAACAAAAAAAATACAGGCCCGACCCTGTATTTTTCGAGGGAAAAAAAATAAAATGATAAAAAAAAGTTTCTCCCACCTACTGACCAAAATGTTTTTCAGCATGCATTACGCAAACACGCCTATAAATACAATTGCATCGCCGAAAAAATGAAAAATTTAAGATGAAAAATTGTGATATTTTTCTTAATTCTGCTCAAAATATAGATTGTCGGCACTCGTTAGAACCGCCTCATCGAGGCGGTTCTAACGAGTACCCACAATCTATATTTTAGAGCATAAATAAGATAAATAAGGTATACCCCCGAAAACCCCAGTTTTACTATATAAAAGTGGGGTTCAAGGGGGTCAAAATTATATAGGCGTGTTTTAGTGATGGATAGTAGAATTTACGCCTAGGTAAAGGTATCAAACACGTGTTCTTAAATATCGAGGCGACTGCGTATTTGTGATTGTCGTTTTTCAAATCCGCAAAACGCGTTTTGTCACACACTCAATGCGTATTGTTTTTGAATAAGTGCATCTGCGTCAGCATGCATACGCAATGCGTATTGTTTACCGATACGCTCAATGCGTCTGCATGATTAAAACTTCGCAATACGCGCAATGCGTTTTCGTTTCATATACGCACGATGCTTTTGCACACGTAAACTTTGTCACACACGTATTTGCGTATTTCTGTTTATTTTGGCGACTTTTTGCTGTGATCCCTTTAAAACCCTATTTTATATTAAGAAAACTGGGGTTTACGGGTGTATACATTATTTTTCCTACTCCTGCTCAAAGACATATGTTGTTGGTACTCGTTAGAATCGCCTCAACGAGCACCCACAACCTATGTTTGAAACATAAATAAGAAAGATATCACGGATTTTCTACCGAAAACTAGCCATTTTGGAGATGTGAAAAATTGCTCTATGACGCACGGATGTGGTCGAAATTTCGAGTTACTAAGTCGAAATTTCGAGATACTATGTCGAATTTTCGAGATACCTATCAAAAGAAAAAAAGAATACCTGGCCCTATTGCTCTTGCGTAGTTACCCTCTATACTCGTAAATAAAGTCGATTATTATTTTAGTCCTCCTATCCATCCTTAGACTGTTAGACTAATAGTCGTAGATGTAAATGCATTCTGCCATCATGCCATGACATGCCAGGCAAGATTTTATTTAATGCTGACTTACATGTAATCATTAGTGAGGGACAGAGGAGAAAGAGGAAATGAGTGGACGTATAGAAACAAAAGGAATAACAACGCCCTCCTTTTCCCTCATCTGCTGCAAGGACAGCAGGCCTTGTCCATCACTCGCGCGACATAGTGCATTTTTCACATCCCTAAAATGGTCACTTTTCTGATGAAAATCCGTGATTTTTTTCTTATCTATACTTCAAGCATAGATTGTGGGTGCTCGTTAGAAATTGAGGCGGTTCTAGCGGGTACCCACAACCTATGTCTTGGAGCAGAAATAAGAAAAATAGTGTATACCCCCGTAAACCCCAGTTTTACCTATATAAAATGAGGTTTAAGGGAGTGTTCATTTCACGGACTTGTTCATGTGATGCGCAAGATACACGTCTCCTTTGCCTTATGCTGACTTAAACATCTGAGTTGTTTGTTTTTGTTTGAATTGGGGTTTAACGCCCCCGTCAACACTATTTAGGTCATTTTTGAGACGTCGCAACCAATTTTGTGGGACCCGGCATTGAGGTGAAATGACTTCTCAAGCCCTGCCGCCCAATAAAACCAGAAGGTTTATATGCATTGGACGATCTGACTCAAACCGCTTTGCCTGAGCAGGTTCAGTCCTTCTAAGCGGTTTACCAGTACTCTTGTGTGGTCAGATTCAGCTCTGCGTGGAAGCATCATGCAGCCCAATCTATATTTCCAAGCCCCGATGGCCGGGGGCAAGACTTAAACATCTGATGAGATAGCTTGAGGGAGGGCAGATTTACTGAAGATACATAAAAAACAACCATGATTAGACTTTATAAGTCTAAGCCATCCTGTATACCCAACTTTTACAGGGAAAAGTGGAGTTTAAGGAGGTTTTTACATTATTTTCCTAATTTTTGCTAAAGACACAGAGTGGAATACTTGTTAGAACTCTTCTTTGAGGAGGTTTTAAAAAGAACCAATTATTTATGTTTGAAGTCAGAAAAATATCTTGTATATAGTTGTACGCCAAAACAAAGTTTTGTTTGTTTTTTTGAAATTTAACGACCAAGTCAACACTTTTTAGGTCATTTTTGAGCCGGTCAGTTTACCTATCCACACTTTTCCTGGCCAGGCTTATAAATACGTTAGCCGTTAACCAGTACAGCGCACATTATTTCGCCACAAACTGACAACTGTCCTTCTTGAATCAGCGGAAGGGAGAGAATGACCGTAGAAAAGATTTCATGATAAATCTCCACGAAAGAATGTTGCCGACCCCGGCAGGTAGGGAACCCGAGTCCTCCTAGTCAGACGCACATCCGACTGAGCTACCGAGGCCGGCCAAAAACAAAGAAGCAATATTGATTTTTGCCCCAACTTCGAACTTCGAAGAAGTTGGGGGTGGTGGTTCGAAACAGTTGAGGGGAGTATATTGGTTTGGGATTGTCCGTCTGTCCTGCTGTCTGTCCGTTACACTTACATACGTTCAATAATGGTTAGACAACTCTAACGCAAACACATGGTTGAAATGATCACAAATAATGTGTATAAACATTACTTTAACAATTTTATAGTGGAGTCAACATGCTTCAGGATGCCGAGTTCGACCGTTTTCATCTACCGCCATTAAGTCGCACATCCCAAGCGACTCCTCAACCATTGACAAGGCAACCACTGTCATCTCATTTACGACAGAGCAGTCGAGTCTCACCCTGGCCACAGAACACGCCGCAAGATGAAAGGCCTTACAAGTCGCTTAAGACGGTGGCACGAGGACACAGGGAGTGGACAACTGGATTATGTGGCTGCAGAGAGGACAAAAAGTTGTGTATGTTTGCTAAATTACATGCAGTTATAATGCGAGTGCAGGTCTGGTAAATTTCGCCAGACACTCTCATTTTCACCCAACCCTGATTAACCCATATATAATGCTGCCACGATTAATCGTATTATCGATTAATCGATCGATAAATTCCACAAAAATGATTATCATTTCTGATTTGCTTTTAATCGATTACTTAATAGGTACAATTTACTACCCAACGTTATGCCTAAAATAGCTGGATGAGTGGCAAACAGTGCAGACCCTGATGAGACGCCGCATTATGCGGCGTCTCATTTGGGTCTACACTGTTTGCTCAGGACTGTCTGTTCAAATATACATATGGTAAAGTGCAACATATGGTAAGAGCCATGCTCAGACAGAAAGCCAGACAGGTAAAATAATGACAAAAATCTTAGCGATTACTAATCGATTATCGATCGCAATGACAGGACTGATAATCGATTATGTTTTCAGCTCCGATTAGCCAGCCCTACCCATATATGACTATGGAATATCCCCCTAATAAAATAAAAAGCTAAAAGGTTGCCTTAGTAAGTTTGGAGTGGTCCTTTTCCTATTATAGGGGTGTCACTTTTTGGTAGCAAATTTTACAAAAAATGAATGCTCTTTAAGCAAACCGTGTAGACCCAGATCTGACGCCGCGTCTGATCTGGGTCAACACTGTTTGCCAAAGTTCCAGAAAAGGGCCGCTAGGCATATATGGATTTACGATACCTTTTCATACATAGTTGAGCGTAAATAAATTTATAGACGATATTTTCTTTTTTGAGGTAGTTACCAAAAATATTTCATCGAGTGTGTTGAAAACATCCAAATTTTCTCGAGTGCGAAGCACGAGTGAAAATTCGGATGTTTTCAACACACGAGATGAAATATTTTTGGTATCTGCCGAAAAAAGGTAAATTTTCTTTTTATTTTCGAATTTTATGCGGATATTTACGGTAATTGATCAATCATAGTGTACGTCACAATTTTGCCTGGCTATGATGTCACAAACATAAACAGATCGCCATTTTGAATACATCAATTTTACAGTTCAAAGAGTGCTTTTCAAGGTATTTATAGATAACATATGAATTTTGGCGAGAAAAGTAGTCCGGGCTGCAACTGTGAAAATAACATGGTCATGTTATTTGTTCACACTGTGAAAATATCATTTATATTATTGATATTTTCACAGCTTTATTTGTTTCAGATATGCATTGATTTCACTGCTATGTATATAAATAAAAAAAAAAGAATATTAAAGGTTCACTATCAAATTACGAAAACACTCTTATGCAAATACATTGTAAATTTTGCCGCCGAAAAAAAAAAAACCGGGAATTTTAAGACGCAAAAATTGTGATTTTTACTTCTGCTCAAAATATAGAGTGTTAGTACACGTGCGAACCGCCTCAAATGTGGGTTTACATTAGAGGTGAAGCGGCTCTAAAGTGTACCCACAATCTATAACTTAGAGCAGAAATATGAAAATTAAGGTAAAGCCATTTTCACCATATATTAGTGGAGTTTAAGGGGACATAATTATATAGGCGTGTTTTTTGTGATGCATTATGTATACAGTCAAACTTGAATACTTCAAACATGAATGGCACGTCATCACGAGAACACGCCTATATATTGACCCCATTGAATCACACTTTTATATAGTAAAACTGGGGTTTACGGGGATAAACCATATTTTTTCTTATTTCTGCTCTAACATAAAGATCAGTACAATCTATATTTTGAGCAGAAATAAGCTAAATATCGCAATTTTACACCGTTATTTTATTTTATTTTTTTTTTGGCGGTAAAGTTTACAATGCACTTGAATAGGCGCGTTTTAGTTAGGTTTACAATGGGTTTTTCACTAAAATGTCGGGGATGGTTGGGTTAGGCAAAGATGGCAGGTAAGGATGGAGGGGTTTGCTTTATACTCTGTTTCTATACTTCCATTCATTTTCCTCTTTCTCTTCTGTCCATAACTTTCATCTCCTCTACTATTTCGTCTGTCTCTTTCCTCCCTTTATCTGGGAGACGACACAGAGACGACACAATGACCCACAAGGGTTGATATGTCGTCAAACCCAAAACAATCAATAAATCACTAAAATGTGGCCAAGTTGACTTTTATTTAATTAATGATTAGTGGTTGCAATGTTAAATGTCGTATCACTCACTGATCATATATACATTTCTGGTTTGCTGAAAAAGATGGGTGGCCTTTGTTATGCAAATGCTACACACTTCTTTTCATTGAAAATGCATGCTCGTTTTTGCCAGTTTTGTTAATAACAAGTGAACGTTAATATAGGGATCAACCATGTTTTTTCATGCATTAACATTTGCCGGATCCCGAGGAAGGTGTTTGAACATGAGGCCGCCAGGCCGAATGTTCAAATATCTTCCGAGGGATCGGCAAATATTAATGCAATGAAATAACCATGGATGATCGTTGTTCTTGCAAAACTTATGAATCCGACAGTAAATTTTGACGAAAACGCCCAAAAGCTCCATATAACACGGGTGGTAATCAGGGGAACTAGCTCGAAAATGAGTCAATGGAAATTTGTTCCCTCGACACATCCGGGAACTCTCGAGCTAGCTCCATCACCAAGAATCTCGTAAACAAAGGTAGGTCTCGAACAGTTTTATCACCATTTTTTTCTTTGTAAGCTATTTATAAAAAAATCCGGCAATGCAGTTCCACATAGAAATGATTTAACTTTGTACTCCGCTAGAATTTGCCATGGAAATTTGCAGCGCTGGAGTATGAATGAAACCCAAACTTTTTATCACGGACCGGAAAAATTGTCAATTTATGTCATTACGGAGATTTTGACCGAAGATTTTTCATTTTCCGTCAAAAGTACGCCCTTGGCACCCACAGAAACAACATCCCTGGTGAAATGAAACATGGAAAGTGTGAAATAAGCAAAAAAATATGGCAGTGATTACGTAACTTGCGAGTTATGACGAATTACTGTCCGAGCTAGTCTTCTGGACAAGGAGCTAGTAAAGAAAATGAAACGTTCATCAGATTTGATGTCTTTCTATGGTCCCACCCAGGTTATCCAACTGGTTTCTTTACCTCTGGCTAACAAAGGTAGGTCTCGAAGAGTTTTATCACCATTTTTTTTCTTTGTAAGCTATTTATAAAATAAATCCGGCAATGCAGTTCCACATAGAAATGATTTAACTTTGTACTCCGCTAGAATTTGCCATGGAAATTTGCAGCGCTGGAGTATGAATGAAAGTAAACTTTTTATTACGGACTTGAAAAATTGTTAATTAATGTCATTACGGAGATTTTGGCCGACGACTTTTCATTTTCCGTCAAAAGTACGCCCTTCACACCCATAGAAACAACATTCCTGGTGAAATAAAACAAAGTCTTATCATAAGGAACAATGATATATATGGTTTAGGGGTTGGGAGCTGAATTATGTTCAAAATATTAGACATTTTGAGTTTTCCATACAAATGCCTATATGTCAATTTTACATTTTATGTAATTTTACCCCAAGGCCCATCCAGGGGCAATTGTATCATGAACGGAAAGTTCTTTGGCTGAGTAAGTGTCATGCGAAATTTCAACTTTGTAGCATAACAGAAACGGGAATTATGGGCTCCAAGAGAAACGCGAACGTTAACTTTAACGTTTGTTAGACTCTGGTTAGGACTCTTGGGCAATGGCATCTGACACTCGGACACGCTCAGGAGCATGGCCCTGGGACAATCGTATCATGAACAGAAAGGTCACGGTCTGAGTAAGCGTCATACCGATTTTCAATTTTGTAGTATAACATAAATGGAAGTTATGGGCTCTAAGAGAAATGCAGACGTAAACTTCGAAATTTGTTAGACTCTGTTTATGAACGCGACTTTCCATTGCAGAACTAGGACATCCATATATGACTCAAGAGAGGCTCGAACCACACCGACAGGATACCTAATCGACATAGATTCATGTTGTTAGGTGATTAGTTGCTTAATAGATCACTGTCTGTCGGGCACAAGTGCAGAGATCACTCGCGGTACGCGCCCGTGATCACTCGCGCTACGCGCTCATGATCTATTCACTATAACGACTGACTTCCAGTCTGTGATATATTAAGCAACTAATAAGCACCATCTTATCTTTCAACAATTTAGTCGAAAACTGTGTTGAGCATTTATAGGTATAGGGGAAACGATAGTTTGTTCGAGGCATCTGGGTCACATGACCAAGATGGTTACCATGCCCATATATGGTGAAACCATTAAAAATCTTCTCTAGAACCAGTGGGATGATTTCAAGAAACTTGTAGTACCTAGGACTGCAGCACAACATAATTTGTATAAACGATGGCTTGAGGTTTATTAAAAATAATCAGATCACCTGCGGGAACAATATGTGATTTCTGAGTGAAACAAAAATCATCAAAAAGATTACCGGTAGGAATCAAATACTTCATTTATTTAATCAAACCTTTACACGACACTGACATTTGTGTGCATATATATTTTCTCTCTTTTTCCATCCATCCTTCCATCCATCTACCCACCGACCCATCCATCCATCCGTCCGTCTGTCTGTCCGTCTATATGTTCGTTCGTCCATCCGTCCTCCAATTGACCAATCCTTCCAAATACCCACTCATCCCTTTCTATTGTGCACCCTTCCATCCATCAATCATTCCATCCATCCATCCATCCATCCATCCATCCATCCATCCATCCATCCATCCAACATCCATTGATCCGCTCCAAATGGGAGGGGGCGAAGCAACTAGGTGGGCGAAATGACTAAGGGGGGCGAAAAGACCAGGCTCTGTTGGCAAAACAGGGGTGTAAAATGGGGGCGAAACGAACAGGGAGAAACGACTGGGGGACGCCTTTGGGACATAGCATCTTGTTACCCAACTAGCCAGTGGTAAAGAAACCAGTTGGATAACCTGGGTGGGACCATAGAAAGACATCGAATCTGATGAATGTTTCATTTTCTTTTTTATGTCGAGTGAACTAGCTCCTTGTCGAGAAGACTAGCTCGGACAGTAATTTCGTAATAAGTCGCAAGTTACGTAATCACGGCAAAAATTTTTTTGCTTATTTCAAACTGTCCATGTTCCATTTCACCAGGGATGTTGTTTCTGTGGGTGTGAAGGGCGTACTTTTGACGGATAATGAAAAATCGTCGGCCAAAATCTCCGTAATGACATAAATTGACAATTTGTCCGGTCCGTGATAAAAAGTTTGGGTTTCATTCATACTCCAGCGCTGCAAATTTCCATGGCAAATTCTAGCGGAGTACAAAGTTAAATCATTTCTATGTGGAACTGCATTGACGGATTTTTTTATACATAGCTTACAAAGAAAAAAATGGTGATAAAAATCTTCGAGACCTACCTTTGTTTACGAGTTTCTTGGTGATGGAGCTAGCTCGAGAGTTCCCGGATTTGTCGAGGGAACAAATTTCCATTGACTCATGGCCCCGCACCTGCCCGGGGGGTAGAAATATGGCGGCTGCCTTCGGGAGTGTGGCAGAGTGGTAAGACCCCACCGAAAACAGTCCCATTGCCGAGACCACCCGGTGCCTCGAAATAGGTGGCTGCCTTCAGGTTCTGTGGCAGTTGGGTAAAAGCCTCCAACATACAGAACAATCGTCCGTTCGACCGGTATTATTTTGTAATTCAATTTATTCAAATGCATCTTGCCAAATTTTTTACAATTCACTACGCGAGATCTATCCTTTTAAACCTTTCCTATCTCATGTTACTACCACGCTGCATTTGTATGTGTATCATCATTGCTGGTGGGTCGCGCACCACAAAGAAGAAACCTCATCTGTATATGTTTGTACTGTGTATGTGTCACTTTTTCATGCTCCTTCACTCTGCACATCAATGAAAGATGCATTTTAAATACGTTATTAGATAAGTAACTTGTCATTTCATGTTACCCCAAAGTTATTTTATGTTACATGAATGTTAACAGAATTGGATACTTATCACGAAGTTCTGAAGTGTTCGTCATCATCTAACACAGCTTTATTCTTTATTAGTTTATAAAATCCTTTGTTCTCTCTGAAACTTATCACCTCAATAATTTCTTACCATAATCGTGGATCTCATATTTAGCAAAGGATCTCCTGTTTTCAGAGCCAAGCTTTTATTTAAGCAAACGTTTTCGGCCTCCCTTGTCTGTAGGGAATAAAATATACAGATCACTTTCCTTCTGTAGTGAATGGGGATGAAATTCCTTGTTGAAACAGGAGCCACTTGTTTGCCGTGAGTGGCGTCTCGTATGCTGGAAGAAGGGATCCTGATGATTGAGAAAAGCCCAGGGATCTCCAGCTTTTCAACACATCATTTTGGCCCATATTTCAGATAGAAGAGGGGTTTGGGCTAGATCCGGCCTGAATCAATCGGCTCAGTCGTGCCAAGCTCTAGAATCGCACAGCTTGTCCTTATCTTCCTTCTTTCTTTTTTACGTATCTTTATGGTACAAACCGGGTGTAATTTTGTCTTATTCCTCTATCTTTGAGTGTTATTTGATGGGCGGCGGCTGATGGATCAATCGGTGGGCTTGTACTGGGGAATTTCAGCAGAAGCTTCTGTGAGGGAGAGAATACGGGTGGGAATGGGTCCCAACTGTTCCTCATTTTTTCATTGAAATCTGGGTGCATAGTTGGGAGTCATAAAACAGAAGTGGAGCGGAAGGACTCTGGTCCTGTCATCGAGTATAATAGCAATGTAGCCTTGGCGTTGGAAATAGGAGATCCATTTCCATTAAACGTCCCCTTGTAGGGCTCCAAGGAGGGTGGGGCGCATAGCTATCGAATCATAATTTTTCACCATGGGATCCAACACTAGGAAAAGAGCTTTTTTAGATTTATCAGATGACGACCCGGAACCGGCTATATTCAATTTCAAAGCTAATGAAAATTTCGCAAGGTTTTTAGTGGTTTCGAGCAACGAAGAAAAGGCCGTAACTACACTTTCACCTTTTGTTATTGAAAAACAGATTGAAGCTATTATCGGAACACCAAAAAATGTTAAAAAATTGAAAAACGGAACCCTTTTGATAGAAACAAATCGGAAATCACAAACGGAAAATCTTCTCAAAATTAACAAATTCTACAACTTAAACGTCTCTGTCACGGAACACAAAACATTAAATTCATGCAAAGGAATAATCCGTGACAGAATGCTAAAACAGGAAACAGAAGCCAGCATTGTGGAATATTTGAAAGAACAAGGAGTTACGGCCTGTAAAAGATTCAAAATTAAAAAAGATGGAAACCTTATCGACACCAACACATTACTTCTTATATTCAACACAACAACGTTGCCGAAATCGCTGAAAATCTATTACAGAATAATACCGGTCGAAATCTACGTACCCAATCCTCTGCGATGTTTTAATTGTCAGAGGTTTGGGCACCATGAAAACGATTGCACTGTCCCTGACGGATCTGTTTGTGAGAAGTGTGGTGGTACCGATCACCACACTACCAACTGCAAGAATTCTCCAAAATGCGTGAACTGCGGAAAAACTCATCTCTCAAAATCCAATGTCTGTGAAGTTTGGAAAACGGAAAAAGAAATTATGAAAATCAAAGTCACTCAAAACGTCACATATTTGGAAGCCAAGAAAATTCAACAAAATAAACCAGAAACCACATTCGCCAAAGTTGTTCAATCCCTTTCCACCAAACCTGAAACCAAAGAAACATCTACACAATTTAATGAAAAAGATTTTGAAATTAAACCCCATTCTAAAGTTATCACCTCTTCTGTAAAACCCAAAACCACATCGTCACAACCTACATCTTCACAACCTACTACATCGTCACAACCTACTACATCTACTCATCATTCAAGAACAGAATCTAGACAAACTTCACAGACCAGTTCACAACCCAAACATTCTAGCAGATCTCACTCCCGATCCACGTCGGGGACAGCAGATCAAAAAGAAAAAAACGGCAAAGAAAAACATAAAGGATCAAACCCAAACAGTAAAGGGGCGTCTGCTGATCCAGTAAAACTGGCTAATCAGTACGGCGCCCTTGAGGACATGGAGTTGGACCATGATCCCTCCACGTTCTTAAAGCCTAATAATAAAAGATAAAGGATTAAATTCCTTGTTTTAATCTTCTCTCCATTCAACCATGGATAAGAAGTCAATAATTCAATGGAATTGTCGAGGACTGAAAGCCAATTTTAACGAACTTTTAATTTTAACTACACTTTTTTCTCCTAATGTCATTTGTCTCCAAGAAACTTTTTTGAAAACTACAGATAATATTAATTTCAAAGGTTACAGTATGTACAATCATATCACAACGGATAATCAGAAGGCATCAGGAGGTACATCAATTCTGGTAAAATCTGACGTTCCTCATAGAAAAATAGATGTAAACACTAATTTACAAGCTGTTGCTGTAAACGTCACTTTATCCAAATCCATAACGATTTGTTCTGTCTACCTTCCACCACACTATAATTTTTCTAAACAAGAGTTAGAAAATTTAACAAATCAATTGCCTAGTCCTTATATATTATTAGGAGATTTTAATAGTCACAGCAAATTATGGGGTTGCTCGGATACAAATGACAAAGGAGAAATGATAGAAAATTTTATTGCTGAAAATGATTTATGTTTATTTAACGATAAACAACCAACATATCTTCATTCTCCCACAAGAAAGTATTTTGCTTTAGACCTTTCAATTTGCTCTCCAAATATTTATCTAGATTTTGATTGGTCTGTTGTGGACGATCTCCATGGGAGCGATCATTTTCCGATAGTAATTGAAGAAATTGCATCGACCCATGAGGATCGTCACCCCAGATGGAATTTGAGTAAAGCAAATTTGGAAAATTTTAATCAATTATGTAATGAAAAACTCGACCCTGAACTTTTTAAAACTGCAAATGATATACAAGATTTTACTGATGAATTGATTGATATTGCTGAAAAATGTATTCCTAAATCCTCGACCTTTTCAAAAAGAAACAAACCTTGGTTTAATGACGAAGTTAAAACTTCAATCAATAAAAGAAAATCTGCATTACGAAAATTCAATAAACAACCAACAAAAGAAAATCTTATCCATGCCAAACATATGCGAGCAAAAGCTCGCAAAACAATAAAATCGGCCAAAAAAGCATCTTGGCAGCAATACGTCTCCAAACTGAATACTAGAACACCAACTAAGAAAATTTGGGACATGATTCGAAAAATTAGTGGCAAAAACAAATCAAATAAACATGTCCATATCAAATCGAACGGAAATATATGTTCAACGGCTAAAGAGATTTCCAATGCCTTGGGGGAAAATTTTCAGAAAAACTCCTCTAGCTCAAATTATTCAGAAAGTTTCCAAAATATTAAACAAGAAAAAGAGAAAAAGAATTTAAATTTTTCCTCATTAAATCACGAAAAATATAATTTGCCTTTCACTACTAAAGAATTATTAGATGCTCTCCATAAAACCCATGATACTGCTGTTGGCCCTGATGACATACACTATCAAATTTTAAAACATTTACCCAACAAGGCATTGGAAATTTTATTAAATATTTTGAATGATATTTGGATCACTGGAAAGTTCCCCGAAAACTGGAGAAAAGCTACCATTATTCCTATTCCGAAACCTAATAAAGATCATACTGAAGCCAATAATTACAGACCTATTGCTTTGACAAGTTGCTTATGTAAAACAATGGAGAGAATGATTAATGATAGGCTGGTTTGGTTCTTAGAATCAAACCAGCTTATCACTAAATTCCAAGCTGGTTTTAGAAAAAACAGCTCTACTAACGATCATTTGATTCGCTTAGAATCATTTATACGTGATGCCTTTATTAAAAAAGAACATGTCGTAGCTGTATTCTTTGACCTAGAAAAGGCCTACGATACCACTTGGAAGTATGGCATCATGAAAGATTTACACACATTGGGCCTTAAAGGCCGATTACCACTTTTTGTTCAAAATTTCTTGTCCGATCGAACATTTAATGTTCGCATGGGAAATACATTATCGGACACATTTGATCAAGAACAAGGTGTACCACAAGGTAGTATTTTATCACCAACCTTGTTCAGCATAAAAATTAATAATATAGTTAAATGTGTAAAAGACCCAGATTGTTCGCTTTTTGTTGACGATTTTGGAATCTTTTATCGATCCAAAAATATGGAAACCATTGAATTTAAACTGCAAAGGTGTTTAAATAATATAGAAACTTGGGCAACAGAAAATGGTTTTAAATTTTCTAAAACAAAAACTCAGTGTGTTCATTTCTGCCAAATACGAAAGTTGTATTTAGATCCTGTACTGACTATATACGGCAGTCCAATTCCAGTCGTCACTGAGGCGAAGTTTTTGGGTCTTTTATTCGATAACAAATTGTCTTTTATTCCTCATATCAAAGCTTTGAAAGCTAAATGTTTGAAAGCTCTTGATATTCTTAAAGTCCTGTCCAGTTCCGACTGGGGAGGAGATCGCACTGTTCTTTTAAATCTGTATAGATCGCTAATTCGTTCCAAATTGGACTATGGCTCCATAGTCTATGGTTCTGCTAGGAAATCTTATTTAAAATCTTTGGATACTATACATCATCAAGGTTTACGTTTAGCACTAGGCGCCTTTCGCACTTCACCCGTTGATAGTCTCTATGCTGAATCTAATGAACCATCACTTTATATTAGAAGAGAGAAATTGTCTCTTCAATATGCTACTAAATTAGCTGCAAATCCACGCAATTCAGCATATGAATGTGTTTTTAACCCTAATTATGAAAGATTTTATAACAACAAACCATCGGCGATAAAACCTCTTGGCCTAAGAATTCAATCATTACTCGAAGAGGCCAATATTAATATTAAAAATATTCAATCTTTTTCATTATCATCCAAAGAGCCATGGACGTTAAACCCTCCAAAGATTATTTTAACCTTACATAGAAATAAGAAATCCGAAGTGGAATCGCATATTTTTAAGAACGAATTTTTGGAAATCAAATCTAATTTTAAACATCATATATCCATTTACACTGACGGTTCGAAACAAGATGAGAAAGTTGCTTGTTCTGTCATTAGTCCGAATTTCACCGACAGCATTAGATTACCCGATAATAGCTCTATTTTTACCGCTGAAGCGACAGCAATTGATATTGCACTCTATCACATTCGCGATCAATCTGAAAGACATTTTATCATATATTCCGATTCGCTTTCTGTATTGAAAGCTCTCAAAGACCAACAGCACAGAAACCCCTTGATTCAACAGATTTTAAGAAAATATCACTATCTTTCAGTCTCGAAGGAGATCATATTCTGCTGGCTTCCGAGTCACGTAAATATCCGTGGAAATGAGTTAGCTGATTTGGAAGCCAAATCAGCATTATCATTAACAGTTACAAATTTAAAAATTCCTTACTCTGATTTAAAATCGAACATTAACAAATATATTAAAAATAAATGTCAATCAATTTGGGAAAAAGAAACTAATAATAAATTAAACCAAATACAACCGAATTTTCATACCAAATGCACTTTTTTGAATTATAATAGGAAAGAGCAAACTAAAATCACAAGATGCCGTATTGGACACACACGACTCACTCATTCCTACATTTTAAAAAACGAACAAGCACCTTTCTGTATATCTTGTAACGAACCGTTCACAGTTAAACACTTTCTCATATCATGTATTGAATTTAATCATATACGATCTAAATATTTTAACATTACTACGATGAAAGATCTTTTTAATAATGTTCCTTTTTATCAATTAATCAATTTTCTTAAAGAAATCGGTCTTTTTAACAAACTGTAATTACTAAAATTTTAATTGTTTAATCTTGCACAATTTTATGTATAATATACAACTGTTTTAGACGCTATATGCCCTGTTAGGGTTGAGCGTCTTTAAATAAATCATCCATCCATCCATCCATCCTAAATCCTCGACTTTTTCAAAAAGAAACAAACCTTGGTTTAATGACGAAGTTAAAACTTCAATCAATAAAAGAAAATCTGCATTACGAAAATTCAATAAACAACCAACAAAAGAAAATCTTATCCATGCCAAACATATGCGAGCAAAAGCTCGCAAAACAATAAAATCGGCCAAAAAAACATCTTGGCAGCAATACGTCTCCAAACTGAATACCAGAACACCAACGAAGAAAATATGGGACACGATTCGAAAAATTAGTGGCAAAAACAAATCAAATAAACATGTCCATATGAAATCGAACGGAAATATATGTTCAACGGCTAAAGACATTTCCAATGCCTTGGGGGAAAATTTTCAGAAAAACTCCTCTAGCTCAAATTATTCAGAAAGTTTCCAAAATATTAAACAAGAACAAGAGAAAAAGAGTTTAAATTTTTCCTCATTAAATCACGAAAAATATAATTTGCCTTTCACTACTAAAGAATTATTAGATGCTCTCCATAAATCCCATGATACTGCTGTTGGCCCTGATGACATACACTATCAAATTTTAAAACATTTACCCAACAAGGCATTGGAAACTTTATTAAATATTTTGAATGATATTTGGATCACTGGAAAGTTCCCCGAAAACTGGAGAAAAGCTACCATAATTCCTATTCCGAAACCTAATAAAGATCATACTGAAGCCACTAATTACAGACCTATTGCTTTGACAAGTTGCTTATGTAAAACAATGGAGAGAATGATTAATGATAGGCTGGTTTGGTTCTTAGAATCAAACCAGCTTATCACTAAATTCCAAGCTGGTTTTAGAAAAAAACAGCTCTACTAACGATCATTTGATTCGCTTAGAATCATTTATACGTGATGCCTTTATTAAAAAAGAACATGTCGTAGCTGTATTCTTTGACCTAGAAAAGGCCTACGATACCACTTGGAAGTATGGCATCATGAAAGATTTACACACATTGGGCCTTAAAGGCCGATTACCACTTTTTGTTCAAAATTTCTTGTCCGATCGAACATTTAATGTTCGCATGGGAAATACATTATCGGACACATTTGATCAAGAACAAGGTGTACCACAAGGTAGTATTTTATCACCAACCTTGTTCAGCATAAAAATTAATAATATAGTTAAATGTGTAAAAGACCCAGATTGTTCGCTTTTTGTTGACGATTTTGGAATCTTTTATCGATCCAAAAATATGGAAACCATTGAATTTAAACTGCAAAGGTGTTTAAATAATATAGAAACTTGGGCAACAGAAAATGGTTTTAAATTTTCTAAAACAAAAACTCAGTGTGTTCATTTCTGCCAAATACGAAAGTTGCATTTAGATCCTGTACTGACTATATACGGCAGTCCAATTCCAGTCGTCACTGAGGCGAAGTTTTTGGGTCTTTTATTCGATAACAAATTGTCTTTTATTCCTCATATCAAAGCTTTGAAAGCTAAATGTTTAAAAGCTCTTGATATTCTTAAAGTCCTGTCCAGTTCCGACTGGGGAGGAGATCGTACTGTTCTTTTAAATCTGTATAGATCGCTAATTCGTTCCAAATTGGACTATGGCTCCATAGTCTATGGTTCTGCTAGGAAATCTTATTTAAAATCTTTGGATACTATACATCATCAAGGTTTACGTTTAGCACTAGGCGCCTTTCGCACTTCACCCGTTGATAGTCTCTATGCTGAATCTAATGAACCATCACTTTATATTAGAAGAGAGAAATTGTCTCTTCAATATGCTACTAAATTAGCTGCAAATCCACGCAATTCAGCATATGAATGTGTTTTTAACCCTAATTATGAACGATTTTATAACAACAAACCATCGGCGATAAAACCTCTTGGCCTAAGAATTCAATCATTACTCGAAGAGGCCAATATTAATATTAAAAATATTCAATCTTTTTCATTATCATCCAAAGAGCCATGGACGTTAAACCCTCCAAAGATTATTTTAACCTTACATAAAAATAAGAAATCCGAAGTGGAATCGCATATTTTTAAGAACGAATTTTTGGAAATCAAATCTAATTTTAAACATCATATATCCATTTACACTGACGGTTCGAAACAAGATGAGAAAGTTGCTTGTTCTGTCATTAGTCCGAATTTCACCGACAGCATTAGATTACCCGATAATAGCTCTATTTTTACCGCTGAAGCGAAAGCAATTGATATTGCACTCTATCACATTCGCGATCAATCTGAAAGACATTTTATCATATATTCCGATTCGCTTTCTGTATTGAAAGCTCTCAAAGACCAACAGCACAGAAACCCCTTGATTCAACAGATTTTAAGAAAATATCACTATCTTTCAGTCTCGAAGGAGATCATATTCTGCTGGCTTCCGAGTCACGTAAATATCCGTGGAAATGAGTTAGCTGATTTGGAAGCCAAATCAGCATTATCATTAACAGTTACAAATTTAAAAATCCCTTACTCTGATTTAAAATCGAACATTAACAAATATATTAAAAATAAATGTCAATCAATTTGGGAAAAAGAAACTAATAATAAATTAAACCAAATACAACCGAATTTTCATACCAAATGCACTTTTTTGAATTATAATAGGAAAGAGCAAACTAAAATCACAAGATGCCGTATTGGACACACACGACTCACTCATTCCTACATTTTAAAAAACGAACAAGCACCTTTCTGTATATCTTGTAACGAACCGTTCACAGTTAAACACTTTCTCATATCATGTATTGAATTTAATCATATACGATCTAAATATTTTAACATTATTACGATGAAAGATCTTTTTAATAATGTTCCTTTTTACCAATTAATCAATTTTCTTAAAGAAATCGGTCTTTTTAACAAACTGTAATTACTAAAATTTTAATTGTTTAATCTTGCACAATTTTATGTATAATATATAACTGTTTTAGACGCTATATGCCCTGTTAGGGTTGAGCGTCTTTAAATAAATCATCCATCCATCCATCCATTGACTCATTTTCGAGCTAGTTCCCCTGATTACCACCCGTGTATAAACTCCATATAAACTCTTCAAATGCGATAGGCAAACCAAAACGGCGGCCAGTTCAGAATGTTGTTTACAAGAAGTTGCCATGCAGTGACGTCATCATAGAACTCTAAAACGCTACGTAAAGGGCGATAACGTTACGTCGCTCAACATAACGTAAACAAAGCAAGGCCCGTCTTGTGATATCAAAAGCTCAAAATCTATGCGAATTTCATGATTTGAACATGGTTTTTGATGTTTGAGCACGGCTTTCGGTCCATTTGACAATGGCTTCAAACAGCCAAGCGCATAGGTATTTATGCAAGAACGCTTTCTTAAATCTTTTAGTTCTAAACGGAATCTTCATCCTTATATATAGCAGGAGTCCATTTCAAAATTTAGGGGTGTCAGGTTGTGTTTTCTGAAAATGACTGAATTTTTAGCAAATAATGGAGGCCCTGATCAGACGCCGCGTTCGGTGTCTGATCTGAGCCTGCGCTGTTTGCCAGGGTACCCGTTTTGGGGTTTCTGGTACTAAATGGGTTAAAGAGGTTGCTTTGGACGTCATATCCCACGTTGTTATGCTTTAAATTTACAGGTTTGCTGTCTATATTATGCCCACACCTAGTCACGTGGGACATAGCTGACAATTTAGATGAAAGCTGTTGGATGCCTTTGTTCCCAGGCAATTGCATCGCACTCAGGACCAAGACAAGAACGATGGGAGGAATTAAGGTAAACACATAGTATATTTTGCGAACCTAGCATACGAATCGCCACTGGACATTCCTAAGTATGAAGGATTAAGGCGCCAGGATTTATTTTGGGACACTAAGTTAACAGGATATCTCGAGTGAGTGAGTTTTAGTTTTACGTCTCACCAACAGCTAAGGTCATACCGAGACGGGACCTCGGTTTAAAGACTCATCCGAAAGGCTGGAGAAGCCGGGATCGATCCTGCGATCCCTGGTTTACAAGGCAAGTAGCGTAACCACTGCACCACGGAGGCTTCTCAAGATATCTCGAAAATGTGACGCAGTTGCGAAGAGCCCCCGCCCATCGGGGCCTCGAAAAACAAATTGGGCTGCACGGTGCTTCCGCGCAGAGCTGAAACCGACCGAACTTGAGTACTGGTAAACAGCTTTCGTCTAAGTCTGCCCAGGAAAAGTGATGCGAGTCTGACCGCTCCTTAAACCCTAACGGTTTCTATGGGCGGTAGGGCTTGAGATGTCATTAAATCTCAATGTCGGGTAAAAGTCCCACAAAATTGGAAACAACGTCTCCAAAATGACCTTTACAGTGTTGACGGGGACGTTAACCTCAAATCAAATCGATAGCACACTGCTTCCGAATATGCAAGCGTATTAATTTGTGGACTTGCTTATTTTATATATAACCCAATTTGAATAGCTAGGGCCACGTCGGGCGGTCAGGTACCTTCACGGTTCTTAGATAGGTTTAGACCCCCAAGTGGTTAACTAGTTCTTAGCGATATCGCCCTACCCACCGACCCACCCATACAGTAGCTGACATCAGGCGGTAGGACAACGACCTAAAGTCGATTTTTTTTATCTTTTTGCCGCGTTTTTCGGCGATAACGTTTTTATATTTTATTTTTGATCAACATACCCAGCGAGAAAGTTGTAGAAAAAAAGCTCCACCAACTTCTCTAAAAGGGGTCAGCCTCCACAACTGTATACATGTTGCTCTAATCAGATGGACATTTTACATTTCTGGGGCCAGTTGTTCAAAGCATCGTTAGCTTAACGAGCTCGTTAGTGGTCATATTGTTAACTCTTCTAGCAAGTACAATATCGTAAATTTTGTTTTTTTTTTTTTTGTTGAAAATATGTGAGCAGCTTTTGCGTCTGCAAAAGCTGCTCACATTTTTTCAGCAAAAATTTCAGCATATATGCCATATTTAATGATCAAAGTTTTAACGATACGTTAACTTACGTCGTCGTTAGTTTTGAACAACTGGCCCCTGGATTTTTTTTCGATAAAAACTAAGTCGGCCAATTCTGTCACTCACACTATCAAAATGTAAACAAATTTCTTACATGCTTTTCAATGAAATAGAAATTTTTCAGTGAAATCGAAAATGTTATTCTCACTGTTTCAAACAGTGACTGATATCAATTTTATTTTTTCACTGTTTGGGACTACTTCTTTCTCGAAATCTAATTCTGTGGTCACTTTTTCTATTGTCAAATGATTGGAAATTAATGAACTGTATTAGAATTGACGCTATAAGCCGGTTCACACGTAACGAGGACGTTAATGACGTCATTTTCGACGCTGACGTCACGTATTTTGTCGCGCGACGTGAGATCTATCCGAACCTTCCTTGGGAAACTTATCTCTCAATTATTATTTTTTTTATTGATTTGAGGTTTAACGTCCCCGTCAACACTGTAAAGGTCATTTTGGAGACGTCGCTTCCAATTTCGTGGGACTTTTACCCGACATTGAGATGAAATGACATCTCGAGCCCTGCCGCCCAAGGAAACCAATATGGTTTATAAGCATGGACGGGTCGACTCGCATCGCTTTGCCTGGGAAGGCTTTATATATCTTCCAAGCGGTTTACCAGTACTCGTGTGCGGGTCGGTTTCAGCTCTGCGTGGAAGCATCATGCAGCCCATATATTTATTCAAACCCCGATGTGTGTGTGTGTGTGTGTGTGTGTGTGTGTGTGTGTGTGTGGTGGGGGGGGGGGGGCGCCCACAACCTAATGTTTTTAGTAGTAATAAGAAATGATCCGGGTATACCTTATTCTTCGTATTTCTGCTCTAAAATATAGATTGTGGGTACTCGTTAGAACCGCCTCGGTTCTTACGGGTCCCCACAATCTATATTTTGAATTTGACTGAGCAGAAATAAGAAAAGATATCACACTTTTTCATCTTAAATTTTCCTTTTTTTTTTAGGGGGGGGGGGTGGGGGGGGAGTGGGGGGTATTTTTTACAATGTATTTGTATAGGCGTGTTTTCGCACTGTGGTTCTATTTCAGGGTTCAATATGTAAAGACTGGTTTGCAGTGTGCTGTTGTCCATGCTGTGCACTGACACAGACTGCACGTGAGCTTGATACAATGGCCATACAGACGCACAAGTTTATACGACCGATGCCAGAATAAAAGAATGTACATTTGGATAAAAACAATGTGACTTACCATGGTTCGAGGAATGGCATTCTACACACATTTGAATTATTTAATAATTGTAATTTATAATTATTTTTAAGAAATGTTAGTTCTTTGCCTTTTTTATCGTTATTAACATTTGTCGTCAGAGATCTATTTGCAAAATATTAATTAACGACGGCGAAGTCAGAAAGAATTAATGCTAGCAGCAATGCGTTAACCCATTTAGTACCAGAAACCCCAAAACGGGTGCCCTGGCAAACAGTGCAGGCCTAGATCAGACGCCGCAGAACGCGGCGTCTAATCAGGGCCTCCACTGTTTGCTAAAAATTCAGTCATTTTCAGAAAACACAAATAAATGTTGATGCTATCCCAACCCGACACCCCTAAATTTCGAAATGAACTCCTGCTATATAGAAGGAGGAATATTCCATTTTGTACAAAAAGGGTTAATCACGATAAAATGATGTATGCGAAAAAGATGTTTCATTATTACGACGTTTTTTGTTTAATGACTCTTTGAATGGGTACTTTGACAGCCGATTCAAGCGAAAATGTGTCTTCCGACCTGTACCCAGTTAAGCCTCAAATCAGCCTGCACATCACGAAAACACACATATATAATTTTGACCCCCCAACCCCACTGAACCCCACTTTTATATAGTAAAACTGGGGTGTACAGGGGATAAACCTCATTTTTCTTATTTCTGCTCTAAAATATAGGTTGTGGGTACTCGTTAGAACCGCCTCGATGAGGCGGTTCTATCGAGTACCCACAATCTATATTTTGAGCAGAAATAAGAAAAATATCACAACTTTTCGTCTAAAATTTTCCTTTTCAGGTGGTAAAATTTACAATGTATTTGTAGTGTATATAGGCGTGTTTTCGTAATGATATACATTAAGAAAAGGTCACGCAGGAAAGGCCACAATCAAAGAACGCAGCCATCTCAAGTCAGTGACATGGAGGCACACACAAAAATAGACGAAACACGAACCAACGGCAAAAAGCCAATTAACAAATAAGACACTACAAAATAGCGACCACCTTGGGACGGTCGGTAGTAGAACTATTGGGGGCTTCAACTCCAGAGTTAATGAACACTGACTTTCCAGACTGCCTGAAAATGTATAGCGCCTAATAAAATCAAATAACTGAAAGTACTGGTGGGTCGATGTCAATAGTCCTGGACTGGACGTTCTGCAGCGTCTTATCTGGGTCTACATTGTTTGCCAAGCTCAACCCATGATTCCAGTCCAGATTGTATAGATAAACCTCTTAGCCGCTATTTCTATAAATAACCGTTGTGATAGTCACGTGAATTTTAGCACTGAAGAGTTTTTATGCTCAGTAACTTTGGGTCGATTGACTAACAATCGACCCAAAAATTCGAACCATTGCGAAAACACGCCTATACAATTACATTTTGACCTTTATCTCCGAAAAAATGAAAATTTTAGGATGAAAAATTGTGATAGTTTTCTTATTTCTGCTCAAAATATAGATTGTGGGTACTCGGTTCTAACGTGTTCCCACAATCTATATTTCAGAGCAGAAATAAGAAAAATAAGGTTTACCCCTGTAAGCCCCAGTTTTACTATATAAAAGTGGGGTTCAAGGGGGTCAAAATTATATAGGCGTGTTTTCGTGATGCAAGAAAAAAGGACCATTAGCATTACCTGATTTATATTTTTCAATTGCGTGTGCAGATACTATTAGGAGAACACGTCCATATGCAAAAATGGCGTCTGTATTTTCTTTTAGCTCCCCTGAACCAAAGGCTCCGGGAAAGCTTATAGAAGGGTAGGCCTCCGTCGTCCGCCAGTCTGTTTTACGTCAGCTATTTTCAAATGTCTTCCCTGAAACCACTGTGCCTGTTTAAATTAAATTTCACGTCACAAAAAGTCCGTGAAATGAACACCATCTAAACTCCACTTTATATGGAGAAAACTGAGGTTTACATTTTTTTCTTATTTCTGTTCCTAGACATAGATTGTGGGTACTTGTTGGAAACTCCGCAATGAGGCGGTTCTAACGAGCACCCTCAACATATGTTTGGAGTACAAACAAGAGAAAGATCACAAATGTTCATCAGAATATCACCGTTTTTGGAGCTATGAAAGATTGCACTATGCCATACAGGTAGGGCTGGCTAATCGGAGCTGAAAAGATAATCGATTATCAGTCCTGTCATTGCGATCGATAATCGATTAGTAATCGCTAAGATTTTTGTCATTATTTTACCTGTCTGGTATTCTGTCTGAGCATGACTCTTACCATCTGTTGCACTTTACCATATGTATATTTGAACAGACAGGCCTGAGCAAACAGTGTAGACCCAGATGAGACGCCGCATAATGCGGCGTCTCATCAGGGTCTGCACCGTTTGCCACTCATCCAGCTATTGTAGGCATAACTTTGGGAAGTAAATTGTACCTATCAAGTAATCGATTAAAAGCAAATCAGAAATGATAATCACTTTTTGTGGAATTTATCGATCGAATAATCGATTATACGATTAATCGTGGCAGCCTTACATACAGGTGTGTCATCGTAATGAGATGCGCCCTTCTGACAGTGGGGGAACGTAAGTATCTTCAAATTGTAAAGGTCACATGACCAAGATGGTCACCATGCCGAAATATGTTAAATACTTAAAAAGAAAATATTCTTCTCCAGCACCACTGGGCCAGTTGTTTTGAAACTTGGTATGCAGCCATTGACTGACCGAGTACTACCAAATTTGCAAAACGGATGACCTTGACCTATTTTATGGCAGCGTCACATTTGATTTCGTAGGCTTTTCAATAAGAAAAATGGTAAAGCAATGCATTTTTTTAAATAGTGTGGTCTATATCATAGGCGTTGGCACAAAATTAATGTCTATGACCGCCAAAGGTCAAGGCCATTCGGAGACCTTGACCCAAGGTCGCTTTGATTGCAGGTCCAACGACAATTTAAACAGCAATTTCAATTTAATTTTATATGCAACCTCCTGACTATGGCAGAACTAAACCGTGATCGAATGGTCCAGGTAACAATCCAAGACTTCTGCCGTGCCCAAATACTTTAAACACCTAAGCAGAAAATCTCCAGAACCACGGGGTAAGTTGTCTTCAATCTTAGTAAACAGCATCGGATGACTGAATAACACCAAGTTTGCCAAAATGATGACCATATGTTGATTTCGACCTATTTTACGACAAGGTCAAATTTGGTTACCTTGGCTGGGTAAAACAATGCATTTTCGATACTGACATGAGAGAAGGTACAAAGTGAATGTGTATGAATGCTTAAGATCAAGGTCGTTCGGCGACCTTGGCCCAAGGTCGTTTGGGTTGCATGTCCAATGACATTTCAAACAATATTTTCATTAGACAGCTGTGCCAGTTTAAACTAAATTTTACACGCAACCTCCTGCTGACAATGTGGGAAGAAAACCTTGATCGAATTGTCCAGGACACATGACCAAGGTGGCCACCTTGCCCAAATACTGTAAAAAACATTAAATTCAAATGATAACCCCAGGTCGACCTAGACCTATTTTACTACAAGGTCAAATTTCAATGAGGAAAACGTAAAACGAGTCATGTTTCGAAAACTATTAGGGTCTTTGACAAAAGGGTAGGTACAAAATGAATGTCTATGGATGCCAAAGGTTATTAATAACCTTGGACCAAGGTCATTCGGATTGCAGTTCCATCAACATTTCAAAGGCCATCCTCTTAAACAACTAAACCAATTTCAGTTAAGGGGAATGGGAACACCGGACTGATTTTTCCGCCATTTTTCAAAGGGAGACAACTTTCGGGACTTCCTGGTCACTTTTCTATAAGCCTTGTCCCACTGCAAAAGGGGTCTACTCTTAAAGGAAAGAATTTGCTCCTAAGGAGCAAATTCTTTACTTTAAGAGTTGACCCTTATTGACACGGGAGACAAAACTACTTTTGCAAGAGATGCATCCCCTTGTGGTAAACCTGTCTAAAATTAGCAGGAATCTGTGTCTCAAACTCCCGAAAATTCTAGCGGGTTGTAAGGGGAAGGCTCATAAATGGCTTACAGTATTGCGTAGGTAAGGGGTCTTTAGGGTATTAACCTAGCTGAAATCACTTCTGCATCCTCGTCAGACACCAGGTGCTTCTATTGAGGTGATTTACACGGTCACTCGCTCTGATGACTAAATCAGACTTCGGATGTTTGTTCTACAGCTATAAGAAGGGACAAAGGCCACCACTCTGGTGATTTCATCAGACTCCGTTTTTCTATTCAGGATTGCCGACACCACTGACTTTTGTATTTAAGGGTAAGTCAGGAACCCTTTCATAGCAAACAAGGCTCAGGTCTACGAATAGAGCTAACTCTCGTTTACTGCTAAGTTCATGCAAGAGACCACACAACAATAATTTGACAGTTCTAGTTATAATTGATATCTTTTCTGCTTTTCAGTAACATATATGTGCCAAACATCAAAATAACAACATAAATCATGAAACCAAATTACACAAAATAAAGAGACACAAATAAGCTAAATTTTATGCAATAAACCCCTCATGATCTATGCAGGATTCTTAGACATACTTCTCCTGCTGAAGACATGGCAGTTTGATAGTAGTAAGACCCAAAATAGTAAATTATGATCCCAGACACAACTGCACAGAAAATGGCTATATTGACAAGTAAATTTAGAATCAGAGCCAAAATTAGCAGCCACATTTTTAGGGTTCTTACAGCTCAAAAAGCAATGATTTTTCCAGAAGATTAGGCTTTCCACATGCCTGTAAGGCTTCCCAAATATAAATTATTTAATTTAAATATTAATTTTCCAAAGGTAAATATTAATTTCTGAAATTACTCAAAAATGTTTGTTACCCCAAAATTTCAGGTTAAATTTGTCCCAAATAATTTAATAAAAAGTATTCCAGAAAGAATTTTACCTTGCAATACACAGTAGTAATCCCAAACAGATTTTTCACTCTTCACTGCACAATAATAAGTTCAATAATAATTTTCACTGCACAATTAAGTCCAAAGGAATTTCACAAGTCACTAAACACAGAAGTAATTAATCCAAGAATGACAAAGGTCCAAAATTGACCCATATTTATACCTGTCCCAAATTTTAGCTGCAATCTGATTGGTTAATGAATTTAAGAATTTTTAAATCCCCCTTTTTGAGCTAATTAAAAACATTTTTTGCAAACAAAGTATTGCAGACCAATCTTAAGATGCATATTTATCATCCTGTCAATTTACAGCTCTCAAAAAGGCCCAGAAATAGCTTAAAAATGGTGTTTTAAAAATCTGCAATAATGGCATCAAAAAACATGGCTGACTCATTTTTGACAGGTCAACATCCAAGGCAGTTTTTTAATTACTACAACTACACAAAGTCCTGATAAACTATGCAAATAGGTGGAAAATGAGCATTATTTACATAAAAACATGTTAGTAGAGCATTTCCCTGATTAAAAAATGTTAACTTGCTAAAAATTGGAAAAATAGTGAAACTAGGTCAGTCCCTGGAATTTCAGCCCCTGGATGCTAGCTGGACCAAAATGCTCTTTCCAGATTAAAGCAAAAATAAACAGTGAACTTTCATGCTACTTAGCCATCATGAAAATAGCATAAAAATCTACATTTCTGCCACAAATCAGGACATAAATTGAAAGGATAAGCTTTAAATGGCTGAAAATGTAAATCAGACGGCCGGTGCATGATAAAAGGTCACTTATGGAAATGTGTTTTGCAGCCATACCTCAGTAAAAACAAGCCCGATAGACTTGAAACTTTCAAGAAAGCTAGAAAATTGCTCATTCTTAAGAAAAATACAAAAAGAAGTTCAACATTTGCTCAACATTTAAAGAAAATGTACAAAAACATGAAATGCATGTAAAACAATGGGCCAAAACCTGCAAGTTTACCACAACAGCTCCCCCTTAGGGAAGAATGCATTTTAAACCTAAAAATGCATTCCATTCCGACCCCGGAATGCAATACAGATTTATATTACTAGTCAGGTTTTTGCGAATACAATATGGTATCATGACTAAGACAGAACATCAATGCATAGAGTAGAATATCAACAGCAGTCAGCATAATAAAACATAGCATTGGTTTCGTTCTGGATCATCTGTGAAAACTACCGCTTCTCAGAACTCATTGAACAAAAGTATACATGTTTGAAGTAGAATATAAGTGAAAAAGTCTTGAAGTGGCATTCAAAAAGTCAACAATTATCACTTACATGTGTATTAAATGAACATGGGAAGCAAAAATACAATTGGTAAGTGAATCAGTAATTAATCAATGTCCTAGGCATTCTGGTACATGTACAAGAATGATTACTGGTTTTGTTTGTTTGATTTGAGGTTTAACGTCCCCGTCAACACTGTGAAGGTCATTTTGGAGACGTTGCTTCCAGGTTTGTGGGACTTTTACCCGACATTGACATGAAATGACATCTCAAGCCCTGTCGCCCAATGAAACCAATAGAGTTTATTAGCATGGACGGTCCGCCTTGCCCGGCAGTTCCTGGACAGGCTTAGATCCTCTAAGCGGTGTACCAGTACTAGTGTGCGGGCCAGATTCAGCTCTGCGTGGAAGCATCATGCAGCCCATATATTTCTTCAAGCCCCTATGGGCGGGGGCCGCAATGATTACTGGTAAGTAGAATGATAATCTATCATTGAACCTTGAAGAATTATTCATCAATGGCAATTCTGCTCGGGTCAATGCAATACCAAAACAAAATGGGTGTACATTTATGTAATCTCAAGGTATTGCTTAGTTAAATGGATATACTGAGCAAAATCAGGTCAACAATATTATGCTCTCAGCAATATCTCATTGAGCCTATCTCATTTTCTACTAGCACCAAAATATTTTTAAAAGGCCTACTTAAAATGTTCGGCATGTCAGATCAGCCACCAATAGTACTCTATGATTCTCAAAATCACCAAGCTGGCCACACCAGCAACAAACACAAACAGACTGCTCATAAAAATCAGCAACATCATCCGATATTGCATGATCATCACCGGCCAGGGATGCAAAAGGAGCATAGTATATAGTATCATATATCACACTGAGACTGTAGGAATATAATATGGCAAGATATAAGTATATGAAAATATAATTCTGTATCAAAATAATCTCATATGGCATATAAAAAATATACATGTGTACTGTAATACTCAAAAATAAAACTTTATCTTGGATACATTTTTCATTACAATATTGAGTGTCTCTACCTTCAGGAAAAGCAAGCGAACTAACAAAGTAATCATTACCCATGATTCATACTACTTACAGCGTAGAGACAGGTAAGTGTTCAACCTGGCAAATTAAATGCTGCAAGGACAAGCCCAGATTTTACTCAGAAAACTATGTAACACCCAGATGTGAAACACATGAATCCTGGTAAAATCTAAATTTTCCCCCATCGAAAAACTTTGATAAACCAAACTAGCCAACAAACCAGGCTGTTAACCTATAGCGCCTAAAGCAGTTCTCCACTACACAGCATATAACTGTTGGCTATGCTATGAACGTAATGGAGAAATACTCAAACAGCACCAGGAGATTAAACCCCCAAAGCGTCAATCCAAAGACATAATGCAGTGACACCAGATACAGGTAACTGTTGAACCTGTAAAGTTAAGGTGTCACCTACGGACGAGACTGTGCGGCCAACACAGTCAGCCAAGTGTAAGCCTCATAAGTTGCCTCAGCGGTGAAAAAGTCAGGCCTAACTTATCACCCTTATGAGTTGACAGGTTTGCAAAGACAGGAGGTCCCCAAAATGGTTTCTAGGGCACTGCTGCAGAACATCTTAAATTGGCCAAGATGTTCAGCAGCAGATACCCCAGGCCCCATCCATGAGGACCGACCATCCGTGCAAACCACACTTACCATAAAACGAATAAAATACTTCAATCGACAAAACGAAGACTCAAACTGGCTTCATCTGCTGCAAAAAAGCAATTACATAGGAAATTCCTTCTGGTAGAGATAAACAATTTGAAAATCAGAAAGTCTTTAATTATTATTCTTATTGATAAGAATGTCTCTGGAATGTGAAGTTGGTCCAATGGAAAAGGTAGTAGGATGGTTTCCAGTGTTGAGGATGTTGACAAGTGACCATGGTTCTTCATGTAGACCGAGCTCGGACCCTGAGATGGACAGTTAGTGAAGATCAGCCAGGAGTGGTGGCAGTGGTAGGTAGCCCATGTGATCAGCGATCCCTTCGAGGTAAAGCATCCCATGTGATCAGCAAGTCCTTCGAGGTAAAGCATCCATGCTGAGATAATTAATACGCAGCTTAGAGCTATCAGTATGACCAGAAATGGGTTGACTTGGAGGTAAAAGTCCCAAGCAAGGAGTATATATCCATAAAACACGGAATATAAACTACAGCACAGAATTTTAATCCATGGCACTGTAACACCGAATATTAATCCATAGCACTGTAACACGGAATATTAATCCATAGCACTGTAACACGGAATATTAATCCATAGCACTGAGATAGCACTGGGAATAGAATTAGGTAATAATCCATGGCACTGGGAACAGAATTAGGTAATAATCCATGGCACTGGGAACAGAATTAGGTAATAATCCATGGCACTAAATAGAAGACAGAAATGCTATCATTAATCCAGTACAACTAAACAGAAGGCAGGAATGCTATATGAATGGGGCACAACTGGTAAATCACTATAAAATTACAAGAAAAATGTTCCTCCTACCCTGAATAAGATACATTGAGGGTGACACGACTTTCAGAACCACATACACTCATTTCCTTTCCTGCTTCAGCTACTACTAACCTGCGCTTAGCTTGCGAAAGTTTAGGTCTTGCTTCCTCAGGAATTTGTTCGTAAATTACACTATTTAAAAGGGATACTTCTGCACCCGTATCAACAACAGCACTGCACAAAATTCCACCTACTGAAATAGGTACTTTAATGGTTTTCACTTTCAAACGGTCGATGTTGATATGGAGACCCCCCTCACAATCTAGATTTGTTTTCATCTCATTATCACAACTTGTTTTTATAGAAGTTTTCTCCTCCTCACCTGTCTTACATGTGGGAGTTAACATTTCCTGTTTACACAATGAACCATTTGAACTAATTTTCTCCAATTTGGCCTTACTATTGCTATCCATTTGGGCTGGGCTTAGGCCAGCTCGCGCAGCCCATTTCCGTTTCCCTGAAACTTTTGTTTTTGATTTGTCTGTTTCTTTGGACAATCTGGGGAAATGTGACCTTTCTCGTTACAGCTGTAACATGTTATATCTTTATAAGGGGTTTTCTTCTTTACTTTTTCACTGCTTTCATTACTGCTGGGTTCCTCTGAGCCCCCACTGGTCATCTTTTCCATTTGCTGGACATGGTAGTTTTTCATATCACGCCAGAGCTGATTTATTCTTTCTTCAGTCACCATTTTTCTACCATTTACTCGTCTTAACTCTTTAGGTTGGAGTTCCTCTTCCGAGTCTTCTGAACTGTAATACACAAAATCCTCTTCAATTTGACGCACCCCAGAATTTTTTACTGTCTGCTGACGGCAAGCCTCATGCCATGTGATCAAGTCTACGGTCTCAGATAATGTCCTTGGTTTCTTTGTAAGGATGTCATAAGCCATCTTTTGGTCTGGAAGTCCCTTTAAAAGATGCTCAATTGCTAAATTCTCAAATATTCCGGTACCCTGTATGCCTGGGTATGCACGTGTCATCAATTGGTTAACTCTGGCGCTGTATTGCTGGATAGTCTCCCTTGACTGCTTTTTTATATTATTTAGATTAGCTCTGTGTGTTTCAGCTAGTAAACACTGTCCAAATCTCTGCTCCATAGCCTGTAAAAGGGATTCTGTGTCTTCCCGTACATGGACAGGCAAGTTTGAAGCAAATAATAGTGCTTCTCCCCTAAGGGCAAACATAAGTTGGTCTCGAAATTTTTCATCGTGCCAACCAAAACTTCTGGACATCAATTTAATCTGCATAAGGAAAGGCTCCCATGCATCAGGTTTCCCATCAAATGAAGGTGGTCTAGGTTTTATGTCATTGTAATGATATCTATTATCATAGCCTCTGTGAGGCGCAACATAATTATCTCGAGGGAGCAGTCTGCCATAGTCCATGGGTCTGACTGGAATTTCCTCAGGGGCCCTGTATACACCGGGCTGTGGGAGTCTTGACATTGCTGGTTCCCTGCATGAAACTTCTGCAGGAATTCTTGGAACTGGCCTTTTCGGGGATGTCATTTGTCGGAACGTAGATCCCTGATAGTCTCTGTCACTAATATCTGTCCGTATTGGACGGAAAGTTTGACGCTGTTCTCTCAGCGTCGGCATGTATGATCCCCTATCTGGCTGACTAATGGGTGAGCGTTTTAGATAGTTTCTGAAGGTATCATCAAAATCAACTCTTTGTCTTCTATCTAGGTCACGGACAGTGTTGCCCCAGGAAGTCATGCCCTGCTCTTGGAATGGGTCAGGACTTTCTCTCCTCGGGGAAGTTTGACACTCTACAGTGTTAAATTGAAACTTTTCATGCGAGCCACTTCCTGATGCCTCATCTAATTTTTCTCTGTCTTGCTCCCAGTCGACCAATATTGATTCTGGTGACTGTGGCCTACTTCTTTCAACTGGTGGGAGCAAATTTCGTGACCTCAACTCCATTGTTAAGATGGTTTTGATAATAAGAATGAATTTCACAATAACTCTGCCCACAGAATCTCAGAATAATCAATATCACTGAATAATTTAGATCACAGAATTAATCAAAATCACTGTGTATCACAAAAATCCCTTAATAGTTAAAATCACAGAAATTTTCAGTTATCCAAATCACTTATTTCCTCAATAATCAAAATCACTGATATTCCTAATAATAAAAATCACTGATTTTCCCAATAATCAAAATCACTGATTATCACAATGATCCAAATCACTGACTTTCCAGAAAAATCCAAATAACTGATTTTCCAATTAATAAAAATCACTGATTAATCCGTATCACATAAATATGGTTATAAGGTTACCTTACTCGACAGATCACAATTAACTTAAACAGCCTGCCTATGATGCAGAATGCTGTCACAAGTTATAGCAGGAATATACAATTTCGGTTATTCAAGATAATGGTGAACCTCCTATGAATGCACCTACAAGGAATTTCCCAAGTCTACAATGAATCTTATTAATGTAACTTTAACAGCCTGCCTATGATGCAGTATATGCTGTCACAAAGCTGAAAAATAATTTATTTTGAGTTGCATTACACAGTAAGCAAGTTATTGCCTTCCTTTAGTCCGTTAATATTTTGTGATAACCTTACCAGCTATATAAGAAATATAGGAATTGAATTAAGAGAAATCCCACTTCTGACACCAATTGTGGTAAACCTGTCTAAAATTAGCAGGAATCTGTGTCTCAAACTCCCGAAAATTCTAGCGGGTTGTAAGGGGAAGGCTCATAAATGGCTTACAGTATTGCGTAGGTAAGGGGTCTTTAGGGTATTAACCTAGCTGAAATCACTTCTGCATCCTCGTCAGACACCAGGTGCTTCTATTGAGGTGATTTACACGGTCACTCGCTCTGATGACTAAATCAGACTTCGGATGTTTGTTCTACAGCTATAAGAAGGGACAAAGGCCACCACTCTGGTGATTTCATCAGACTCCGTTTTTCTATTCAGGATTGCCGACACCACTGACTTTTGTATTTAAGGGTAAGTCAGGAACCCTTTCATAGCAAACAAGGCTCAGGTCTACGAATAGAGCTAACTCTCGTTTACTGCTAAGTTCATGCAAGAGACCACACAACAATAATTTGACAGTTCTAGTTATAATTGATATCTTTTCTGCTTTTCAGTAACATATATGTGCCAAACATCAAAATAACAACATAAATCATGAAACCAAATTACACAAAATAAAGAGACACAAATAAGCTAAATTTTATGCAATAAACCCCTCATGATCTATGCAGGATTCTTAGACATACTTCTCCTGCTGAAGACATGGCAGTTTGATAGTAGTAAGACCCAAAATAGTAAATTATGATCCCAGACACAACTGCACAGAAAATGGCTATATTGACAAGTAAATTTAGAATCAGAGCCAAAATTAGCAGCCACATTTTTAGGGTTCTTACAGCTCAAAAAGCAATGATTTTTCCAGAAGATTAGGCTTTCCACATGCCTGTAAGGCTTCCCAAATATAAATTATTTAATTTAAATATTAATTTTCCAAAGGTAAATATTAATTTCTGAAATTACTCAAAAATGTTTGTTACCCCAAAATTTCAGGTTAAATTTGTCCCAAATAATTTAATAAAAAGTATTCCAGAAAGAATTTTACCTTGCAATACACAGTAGTAATCCCAAACAGATTTTTCACTCTTCACTGCACAATAATAAGTTCAATAATAATTTTCACTGCACAATTAAGTCCAAAGGAATTTCACAAGTCACTAAACACAGAAGTAATTAATCCAAGAATGACAAAGGTCCAAAATTGACCCATATTTATACCTGTCCCAAATTTTAGCTGCAATCTGATTGGTTAATGAATTTAAGAATTTTTAAATCCCCCTTTTTGAGCTAATTAAAAACATTTTTTGCAAACAAAGTATTGCAGACCAATCTTAAGATGCATATTTATCATCCTGTCAATTTACAGCTCTCAAAAAGGCCCAGAAATAGCTTAAAAATGGTGTTTTAAAAATCTGCAATAATGGCATCAAAAAACATGGCTGACTCATTTTTGACAGGTCAACATCCAAGGCAGTTTTTTAATTACTACAACTACACAAAGTCCTGATAAACTATGCAAATAGGTGGAAAATGAGCATTGTTTACATAAAAACATGTTAGTAGAGCATTTCCCTGATTAAAAAATGTTAACTTGCTAAAAATTGGAAAAATAGTGAAACTAGGTCAGTCCCTGGAATTTCAGCCCCTGGATGCTAGCTGGACCAAAATGCTCTTTCCAGATTAAAGCAAAAATAAACAGTGAACTTTCATGCTACTTAGCCATCATGAAAATAGCATAAAAATCTACATTTCTGCACAAATCAGGACATAAATTGAAAGGATAAGCTTTAAATGGCTGAAAATGTAAATCAGACGGCCGGTGCATGATAAAAGGTCACTTATGGAAATGTGTTTTGCAGCCATACCTCAGTAAAAACAAGCCCGATAGACTTGAAACTTTCAAGAAAGCTAGAAAATTGCTCATTCTTAAGAAAAATACAAAAAGAAGTTCAACATTTGCTCAACATTTAAAGAAAATGTACAAAAACATGAAATGCATGTAAAACAATGGGCCAAAACCTGCAAGTTTACCACAACAGCTCCCCCTTAGGGAAGAATGCATTTTAAACCTAAAAATGCATTCCATTCCGACCCCGGAATGCAATACAGATTTATATTACTAGTCAGGTTTTGGCGAATACAATATGGTATCATGACTAAGACAGAACATCAATGCATAGAGTAGAATATCAACAGCAGTCAGCATAATAAAACATAGCATTGGTTTCGTTCTGGGTCATCTGTGAAAACTACCGCTTCTCAGAACTCATTGAACAAAAGTATACATGTTTGAAGTAGAATATAAGTGAAAAAGTCTTGAAGTGGCATTCAAAAAGTCAACAATTATCACTTACATGTGTATTAAATGAACATGGGAAGCAAAAATACAATTGGTAAGTGAATCAGTAATTAATCAATGTGTTAGGCATTCTGGTACATGTACAAGAATGATTACTGGTTTTGTTTGTTTGATTTGAGGTTTAACGTCCCCGTCAACACTGTGAAGGTCATTTTGGAGACGTTGCTTCCAGGTTTGTGGGACTTTTACCCGACATTGACATGAAATGACATCTCAAGCCCTGTCGCCCAATGAAACCAATAGAGTTTATTAGCATGGACGGTCCGCCTTGCCCGGCGGTTCCTGGACAGGCTTAGATCCTCTAAGCGGTGTACCAGTACTAGTGTGCGGGCCAGATTCAGCTCTGCGTGGAAGCATCATGCAGCCCATATATTTCTTCAAGCCCCTATGGGCGGGGGCCGCAATGATTACTGGTAAGTAGAATGATAATCTATCATTGAACCTTGAAGAATTATTCATCAATGGCAATTCTGCTCGGGTCAATGCAATACCAAAACAAAATGGGTGTACATTTATGTAATCTCAAGGTATTGCTTAGTTAAATGGATATACTGAGCAAAATCAGGTCAACAATATTATGCTCTCAGCAATATCTCATTGAGCCTATCTCATTTTCTACTAGCACCAAAATATATTTAAAAGGCCTACTTAAAATGTTCGGCATGTCAGATCAGCCACCAATAGTACTCTATGATTCTCAAAATCACCAAGCTGGCCACACCAGCAACAAACACAAACAGACTGCTCATAAAAATCAGCAACATCATCCGATATTGCATGATCATCACCGGCCAGGGATGCAAAAGGAGCATAGTATATAGTATCATATATCACACTGAGACTGTAGGAATATAATATGGCAAGATATAAGTATATGAAAATATAATTCTGTATCAAAATAATCTCATATGGCATATAAAAAATATACATGTGTACTGTAATACTCAAAAATAAAACTTTATCTTGGATACATTTTTCATTACAATATTGAGTGTCTCTACCTTCAGGAAAAGCAAGCGAACTAACAAAGTAATCATTACCCATGATTCATACTACTTACAGCGTAGAGACAGGTAAGTGTTCAACCTGGCAAATTAAATGCTGCAAGGACAAGCCCAGATTTTACTCAGAAAACTATGTAACACCCAGATGTGAAACACATGAATCCTGGTAAAATCTAAATTTTCCCCCATCGAAAAACTTTGATAAACCAAACTAGCCAACAAACCAGGCTGTTAACCTGTAGCGCCTAAAGCAGTTCTCCACTACACAGCATATAACTGTTGGCTATGCTATGAATGTAATGGAGAAATACTCAAACAGCACCAGGAGATTAAACCCCCAAAGCGTCAATCCAAAGACATAATGCAGTGACACCAGATACAGGTAACTGTTGAACCTGTAAAGTTAAGGTGTCACCTACGGACGAGACTGTGCGGCCAACACAGTCAGCCAAGTGTAAGCCTCATAAGTTGCCTCAGCGGTGAAAAAGTCAGGCCTAACTTATCACCCTTATGAGTTGACAGGTTTGCAAAGACAGGAGGTCCCCAAAATGGTTTCTAGGGCACTGCTGCAGAACATCTTAAATGGGCCAAGATGTTCAGCAGCAGATACCCCAGGCCCCATCCATGAGGACCGACCATCCGTGCAAACCACACTTACCATAAAACGAATAAAATACTTCAATCGACAAAACGAAGACTCAAACTGGCTTCATCTGCTGCAAAAAAGCAATTACATAGGAAATTCCTTCTGGTAGAGATAAACAATTTGAAAATCAGAAAGTCTTTAATTATTATTCTTATTGATAAGAATGTCTCTGGAATGTGAAGTTGGTCCAATGGAAAAGGTAGTAGGATGGTTTCCAGTGTTGAGGATGTTGACAAGTGACCATGGTTCTTCATGTAGACCGAGCTCGGACCCTGAGATGGACAGTTAGTGAAGATCAGCCAGGAGTGGTGGCAGTGGTAGGTAGCCCATGTGATCAGCGATCCCTTCGAGGTAAAGCATCCCATGTGATCAGCAAGTCCTTTGAGGTAAAGCATCCATGCTGAGATAATTAATACGCAGCTTAGAGCTATCAGTATGACCAGAAATGGGTTGACTTGGAGGTAAAAGTCCCAAGCAAGGAGTATATATCCATAAAACACGGAATATAAACTACAGCACAGAATTTTAATCCATGGCACTGTAACACCGAATATTAATCCATAGCACTGTAACACGGAATATTAATCCATAGCACTGTAACACGGAATATTAATCCATAGCACTGAGATAGCACTGGGAATAGAATTAGGTAATAATCCATGGCACTGGGAACAGAATTAGGTAATAATCCATGGCACTGGGAACAGAATTAGGTAATAATCCATGGCACTAAATAGAAGACAGAAATGCTATCATTAATCCAGTACAACTAAACAGAAGGCAGGAATGCTATTTGAATGGGGCACAACTGGTAAATCACTATAAAATTACAAGAAAAATGTTCCTCCTACCCTGAATAAGATACATTGAGGGTGACACGACTTTCAGAACCACATACACTCATTTCCTTTCCTGCTTCAGCTACTACTAACCTGCGCTTAGCTTGCGAAAGTTTAGGTCTTGCTTCCTCAGGAATTTGTTCGTAAATTACACTATTTAAAAGGGATACTTCTGCACCCGTATCAACAACAGCACTGCACAAAATTCCACCTACTGAAATAGGTACTTTAATGGTTTTCACTTTCAAACGGTCGATGTTGATATGGAGACCCCCCTCACAATCTAGATTTGTTTTCATCTCATTATCACAACTTGTTTTTATAGAAGTTTTCTCCTCCTCACCTGTCTTACATGTGGGAGTTAACATTTCCTGTTTACACAATGAACCATTTGAACTAATTTTCTCCAATTTGGCCTTACTATTGCTATCCATTTGGGCTGGGCTTAGGCCAGCTCGCGCAGCCCATTTCCGTTTCCCTGAAACTTTTGTTTTTGATTTGTCTGTTTCTTTGGACAATCTGGGGAAATGTGACCTTTCTCGTTACAGCTGTAACATGTTATATCTTTATAAGGGGTTTTCTTCTTTACTTTTTCACTGCTTTCATTACTGCTGGGTTCCTCTGAGCCCCCACTGGTCATCTTTTCCATTTGCTGGACATGGTAGTTTTTCATATCACGCCAGAGCTGATTTATTCTTTCTTCAGTCACCATTTTTCTACCATTTACTCGTCTTAACTCTTTAGGTTGGAGTTCCTCTTCCGAGTCTTCTGAACTGTAATACACAAAATCCTCTTCAATTTGACGCACCCCAGAATTTTTTACTGTCTGCTGACGGCAAGCCTCATGCCATGTGATCAAGTCTACGGTCTCAGATAATGTCCTTGGTTTCTTTGTAAGGATGTCATAAGCCATCTTTTGGTCTGGAAGTCCCTTTAAAAGATGCTCAATTGCTAAATTCTCAAATATTCCGGTACCCTGTATGCCTGGGTATGCACGTGTCATCAATTGGTTAACTCTGGCGCTGTATTGCTGGATAGTCTCCCTTGACTGCTTTTTTATATTATTTAGATTAGCTCTGTGTGTTTCAGCTAGTAAACACTGTCCAAATCTCTGCTCCATAGCCTGTAAAAGGGATTCTGTGTCTTCCCGTACATGGACAGGCAAGTTTGAAGCAAATAATAGTGCTTCTCCCCTAAGGGCAAACATAAGTTGGTCTCGAAATTTTTCATCGTGCCAACCAAAACTTCTGGACATCAATTTAATCTGCATAAGGAAAGGCTCCCATGCATCAGGTTTCCCATCAAATGAAGGTGGTCTAGGTTTTATGTCATTGTAATGATATCTATTATCATAGCCTCTGTGAGGCGCAACATAATTATCTCGAGGGAGCAGTCTGCCATAGTCCATGGGTCTGACTGGAATTTCCTCAGGGGCCCTGTATACACCGGGCTGTGGGAGTCTTGACATTGCTGGTTCCCTGCATGAAACTTCTGCAGGAATTTCTTGGAACTGGCCTTTTCGGGGATGTCATTTGTCGGAACGTAGATCCCTGATAGTCTCTGTCACTAATATCTGTCCGTATTGGACGGAAAGTTTGACGCTGTTCTCTCAGCGTCGGCATGTATGATCCCCTATCTGGCTGACTAATGGGTGAGCGTTTTAGATAGTTTCTGAAGGTATCATCAAAATCAACTCTTTGTCTTCTATCTAGGTCACGGACAGTGTTGCCCCAGGAAGTCATGCCCTGCTCTTGGAATGGGTCAGGACTTTCTCTCCTCGGGGAAGTTTGACACTCTACAGTGTTAAATTGAAACTTTTCATGCGAGCCACTTCCTGATGCCTCATCTAATTTTTCTCTGTCTTGCTCCCAGTCGACCAATATTGATTCTGGTGACTGTGGCCTACTTCTTTCAACTGGTGGGAGCAAATTTCGTGACCTCAACTCCATTGTTAAGATGGTTTTGATAATAAGAATGAATTTCACAATAACTCTGCCCACAGAATCTCAGAATAATCAATATCACTGAATAATTTAGATCACAGAATTAATCAAAATCACTGTGTATCACAAAAATCCCTTAATAGTTAAAATCACAGAAATTTTCAGTTATCCAAATCACTTATTTCCTCAATAATCAAAATCACTGATATTCCTAATAATAAAAATCACTGATTTTCCCAATAATCAAAATCACTGATTATCACAATGATCCAAATCACTGACTTTCCAGAAAAATCCAAATAACTGATTTTCCAATTAATAAAAATCACTGATTAATCCGTATCACATAAATATGGTTATAAGGTTACCTTACTCGACAGATCACAATTAACTTAAACAGCCTGCCTATGATGCAGAATGCTGTCACAAGTTATAGCAGGAATATACAATTTCGGTTATTCAAGATAATGGTGAACCTCCTATGAATGCACCTACAAGGAATTTCCCAAGTCTACAATGAATCTTATTAATGTAACTTTAACAGCCTGCCTATGATGCAGTATATGCTGTCACAAAGCTGAAAAATAATTTATTTTGAGTTGCATTACACAGTAAGCAAGTTATTGCCTTCCTTTAGTCCGTTAATATTTTGTGATAACCTTACCAGCTATATAAGAAATATAGGAACTGAATTAAGAGAAATCCCACTTCTGACACCAATTGTGGTAAACCTGTCTAAAATTAGCAGGAATCTGTGTCTCAAACTCCCGAAAATTCTAGCGGGTTGTAAGGGGAAGGCTCATAAATGGCTTACAGTATTGCGTAGGTAAGGGGTCTTTAGGGTATTAACCTAGCTGAAATCACTTCTGCATCCTCGTCAGACACCAGGTGCTTCTATTGAGGTGATTTACACGGTCACTCGCTCTGATGACTAAATCAGACTTCGGATGTTTGTTCTACAGCTATAAGAAGGGACAAAGGCCACCACTCTGGTGATTTCATCAGACTCCGTTTTTCTATTCAGGATTGCCGACACCACTGACTTTTGTATTTAAGGGTAAGTCAGGAACCCTTTCATAGCAAACAAGGCTCAGGTCTACGAATAGAGCTAACTCTCGTTTACTGCTAAGTTCATGCAAGAGACCACACAACAATAATTTGACAGTTCTAGTTATAATTGATATCTTTTCTGCTTTTCAGTAACATATATGTGCCAAACATCAAAATAACAACATAAATCATGAAACCAAATTACACAAAATAAAGAGACACAAATAAGCTAAATTTTATGCAATAAACCCCTCATGATCTATGCAGGATTCTTAGACATACTTCTCCTGCTGAAGACATGGCAGTTTGATAGTAGTAAGACCCAAAATAGTAAATTATGATCCCAGACACAACTGCACAGAAAATGGCTATATTGACAAGTAAATTTAGAATCAGAGCCAAAATTAGCAGCCACATTTTTAGGGTTCTTACAGCTCAAAAAGCAATGATTTTTCCAGAAGATTAGGCTTTCCACATGCCTGTAAGGCTTCCCAAATATAAATTATTTAATTAAATATTAATTTTCCAAAGGTAAATATTAATTTCTGAAATTACTCAAAAATGTTTGTTACCCCAAAATTTCAGGTTAAATTTGTCCCAAATAATTTAATAAAAAGTATTCCAGAAAGAATTTTACCTTGCAATACACAGTAGTAATCCCAAACAGATTTTTCACTCTTCACTGCACAATAATAAGTTCAATAATAATTTTCACTGCACAATTAAGTCCAAAGGAATTTCACAAGTCACTAAACACAGAAGTAATTAATCCAAGAATGACAAAGGTCCAAAATTGACCCATATTTATACCTGTCCCAAATTTTAGCTGCAATCTGATTGGTTAATGAATTTAAGAATTTTTAAATCCCCCTTTTTGAGCTAATTAAAAACATTTTTTGCAAACAAAGTATTGCAGACCAATCTTAAGATGCATATTTATCATCCTGTCAATTTACAGCTCTCAAAAAGGCCCAGAAATAGCTTAAAAATGGTGTTTTAAAAATCTGCAATAATGGCATCAAAAAACATGGCTGACTCATTTTTGACAGGTCAACATCCAAGGCAGTTTTTTAATTATTACAACTACACAAAGTCCTGATAAACTATGCAAATAGGTGGAAAATGAGCATTATTTACATAAAAACATGTTAGTAGAGCATTTCCCTGATTAAAAAATGTTAACTTGCTAAAAATTGGAAAAATAGTGAAACTAGGTCAGTCCCTGGAATTTCAGCCCCTGGATGCTAGCTGGACCAAAATGCTCTTTCCAGATTAAAGCAAAAATAAACAGTGAACTTTCATGCTACTTAGCCATCATGAAAATAGCATAAAAATCTACATTTCTGCCACAAATCAGGACATAAATTGAAAGGATAAGCTTTAAATGGCTGAAAATGTAAATCAGACGGCCGGTGCATCATAAAAGGTCACTTATGGAAATGTGTTTTGCAGCCATACCTCAGTAAAAACAAGCCCGATAGACTTGAAACTTTCAAGAAAGCTAGAAAATTGCTCATTCTTAAGAAAAATACAAAAAGAAGTTCAACATTTGCTCAACATTTAAAGAAAATGTACAAAAACATGAAATGCATGTAAAACAATGGGCCAAAACCTGCAAGTTTACCACACCCTGAATGTGTACCCATTCCCCTTATGTTCGATTGAGCTTAAACTTAATGGGAGCCATTTTGGCGACTTGGAAATTCAGAAATGTTAAAACTCGTTCTTTTCCCATATCAAGGATGGCCGCAGAAGCGGCCATCTTGAAAACTTGATCTTCGAATCACATCTTCTCCAGAGTGGTATCTTAATTGGATTTGGGATGAACCCGGTGTCATTAGATTCAGACTCGTTCTTCATGTTGTATGTACTTATAGTCGTGTATTATTATCATTGTTAATTTTACCCATTTAGTACCTGATACCCCGAAACGGGTATTTGACAAACAGTGCAGGCCCAGATCAGACGCCGCAGAACGCGGCGTCTGATCAGGGCCTCCCATGTCGAACTTTAACGGACATCCAGGTAACTGCTGTTGGTTAAAGTTAATACATAGATTTATATAGGAACTTGATAAGTATTCCCCCATAAAATAAAAACTTTTAGGAATATCTTTTCTGTGCAAGCGGCTCGTGATTTTACATTCTTTTTCGAATATCCACTAGATTGGTCCCCCTTCGTTATTACCTCCCCTTCGGTGCGCACATAACGATAGGTAGCCAGTAAATTGATTAGAGGTAGAGAATCCTACTCTTACAACTGCGCATGCCTACAAGAGCGCGTCTGTTAATTTAAAATACTGCAGAAGTGGGCCAGCTGGTTGTGTATTACTCATTGTAAATTGTATCTGCGAGTGTTAAAAAGATACATATTTCAAGATAATGATAAGAATATCACTAGTTTATGTAAAATAAATTATTATAAATTATTTCAGTATACTAAGTATCGATCTTTTTGTTTCATCAGGTATGACTGATACAGCAGTTAACCTTGTTGAACTCGGGTATTTCCAATACCGCGTCAATGCTTATGCTATAAATAGACGTAATGTCTTCTGCTAGCTACCAATCGTTATGTTGTAGCCACCTAGCGGAGACATTTACGACAAGGGAACCAATCTAAATATCCACATATATTTTTAATGCAATTTTATGAACAACTTTTTAGTCCTTTTTACGGCGTAGCCGTTATGGTTTTGCTTTTATCCTACATTTTTCGTTATTCCATTGGTCAATAAAACCACATGTCCAAGGAGATGACCATTTCATTGGTCAATGATTTGCATAAATAAATCTACTCAAAAGTACGACAGTTTACTGAAGTTTTAACCTAGGAAATGTTTCGTTTTTTATGTGAGACATGAATGAAAAATATATACAGTTTCGGCTTGCTCACCGTCTTGTCCTTTGATGACCATACGTCATATGTATAATTGTGTTTCTAGTGAATTCTGTAACTGCTGCGGTGAATAGATATTTTGACCTAATTTCACGTGGTTGGTCTACATAGCGAAAGGAACCATTTCGCGAAAGGAAGGTTCCTTTCGCGAAAGGAAGAATTTTCTGCGAAAGGAATTGTTTGTTTGATTTGAGGTTTAACGTCCCCATCAACACTGTGTAGGTCATTTTGGAGACGTTGCTTCCAAGTTTGTGGGATCTTTACCCGACATTGAGATGAAATGACACCCAAGCCCTGTTGCCCAATGAAACCAATAAAGAGATATAGCATGACAAAAACATGTAATAACCGCATTACAAATTGACAGATGTTTAATTTACAATATATGCTAAATAAAAGTTGCAGTGTATCATTTGTCTTCAGCATACTTTATGTCCTCCATTTTAACACAAAATGGACATTTTCGAATATCATTAATGTTATATAAATTCTGAAAAGGAATAAGTGTAATTTGAGTTTTAATTAGGTGCACATAAGATCAAGTTTCCGTCCGTTTGTCTGCTCGTCCGTTTGTTCGTCCGCCTATGCGTTTACGTTCACCATAGCGACAACCCGAAATGTTAACCCTAGAATTTGTGTTCAAAAACAGTAAATGATAACGTTTTCTTATTTGTTGTGCAAATACTTGAGATCATATGCTCTTGAAATGAGGTCATGTTTTTAACCTTGACCTTTTACATTGACCTTAGCTCAAACAGGCGGGACACCGCCCTCTGCAAAGCTATTTTTCCTCGCTTGACATCTGAATTGTTTGAATACAGTAAACCAGTTCATAGCTAGACAATTGTTGCTGTCACTATTGTAGCTCATATTGCACGACCCGCAGAAAAAGCGACCGACTGAAGTCGGTTGATTTTCTAAGAGTGCCCTAAAATCACCGTGTCATTCTGTCAGTCTGTCTGTCCGTCCGTAATCCGTTTGTGAAAATTGGTGATAGTGACTAAAACCGCTTTGAATATTTAAACAATTTTTGGCATACTGATAGATATCAATAAGATTTAACCAATGAACTTACGAAATATTATATTCCATTTAGTATAGGCTCGCCGAGGCGAAAAAATGTGAAAATTTTCGAACTACTTCTCCTCGGAAACCGTTGGGCCGATTGAAGTCAAATTTCATATGGAGCCTCTATGGGATGGCGGAAACCAAAATTTGTTCATGCGGTCCAGGTCACATGACCCAAATGGCCGCCAAGCCATATATGGTCTGTCTGTCTGTCCGTCCGTAACCCGTTTGTGAAAATTGGTGATAGTGACTAAAACCGCTTGGAATATTTAAACAATTTTTGGCATACTGATAGTATCAATGAGGTCTAACCAATGAACTTGCGAAATATTACATTCCATTTAGTATAGCCTCGCCGAGGCGAAAAATGTGAAAATTTTCGAACTGCTTCTCCTCGGACACCGTTGGGCCGATTAAGGTCAAATTTCATATGGAGCCTCTAGCGGATGGAGGAAACCAAAATTTGCTCATGGGGTCAAGGTCACATGACCAAAATGGCCGCCAAGCCATATATGGTAAAAACCCTTCAAAATAGTCTTCTCCAGAACCATGGCCACTTGGCAGATTTCCACGAAACTTGATAAATAACATCTGGGACGTAGGCCCATCATAAATTGCTAAAATGGTGACCCTGGGTTGACCTTGACCTTCTTCGTGCCTAGGTCAAACTTTGACACATATGCTTTTGTATTGGAAAAGTGAGAATTCATTTTATCCTGCAAACGATTCAGAATACAGTACTAAAGTATTAGATATATTTTTGCTCCTTACGATAAGGCGCATTTATTGGGGGACTGTGACCGTTTTAGGTCCAGGTCACATGACCAAAATGGCCACCATACCCATATATGGTAACACTCATCAAGCTTAAAGCATCCGGCGGGTCGTGCACTTCAGCTGAAGCACTGGTTTCTAAACAACCTTCCAATTAAATCTACGCCGCATATCTTTTTTAAAGATATTTCTTGTTACGTATATTTGGAAGCACCCTCTAAATGTATAGAATATATAGTAAAACTACCGAATACAGCGACAAAAACTGATGAATTTATTTTCATAACGTTTTTGTAAATTGTTTTTTCTTTTCTGTGCCAGCGGGAGTAAAATTGCAAATTTATTGTGAACACATCCATGTAAATTTTGTGAAATAAAAATAAAAATAATTTGGTCCTTTTTGAAAATGAAATACACTACCCCCTTTTTTCTATTTCCAGTTTACCTTCGCAATCAGCGGGCAGCGGTTGTCACTACGGTAAACAATAACAAAGGCTTTGTTACGCCGTCGATGTAATAATTGATAAATCTGAAATTTGTAATTAATATTCCATTATGTAAATTATTCTTTATTCAGTCTCTTTTTTTTTTTGTCGACTCGCACCGCTTTTACTGGGCAGGCTTAGATCCTCTAAGCGGTTTACCCGTACTCGTGTGACGGTCGGATTCAGCTCTGCGTGGAAGCACCATGCAGCCTTTCTATTTCTTCAAGCCCCGAAGTCCAAGGGGGGGGGGGGAGGGGATCGGTGTGGGGGGGGGGGGGGGGAGTTACATTACAACACTATCTCTACTTTCATGTATTAGAACAGTGACCTATAAAATACATATAAAGCGGTCCTCTGACTTCATACTGATGACGCAAAATCGTTCGGATGTCACCTAGGTAACCATGAGGCCTTGGGGAGATAACCATTTATTTTCTGTGTTGTACGCGTTAGTTCCCTTGATTATCAGCACAGATAGCAGTCATGTCCGTATAAGTCCGGTATGACTGTTTGCTAAAAGTTCAGCCATTTTCCTGCTAAATTTTGAAGAAAACACAACCTGACACCCCTAAATTTTGAAATGGACTCCTGTTATATACGAGAAGGAAGATTCCATTTGGTACAAAAAGGGTTAATTATCATTAATTGTGTATGTCCTTGATCACCTCTTGTGGGGAAGAGAGAGCTGGTTGCTATGGTGTTTGTGGTGCGTTTTTGATTTTCTTTTATTTTCCCCCCCTTTTTTTTGTTTTTCTCATTGTTAGCTACTCTTCCTCTGCGGTAGGCTGTGGTCTTTGATTGTGGCTTTTCCTGGGCACCTACGAGGGATATTCTCGAAGTTCGCGGAATTAGTCTATAACTTTTATGAATACGCTGTATTGCGAAAATTGATTTATCATATGACGTCGCGTCTGAGAATGTAATAACGTCATGTATTAAATTCGATAATCCACTAGTGGATTAGATATGCAAATTAGTTAGAAACGCCCCGCCGGTAACGTTACATGTACGACGTCCTTAACGACGTCGCGTTTACAAATGGCGGAACATTGACATTTTTGTTAAACAATGGTGAAAAAAAACTTGTTTTAAATGTCATATGATAAATTTATTTAACTCGTTGAAGAAAAGGGATAAAATGCTCGGCACAGCCTCGCATTTTATCCCTTTTCCTCAACTCGTTTAATAAATTCAATAATACATGAACACTCATGTAAGATCCTCTATTTCATTTCTGGAAATCTATCATAATGCTATTATATCTTGCCTGTATAGTGAAAAGTTTATTTTTAAGAAATATCTTAAACATACCACTAACTGCTGACCGGAGCACGCCAAAGTGACAAACCACCTCAACATTACGTGGCGACGTCGTTCACGTTCTCGACATAGTCGCTATGCGTGGCGACACATTTCCTGTGCCTAATAAATGTCACTATAAGAGTCACTGTTGTAATTTGCTATAATTTTCTGAGTCTCAATCTTTAAGTCAAATGAGGTGTCAAAATGTTTTCCGCGTAACATTTTCGTTACTTCTAGGAAAACTCTGAAACCCATCGGGGCGAGGTCGGGGCTATACGGTGGATGTTGCAACAGTTCGAATCCAAGTAGAGAAATTTCCAGAAGAGTTGAGTTGGCTCTATGGGCTGGTGCGTTGTTCTGGTGGAATATTACCTTGTCAAGGTTGATATCATGGCGCTTTTTCACCACACCCCCCAATTCTGTATCACCAGTCGAACCCGTTTTTGAAAGAGTTTATAGTTTTCGATTTTCCAGGTAAACAAGAAAAGGTAATAAGGTCATATTTTGGGACGTCATGTTATTACCATGTAGATTTGCGCCAATTTTAATAGCGTCATAATGATAAAGCTTAATTATAACTACCGCTACGTACCATTATTTACTTGTTTTGGCGTGCTCCGCCTACGCAGCCCGTCGTTGCCATAGATACATACGATTCAAACATTATTAGGAGAAATAATATTTTTACGTTGCAGCTGAATTAGAAATAGATCGGATTTTCTTATCAGAGACTTTCAGCCTAAAATCTTTATAAATAAATGAATAACAGCCACATTCCGTGAACTTCGAGAACAACCCTCGTATTTCTATATTGTTTGTTAAAACCATTCGGTCCTGAAAATATCCTCTAACGAAATCTGCTACAGAACCCTAAGACGGCTTGAACCGATGGAAACGACTGAGACTACACGGAGATTCCGATCTGGTTAAAACGTTCCATTCTGATATCCAAGATGGCCACCACGGCTGCCATATTCGCATCCGTCCCCAAACGATCAATCGGATTGAGTCTTAACTCGATGGGAGGCACTGGGGTGACAAGGAGATTCAGAAAACGCTAAATGTTTTACGATCCGACATCCAAGATGACCACCATGGCGGCCATCTTGAATTTCATCTAAGGACATCATCTACCCTCTCCATTATGCAACAGACTTTCATCTAGTTGTATTTGGATGTTCAGAAACTTAACCAGGGCCCAGTTATTCAATGCATCGTTAGCTTAACGAGTTCATTAGTGGTCAAATTGTTAACTGTTCTAGCAAGTACAATATCTAAATTTTGGTATTTTTGCTGGAAAAATGTGAGCAGCTTTTTGCATTTGCAACAGCTGCTCACATTTGTTTCAGCACAACTATTAGCATGTTTGCCACATTAAATGATCAAAGTTTTAATAGTGCGTTAACTAACGACATCGTTAATTTTGAACAACTGGCACCAGATGTTTAAGACAATTTCAACTGATAGCCTAGCTGGCCACCGTGGCACAATGTACCATGATCAGCCTCATCCATTTGAGCGATTTCTGTCCCATTTGGGTCTCTTGTTTTTCTTATTTCTCCGTCAAAGCAAGAGTACAGTAAAATTCCTATATTAAGACCACCTTTGGGACTGTTCAAAAGTGGTCTCAAGACCACTTTTGAACAGTCCCAAAGGTGGTTTCTGACAAGGTATGCAGAAAACCCAAAGAAAGAATAACTGCAACCTACTAAATAAAGTTTTAAAACCAGAATTAGTCATAATTTAGCGGAATTTCACTGCATTTCTACTCTTTGGGACTGTCTTGTCGAAGCCATTCTAACAAACACCTGCAATATATGTTTGGAGCAGAAATAGTTAGGTTTTTCATCTGAAAATTCATTTTTGCGGTATCAAGGTCATGTTCACAATTACGATTGAATAAGGCTGCAAATATGTTATATTCAATGTTGTTTCAGATCAACAACAGATCCGCACGTAAAATGTTCTGTAGATGGTACGTCCAAGATTGTTCTCTTATTATCTTCAACAGGTGCGAGATAAGACAAATATTATCATTGTTACATAAACACATCATTTATATCAGTGTTTTGTTAATGAAAACAACGGAAACAAATTTATCTGATATGTTACCTGACAGTCTGTCCCGCCCCCGCCCATAGGGGCTTGAAGAAATATATGGGCTGCATGATGCTTCCACGCAGAGCTGAATCCGACCCGCAAACTAGTACTGGTAAACCGCTTAGAGGATCTAAGCCTGTCCAGGAACCGCGTTGCGAGGCGGACCGTCCATGCTAATAAACCCTATTGGTTTCATTGGGCGACAGGGCTTGAGATGTCATTTCATCTCAGTGTCGGGTGAAAGTCCCACAAAATTGGAAGCAACGTCTCCAAAATGGCATTTACAGTGTTGACGGGTGCGTTAAACCTCAAATCAAACAAACAAACAAACAAAACCTGACAGTCTGGTAGTAAATGCCAAAGATTTGAGTTAAGAAAACCTCGAATATACTGTACATTAACCCATTGCAGGCCCAGACCAATGCCGGCTCAGACCAGATTTTTCCGTCAAAAATAGAACAAAAAAGAAAACATTGGCCTGACACCCCGTATATGACAAATGGACTTGTCCAATATATACCAATGGAAGAGTCCTAGTATACAACGGGTTAAGAAAAACACACCCATGTGACATAGAGAATCCTTTCATGGCTCCAAAACATTTTTTTTTTCTGATAAAAATATTGATTTTTTTCTTATTCTTATTTCTGCATCACATATAGACTGTTGGTGCTCGTTAGAACCACCTCAACGCGGCGGTTCTGACAAGTACCCACACTACATGTTTTGAGCAAAAATAGGAAAAAGATGAATACCCCTTTAAACCCCACTATCGGTACATAAAGTGAGGTTTACATGGATATTTCTCGTAAGAGTTAACCCGATGATATAATTACCATTTCATCACGTGAACAATCCGTGAAATGAACACCCCCCCCCCCCCCACACACACACACACACACTAAACCCCACTTTATATATAGAAAACTGGAGTTGACGGAGGTAAACATTATTTTTCTTATTTCTTCCCCAAGACATAGGTTGTGGGTACTCGTTAGAACCGCCTCATTGAGGCGGTTCTAACGGGTAACCAAAACCTATGTTTGCTGTATAAATAAGAAAGATATCACGGATTTTCATCAGAAAAGAAGTCATTTTGGAGATGTGAAAAAATGCACTATATCGCACGGGGGTGTTATCATAATGAATGTTGGTGGCTAGCACAAATAATCTACGTTACAACAATACATCACGATAACAAGTCCGTGAAACGAAGACCCCCCCCCCCCCCCAAAAAAAAAAAAAAAAAAAAAATGTATAGAGAAAAGTAGGGCTTATGGGGGTATACATTATCTGCCTTATTTTTGCTCCAAAACATAGAATATGGGTACTCATTAGAACCGCCTCATTGAGGCGTGTCGAGTACCCTCTATCTATGTTGAAAGCACAAATATGAAAGATGTCATCATTTTAACTATATATACTATTTATCATTTCTGACAACATGTTGGACGTCATTATTTCGCATGGACATGTTTTCCTAATGATGAGAAAAATATCACACATTTTCGTCCGAACAAAAAGACAATTAAGAAATGAAATTTATTTTTCTGCAGTTCATGGAAATATGAACGCAGTGGGTCGCATGCAAAGTAAATGAACCCCGAAGTAAACTTTGCTAGCGACCCACTGTCGTTCATACTTTCCTGAAAAGCAGAAAAATTAAGTTTATTTTTTATATTTACATTGTTTGCCCCTCATCACTGGACGAAAAAATGCTTGTAGGGCAAACTTTTAAAGCCGAAAAACATTTACATGCTATTTTTGCTACAATGAGCGGAACAGCGTTGTCGTCATCAACGCCCGTAGAGAACAATTGTTTATAGAATGACGTCATTTAACGTCACTGAAAATCATGTGATACAACGCATAATGAAGGAATGTAGTAATTTCTTCATTTTGAAATTTTTACTTCATTATGCGTTGGCATAGTCGATGCGAAATGAAATAAAATGTAGTTTTTACTTCATTATGCGTCGACACTAAGAGGTTTGCGCAAAATGAAAGAATTATTTCATTTTGCGGTGATAGGTGGCATACTTAATTTTACTTCATTATGCGTCGACAGTTTGTTTGTTTGATTTGAGGTTTAACGTCACCGTCAACACTATTTAGGTCAGTTTGGCTTAAGTGGGCATGGCGGTCATCTTGTTCACATAACCTGAATTTCGTTTCCCAGTCTCATAGTTGCTCCATATGAAATTCTATCTAAATCGACCAATTGAGATATACTCGAGAAAAGGATATTTAAAAAAAAAAAAAATATTTCCTTAAATGCTCGGTCACATGACCTGGACCCCGCGAACAAACTTTCGTTCTCCAGTCCCGCGAGTGTTCCATACGAAATCTCAATCGGCCTAGTAGTTTCAAGGGAGATGTTTGAAAATGCTGACGACGCAGACGACACAGACATCGCAGACGTAGATGACGACGGACCAATGACTCTCCGTTAAGCTCCCCCTGGTGAGTTATATCTAAGGTCGATTTCCTTTTAAGAGGCACCATTAGGTTTGTATAGCAAGTATCCTTAATATATAGGTATCTAGAACCATATAAGACACAGAAGCCTATGTGGTGTAGTAGTTATGCTATAGCTACTCGCCTGATAAACCGGGGTGGCAAGATTGATCCCAGTCTTGAAACCGAGATCCCGTTTCCGTATGAATGAGTCTTGAAACCAAGTGCGCTACTTTGTATGACCATAGCTGCTGGTGGGACGGAAACTGAAACACACTCGCATTCCTTTAAGATGCATAGATGGACAAACAACTGGGCTATGGACTGGTCCAAGCCAATATGTCCCCCCACCCTAACTAGTATGTGCACTACATGATCATGTGTTGAACCTTAAAACACAAATGAGGGAAAAACATCAGACATGAGACCAACATACCGTAAGGCGTTCAGTTTTAACTCTACTAACATAATCAAATACAATGAAATTCCGCAATTAAGACCATCTAAAATTAAGACAAATTTTGTTTTTAAAGCATATTTTGAAGGTTAAAGTTACATTTTCTTTGTGATTGCGACATTCAGTGTGCTCTTGTGGAAGACCATCTTTGGGACTGTTCAAATGTGGTCTTAAAGACCACTTTTGAACTGTGTCAAATGTGGTCTTTATATTGGATTTTACCTGTATTGCTTCCTAAGTCTTTGGTCTCCTTTCGTAGACAGTATGCTCTTCCATCATTACTTCATTTTGCGTCGATATGGTGCATATCAACGCGAAATGAAATATTTTTTTACTTCATTTCGCGTCGACTACGCCAACGCATAATGAAAAAAAAAAAAAAAAAAAAAAAAAATGAAGAAATACCTACACAACTTCATTATACGTTGTATCAATCATGTGATTCGATGTGTTCATGGAAGTATGAACGCAATTGTTTTCTATAGGTTTACATTAGGCTTTACATTGGAAATGTAAATATAACAAAAACAAAACATATGAGCCCACGTGTAATACATGTAACACATGGTTACTGGCGCGTAATCATCATGATTCGGCCGTGTCAACTCTGTTTTCTTTTGAACTTCTTCATCGATAAATTCCGATTTAAAGTCGTTATATATCACTACGTGAACAAGTCCGTGAGATGAACACTCCCTAAACCCCACTTTATATAGAAAAAACTGGGGTTTAAGGGGGTAAACATTATTTTTTCTAATTTTTACTCCAAGACATAGGTTGTGGGTACTCGTTAGAACCGCCTCAATGAGCACCCACAACCCACAACGAGCACCCACAACCTATGTTTGTAGTATTTCTAAGAAAAATATCGAAATTGTAATCAGAAAAGTAGCCATTTTGGAGATGTGAAAATGCACTATGCCATACGGGCGTGTTATCGTAATGATTAAACAGAATCTTACACTCGTGGTCATTTCATATGGAATTTATGAAACTCGCCGAAGCTCGTTTCATAACTTTTGAACAAAAATGACCATTCGTGTACTAACCTCTATATCTTCCATGGGTGTATATCCTAGTGTTTTCTGAAAGACTTAAAGATAATAGAGCAATAATTATGTTACAAAAGCAAATCACCGAGAAAAATCTACAAATAAGTGTTATTTTAATGGAGGTTTGTTCCAATCTATCTATCTTTGACAGTCTAATATAATAAAATCTATCAAAATCACACCTGAAATCTCAGACAGTCACTTACGTCAGAAAGGAAAGATAGAGGAACTGGGTTATCAAACTGAAAATAATTTGCCACAGGTAACTGACAAAAACGTATGTGAAACTTCCACAAATATCGTTAAAATAATGTTGTAAAATCAACCATATCAGAAACTGAATTCTTGCTTTATTGGTTAGACAAGTAATATAACGGAACGAGATACCAGTTTATCACTTTGAACCAAAAAAAAAAAAAAAATAAGTTGTTTAATTTTGAGACTGACGCATTTCGATTTTCAGACTGGCCAATTTTTATGTACATTACGATAACACACCCGTGCGACACAGTGCATTTGTCATATCTCTAAAATGGCTACTTTCCCGATGAAAATCCGTGATATTTTTCTTATTTATGCTGCAAACATAGGTTGTGGCGTTCGTTAGAACCGCCTCATTGAGGCGGTTCTAACGAATACCCACAACCTATGTGTTGGTGTAAACATAAGAAAAATAGTGTTTACCCGCCTAAACCCCAGTTTTCTCTTTACAGAGTGGGGTGTAAGGAGATGTTCATTTCACGGACGTGTAGACGTGATGAATTAGCCAGGTTTTGATCCCGGTTGTGTAGGATCCGTCTTGCAGATCTAAAAAAAAAACTCCACTACACCACCACCGAGGGGGTTGTTGGGTGGGGCAAAGGTGTCGCGTAGCTTGTGTCAATGGGGCGTACAAATAATATTGGCTTACAGAAAGGCAAGGCCTGCTGTCCTTGCAGCAGACAAGAGTAGAGGGAGAGTGTTGTTATTTATTCTGTTTCTGACCGGCCCCGATACACTGTAAATCTGGATGTTTTGGTTTTAAACACAAATTAAAACACTTCTCTATAACACTTTTAAAACGTGTTTAGGTGTTTTCAGAAAACATGCATGTTTTTCAATGAAACACTATAGTGTTTTATATTAAAACACCAATGTTTTTGTGATAACACCTGTCTGGTGTTTTGCCTGAAAACACCTATCATGTTTTCAGTAAACATATATGTTTTATATCTAAACACTGATGTTTTGAGAAAACACGTGTTCTGGTGTTTTGTCTGAAAACACATAACACGTGTTTAGGGACTGTAACACTTTTAAAACACCAAAACATGTTTTGTAACTTTTCTGTGTTTTATTTCATAACATTTCATCCAACCTTTTATTTCAAAACATACTGAACATTTATCATTGCAACTCCAGTTTGTTATATTCTTTAACTTATAGCTACCACACCTACACTAGTGTTTAAGTGATTCTATGGGTATAAGAAATTGAAAATGCAAATCCTTACCAAAACACAAAATCCAAGTCTATATCAGGGCATTTTGCAAAGATGATTTAACAAAAGTTCTTTGTCTTCTAAAAATCAGCTCTTTGAACAGATGAAAAAAAAAATAAAAAAAACTTTTGACACTCATAATCCTTATCCTGCTGAATGATTAATTTTGCCACTCCCTTTTTGAGTATTAACCAATCAAATTTCTTGAGATAATGTATTTGTTTAAATTCATGAACTGAATAACAAACCGTGTAGATCCTGATCAGATGGCTTCTTCAGAGGCCACCTGACCTGAAACTACACTGTTTGCAAACTTAGGGCTAATCGTGCTCAGCAGAATAAAGGTTAACACTCTTTACAAGTGCAGCTGTGCATTGGAAGAGACTGAGTGTGATCCCTTTTCCTGGCTATTCGAAAGTCTAGTGAAGCACATATATTTTTCTGGACTAGAATCTCTTTTTCAGCTTTTTTTTTAAAAGAATGCACAAATCCAGCAGCCTTCTGGCTGAAAATGGTGTTTAAAAACTATTTGTTGCCCGAAGCTTAGAAGCTGTGAATTAGTCCTACAAATCAAGTTGAAGTACACTTCAAGATCCAGTTTAGCCACATCGTTTGCCGACTTCTTTTTCGTCTTTGACAAGGTGCGCAGACAGTATCTTTGGTAAAGATGCTTCTTGGAAATTCTCTGCAAAATAAGAAGGCACTGTCAGCACTGGTAAGTCGTTTCCCTCCGAGTGTAAACTGAAAAAAAATGAACATTTAAATTCCTGTACTATAACTGGTGTCTGATCTAGGTCTACACTGTTTGCTGAACCAGAAGTAGCTCTCATTACGCTAATGTAAAAGAAAAAATGCAGCAGAAACGGAATTACCCAAGGCTACTCTTAAAAGAAAGAATTTGCTCCCCCTCGGGAGCAAATTCTTTCCTTTAAGAGTAGCCTCTGCCCCGAGAAAGATGTTGTTACTAGATAGTAATGATATTTTTGTTCCGGCTACGCAACTGAAACTAATGAGTGCAACAATTAGAAACAATATCTATGTACCTTCTACCGATTCAAGAAGGGCAGATGTCTGTTTCTGTCGAAAGAATGTGCACTATACTGGTTACCTAGCAAGCACATGGCGTTATTGTGACGTCACTGTAACGTCGGTACAACGTCATGACGTTTATGCAACGTCACATCTACGTCGGTGCCCTGTCATGACACATGACGTTGCACCGCCGTTGATCTGACGTTGCCCTTGCGACGTATGGCTGCTGGGTAAACAGCGTACATATAAGCCAGCCAAAGAAGTGTAGACCGGCTAGACATGAGCTAAATAGTGCTGATCGGACCGTTAAACTCCAAAACAAACAAACAAACAAACAAAAAATATGTATCTGTGATTCAACAAAGGACTCCACAGATACAGATGCGTTCTACTGTCACAAAGTTAAAGTTCAACAAATCAATGACTGACAAGATTATCCAGAAACATACGCTCTTAATTGCCTTCCCCACCCACCTGTCATGCCTGTTTCAGAATCAGAATCTTTGAAAATTGCTTATTCAAACTTACCTGCATATAAATCCTAATTTGTCATCGTCTCATACGCTCAACACATCTTCTTCTACCGACTGTTGTGCAAATGTGTAATGGTAGAAACGGAAAATATACAAAAGATTTTCAAAAATGCAGAAATTGGATCTACATGTACAATGCGCCAATCTTCAGATTCAAATTTAATCACGTGACGTAGTTGTGTTGTCGGCTTAACATATATGTTTAAAGCTGGAAAACGCATGTGTTTTCAGGTAAAACACGCGCGTTTTCCGGTTTTGCCTGGGGACAAGGTTTTTTTTTTCTGTACAAACAGAGTTATTATTTGGCTAAATGTGTTATATGTGGCCTGGCAACAACATATAAATGATAATTTTTCATTAAATAATGTAAGATATTTTTTCAGTGTTTCTTTTTCTACACTATGTAGAAGTTGAAAACACCGGCGTTTTTCAACTCTGAAGCTCAAAGCGGTTTCGAAACATGTACAAAACATATGCGTTTGCCTTGAAAACGTATGTGATTTAGTCTAAAACACTAGCAAAACACGCGTAGTGTTCCCAAAATTTACAGTGTAGTTCAGCTGGTAGAGTGTCCGCTCCGGGGAACGGGAGGTCACGAGTTCGATCCCGGGCCCCGACATACCAAAGTCGTTAAGAATTGTACTAGCTGCTCCTCGCTTGGCACTCAGATTTGCGGGGTAGAGCTAGGACTGGTCGACCCAGTGTCAGGATAATGTGACTGGGTGTGGTTTCATGTAATGTATCTGGGACATGATACTTCAATGAGGCAGCACTATAAAAGTAAGCATTGAGCTCCCTGTCGCAACCAGAAACCGCCGTGATATGACTGAAAAATTGCTGAAAGCGACGTTAAACCCGAATTCACACACACATTATATTCTGTTTCTACACTTCATTTTTTTCTTCTCTTTCTCCCTGACCCTCATTCATCTCCTCTCGGTCCGCACATCGGGGCTTGAAGAAATAGATGGGCTGCATAATGCTTTCACGCAGAGCTGAAACCGACCTGCACACGAGTACTGGAAAACCGATTAGAGGATCTAAGCCTGGCCAGGCAAAGCGGTGCGAGTCGGACCGTCTATGCTTATAAACCCTATTGGTTTCATTTGGCAACAGGGCTTGAGATGCCATTTCATCTCAATGTCGGGTGAAAGTCCCACAAAATTGGAAGCAGCGTCTCCAAAATGACCTTTACAGTGTTGACAGGGACGTTAAACCTCAAATCAAACAAACAAACAAGTAATTCATCTCCTCTACTATCTCTTCTATATCTTAGTTGCCCACAAGGATTGACGTGTCGTTAAACCCCAAACAACCAATCAAACATCACCAACGACTTCCAAAGGATAACCCTTTTATAGAACATATTTAACTGCACTACAGCTGGTGTGTGGGAATGTGTGGCGGCGGTAAAACGTCTCCCTGCCCTACATCATAGTGTAGATTATATTTTCTTGTCCTTTTGGATCATTGATTCCATTGTGGAATTTTGAAAATATCTGAGGGCCACTGATGAGGCGTAATTGACCGAAACTAGCTAGTCTGGCCCAGAAAACATGTATACTCCACATTTTTCACTTCTGTGGTGTATTCCTTGCTTCCAAAGGATAACCCTTTTATAGAACACATTCACCACAATGTCTATGGCTACCAAAGTTACTTTTCCTGTGTAAAGTCTAAACCATGTTTATTCTACGGGCGTTGGTGACGTCAACGCTGTCCCCGGCGCTCTTTGTAGGAAAACAGCGTGTAATTTTTTTCATCTTTAAAAGTTTGGCCTATAATTTAGAAAATAAATATGAAATAAACTTAATTTTTGGGTTTTTCCTGAAAGAACGCAGCGGGTCGTATGCAAAGTAAATGAACCTCTAAGGGGTTCATGTAAGCTTTGCTAGCGACCCGCTGTCGTTCATACTTTCATGAACAGTAAAACATTAAAATCATCTCTTAAATGAAAGAAACATAGATTGTGGGTTCTCGTTACATTAGATACTGTGACACATCTGTAGGAAATACATTTATTTTATACATAGCAGTGAAATCAATGCATATCTGAAACAAATAAAAGTGACATTTTCACACTGTGAAAATATAAATGATATTTTCACAGTGTGAATGTTATTTTCACAGTAGCAGCCCGGACTACTTTTCTCGCCAAAATTCATATGTTATCTATAAAATAATTCTGTAATTCTGATATTTTCAACACACTCGATGAAATATTTTTGGTATTCATCGCAAAAAAGTAAATATCCTCTATGTAGTGCATTCTTTCATATCTTCAAAATGGCTACTTTTTCCGATGAAAATTTGTGATATTTGTTTTATTTATACTCGAAACATAGGTTGTGGGCGCTTCTTAGAACCGCCTCATTGAGGCTGTTCTAACGAGTACCCACAATCTATGTCTTGGAGCAGAAATAAGCAAAATAATACCCCCTGCAAACACCAGATTCTTTATATATACTGGGTTTAGAGGGGTGTTCATTTCACGGTCTTGTTGGTTTGGTCGCCATGAGGCGGGCAAACCGGGTTTAATGACCAGATTGTAACTGTTCCTTGGAGGGGCACGTGACGCGATCAACCAATCAGCTTTAACGATGATGCAATACTATACTCCAATTACAGGAAACAGCCTGTCTTAATAGCGAAACAGACCGAAAAGCAAGCGTTTTAACTCAATCAATAAATATCTTAAGGGAAATGGACATACCTGGCAGGTGTTGCAGTTAGTCTACCATTTTTGGCTTCCAATCAAGCAATTTAGATTGGATTGGTGATACCCCAGTTTATTTCTAACCGTCTTATGACGTAACTAGGAAAGCCCTACAGATATTTACGCAGTGAAAACGCCTTCGGAATAAACAGGAATGCAGCGCCCGTCGATGTATATTTATAAAGCGTTTCCAGATTTATAAAGCGTTTCCAAGAAGTCAAACCAAAGAAAAAAAGTTACAGTAGAAACAGGTCCTACTTTCAGTTTCGTCCTTTTAATGTAACCTCATAATTAACCCATAGGTGCCAAAAATATTCCACTTTTATAAGCCTGGAGTGGTCATTTTCTAAGCATAGGGATGCCATTTTTTGTGGTAAGTTTTACAAAAATGCATGTACGTTGAGCAAACAGTTTAGATCTTGATCAGATGCGGCGTCTGATCTGGGTCTACACTATTTGCCAATGTCTCAAAAAGGGTCGCAAGGCATATATGGGTTGCTTCGTAAATGTACTTGATTCCAGTTGGCCTACCCCGTGCAAGGTGAAATTATCTTAACTGCTGTATTCGACTGTTGTGACTCGAAACTAACCCTATGATCTGTATAACCCGACTTCTGCATTGGGATCATTATAAAACATCAACATGTATGTGCTAAAATCTCATGAACTAGCATTTTCAGTTCATTACGAAAACACGCCTATTCAAATATATACAGAATTTTGCCACCCAAATGAAAATTGTCCGATAAAATCAAAGTACTGAAAGTACTGAGGAAAGTTGATTTATGAGGAATAATTATTATGGTAACAATGCCAGTCGTAGTACAAGCAGTTATCTAGACATTTTGTGAGGGTTAAACAATTCGACGGAGAAAATAAAAATGATTCATCGATTGTTTTGAGTTTAACGACAGGTCAACCCTTGTGGATCATTTTGTCTTCTCCAAGAGGAAGGGGGAGGGGGGAATAGAAGAGATAGCAGAGGAGATGAAAGTGAGGGACAGATTGAATGGAAGTGTAGAAACACAAGAAATTTCAACACTCACCATCTTCCGTTACCTGCTTCAAGGACAGCAGGCTTTGCCCAAATGTAAGTCAGTATCAGCTTTACTCCCCACTGTCACAAGATACACATCTCCTGTGCCTCACCCAACTACCCCCACGAAGAAAAAAAAGGAAGAAAGAAAGTTAAACGTGTCTGCTAATTTCTTCATGGTTTGTAAATTTGTGCTTGTCCCATCTGCTAATAATCTTTCAGACAAGTTCTCCTAGCGGGCACATTACGTCTTAGCAACGTCGCATCAACGTTGCGTTGATACGACGATGCACATACAGTGTACAGCCGCTTGGAGCTATATTCCTTCGGCAAAGGAGAATAACTTGGACGGAAAAAAATATTTGATTTAGACATTATAACCCTGATCAGACGCCGCGTTTAGCGAATTTCGACTACCCAAGGCGAATTTAAATACGTTTATTCCAGATAAAAACATTAACCCATAAATGCCAAAATTTTGTTTCAATACTGGGACATTCGGAAACAGTTAAGACAGATTAGAGGCCACAGAATTTAGCGACTGATCGGTATCTTCACTATTTGCTAAAAGTACGGAACTTGATGTAAAACTTACAGCTTACAACACATTTTTTTTTTTTTTTTTTGTAATTAGAGCTCTCGAAGGCAGGTAAATAACTGTGTTTGATGTCGGTCAGTTATGGGTTGTTCAGTCGGTCACTGATAATCACAGAGAAGCGAGCTAACCCTTTTAACCGTGTGGACTGGTGCAGACGCCGAGGTAGAATTACACTGTATCTATGCAAACATTGTAGATCCTGATAAGACGGCACGTAGCTAGCACGTCTCGCCAGAATCTACATGTACACTGATTAATTGCCATCATGTCAGTGAACTAATCAGAAATCCCTTTCTATAAGTATACATTTAAAGCGAGAAGAGTCCTGTTCAGAAACTCAGGGATGAAAGAGTAAAACATAAATATCATCGGAAAGCGCGTAGGAAAATAGTCCTAGAGTATTATTTTCTGTTCTGAATATGTCTTTTGTGCAAATTTATATTCAATCCGTATAAAGTCTCGAAAAATGAAATATTTTGAAAGACTTTACATGTCTGCTAAATCCGTTTTCAAGAGTTCCTTTGGACTATTTTATGCAGCGAACGAACAGCGGAAGTGGAACAACGCGGTCCAGTACCGGAAGTAGAAATGCAATGACATAGAAACTTGATTTTATAAATCAACTTTCAAAAAGCAGATTTGTTCATATTTCATATTTAGATTGTGGGTACTGCTTAGAACCGCCTCGATGACGAGGTTCTAACGACTACCCACTGTCTAGGGGTCAAGATTAGGTAGGCGTGTATTCGTAATGTGAGAAAATATTCTTTTTTTTCTAGTCCAAATATAGATTGTCGGTGCACGGTGTTCTGAACACCCTGAAAAGGAAAATAATGTACCCCTGTACACTCAACTTTCTCTATATAAAGTTGGGTTTATAGGGTTGTTCAGTACTTATGCGGTAGCCTCGAAGTGCTTCAAGTGCCTGGTTACCTTCGTTGTTCAGTTCACGGACTTGTTGATGTAATGCTTTTCTTTTCTTAAGGATTTGTAAAAGAACAAAAAAAAAAAAAAAAAAACGCCTACAGATTACAAAAGTTAATTCTTTCACTTGAGTCACACTTCTCTCGGCGTCTCAGACTTTTCATGGTCACTCAGAAATTCCAGGACGAGTTTACGAAGAGAATTTGACAGTTGATTTGTTTGTTTGATTTGAGGTTTAACGTTCCCGTCAACAATGTAAAGGTCATTTTGGAGACGTTGCTTCCAATTTTGTGGGACTTTTACCCGACATTGAGATGAAATGACATCTCAAGCCCTGTCGCCCAATGAAACCAATAGGATTTATTAGCATGGACGGTCCGCCTCACACCGCGGTTCCTGGGCAGGCTTAGATCCTCTAAGCTGTTTACCAGTACTAGTGTGCGGGCCGGATTCAGCTCTGCGTGTAAGCATCATGCAGCCCATATATTTCTTCAACCCCCTATGGGCATTTGACAGTTGAAATCAGTAAAAAATAGTTTTGCAGAGTCCAGTTACATGCAGATAGTCTAACTAGCTGATAACTTATTGTGTAAAAAAAAATTCGAGTTGTATTTCACGAAGTACATCAATCAAGTGTGCTTGTTGTAGGGTGGTCTCTTTTTCTTCAATTCTATAGCAACATTATTAACCGTTCTTTTATAAGCGGTGGGTGAAGAGAAAAAACAGTTTTAAACCATGATTGCAGAACTTGTCTCGATCGTGCCTCGAACTCAGACAGAAAGAGACCTCATATCCTACCAGCATGGTCAATTTTACAAAACATGCCATTGTTCATCGCATGTCAAACGAGCAATTTAAAAGCTTAACATGTACATGAACAAATTTTCCACCAGCATAAAACTTGTGCGAGTGAGCAGCTCGCAACATTCAGACTTCGCTGTTCATAAATGCCGATTTGTTTAACCATTACAGTTAGATGCGCACCGACGTTGCGGTTTTGCTCCTCGCCTGGTCCGTGAATATGTTTCTACGTAGATTGTCCTCCTTTCAATGGTTTAAGACGGACAGCTAACACTGAAACAGTTTCCGTAAAATCCTTACCAGGAATCTCGTGCTTATTTAGAGCGTCAACATCGATGCAACGTCAAGACGTTGCATCGGCTTCATGGGCATGACATGGGTCTTTTTCACAAAGGCGACCAGCACTGGCTTAAACGAGCCTGCGAGTACGCGCAGCCTTACCACAGCCTTTGCTGCTCTCGGATATGTAGAAGAGAAGACGCGTTTCAGTTGGCTACGCACATGCATTTGACAAAATATATGATTATAAAGGAGGTAATACAGAAGAAATGATTAACTTTTTCAGCCCCAAAACCTGGGAAATCGAGTGAAAAAGAATGTGAAAAATATTTTATTTTTTTTTTTACCAGTTGATAACTTTACTTGAAAATAAATTTGAAAAAAAAAAAAAAAAAAAACAGCACAAATGATTGCTTGCAGGTAAACTTCAACCAAATGCGGACACCGATGCTAACGCCGACGCCGGACGCCGGTGGTATGGCAATAGCTCCCCTTTACTTTCGAAAGGCGAGCAGGTTTTCAACTTTACTAACTAGGGAAGCCTTCCTTTTAAAAGGAAACTTTATTACCGTATTTCGAAACACACCTATACAAATACATTGTCATTTTTTGGCCAAAGAAAAAGAAATTTTAAAAAGAAAAATTGGAATAGTTTGCCTTTTTTGCTCAAAACATAGATTGCGGGGAGTCGACAGAAACGCCTCGACGAGGCGATTCTATCGAGTACCCACAATCTAGCGTTTCAGAGCATGAATACGGAAATTAATGTATATCCCTGCACACCTGTGCTTTACTATATTAAAGTGAAGATTATATTTTCTTGTCCTTTGGGATCATTTATTCCATTGTGGAATTTTGAAAATATCTGAGGGTCACTGATGAGGCCTAATTGGCCGAAACTAGCTAGTCTGGCCCAGAAAACATGTACACTCCATATTTTTCAGTTCTGTGGTGTATTCCTTGCTTCGAAAGGATAGCCCTTTTATAGAACATATTTAACTTCACTTCAACTGGTGTATGGGAATGTGTGGCGGCGATAAAACGTCTCCCTGCCCTACATCATAGTACAGATTATATTTTCATGCCCTTTGGGATCATTGATTCCATTTTGGAATTTTGATATTATCTTAGGGTCACTGATGAGGCCTAATTGGCCGAAACTAGCTAGTCTGGCCCAGAAACATGTGCACACCATATTTTTCAGTTCTGTGGTGTATTCCTTGCTTCCAAAGGATAACCCTTTTATAGAACATATTAAAGGGGATCACAATTCTATAGGCATGATTTCGTGATGGAAATACAACTTTAAGGCACTTATGGTTGCTACTCTGTTGGGTCTGTCCAACTGAAAAAGGGGTCTACTCTAAAAGGGGAAGAATTTGCTGTTCAAGGGGTCTACTCTAAAAGGGAAGAATTTGCTCCCAAGGAGCAAATTCTTTCCTTTAAGAGTATATCCCTTAGACATATCCAAAGAGAAACTACTTTTGCAGGAGTAGCCCAACCCCTTTAAGGCCTATCTATTTCCCTTATGGGGAACTTATAACAGCCGCAGTCATTTTCGCAAATTTTACGTCTTGCAATGCCATTATGGAGTAAGTCCATGGGGCCATGGAGACGAAAAACAACAGAACATAATTACTACTACTCACAAACTGTGGCTGGCTGCGGTAGCTCAGTCGGATGCAGTCTGACTGGTGATAAGGAAGACTCGGTTTCGATACCTACCGGGGTCGGCAACATTCTTTCGTGGAGATTGATTATGAAATCTTTTCTATGGCCATTCTCTCCCTTCCGCTGATACAGGAAGGGCAGGGGTCAGTTTTGGGCGACAGAATGTGCACTGATCTGGTAAACCGCTTACGGAGAAGCCTGCTCAGGAAAAGCGTGGATAGGTACACTGACAGGCCCAGACATGACCTAAATCAATATTGAATGGGCCGTTAAATAAAAAAAACTTGCAAAGTTTACTTCACACAGATAGGACCAGATTTATATATTCTGAATAGCTTTCGGTACGCTAAAAGCTCTAATAATACGTATATGTAAATGTTGGAAAGACAGAGAACGTTATTTTTCCTCATTTATAAAGATCGCTGGGTGTAACGGGCCTCCGTGGCCTAGTGGATTAGAGTGCTGACTCTTAATCATTAGGTCTCTCAACGCTGTAGGTTTGAGCATGGCTCAGGTCACATAATAAGAAGTTCTGCAACGGAAGGTCAGGAGGTTTTTCATCGGGTACTCCAGTTTTCGCTCACCTCTGATTAACGATCGGCTTGATGTGAGTGAAATAATCTTGAAAGGATCGTTAAACGAAACATAAAAAAGATCGCTGGGTGTGTAAAACATGTTCATGTCTTTGCTACTAGAATTAACGTCAGTGCCAAGGTCGAACCTTCTAACTCTTCCAAATATATAAAATATTTAGGGAGCGAAACAGTCATAACGTTGAAGGGTTTCTGTTCAAAAACTCCATGAATACCAAGTGACCTGCCACCAGTTACAGACCGAGTTGTTAAAAGATTTTTTGGCGCATTCGATGGGAGCTATTGTATCTGATAACCACTCAATACTTGACGTTTTACTAATCAGTTTCTTTTGCAATTAAGTTGTGATCCAGAAAGATATACAAAAGGATTGCAAATTTCAGGTTTTTGCTCAAAGAAACTTCCGAGGTTTAAGATACAGTCTGATTCGCAGCACTTTGTCTGGGCAGGCTTAGATCTTCCTAGGCGGTTCAGCAATACTTCAAACTTCGGTCGGTTTCAGCTCATGCAGTCCAATATATTGCCCCAAGGTCTGATCGGCCCCCGTCCATCGGGAATTGAAGAAATAGATTGGGTTGCATGATGCTTCCACTCAGAGCTGATACCGGCCGCACATGAGTAGTGTTAAATCGCCTAGAAGTTCTAAGCCTGTCCAGGAAAAGTGGCTCGAGTCGGACCGTTCATGCATTTCAACCATTTAGTTTCATTGGGTGACAGATTGGAAGCAATGTCTCAAAAAAGACTCATACAGTGTTAACAGGGACGTTAACAACAAATGAAATAGATAACCAAGACCCTATAGAAGGCCTGATGACTTAGCAAAAAATCTTTTTATATACCCGTTTGAAAAACAACAAAAACAACAACAACAGAAACGGTCGTATTAAGTTATGCTGGGGTTGGTGTCCGTCCGTCCGTTCGTAAACTTTTTTTTCGTTTCCGTATAACTCCTACTATACAGTTTTCATCCGATTAAGCCTAAAATGTGTATGTAGTAAGGCTAAGACGTGAAGATATGCCTTAAGTTTCGAGAATTACTGTTCACCAAATATTAACAGAGTTCTGACATTTGAAAATTCAATTTACATTTTCGTTTGGTTAAGTTTTGTGCTGTACATGTGTAAACCATATGTAAGTTACATTTAGTTTGTACTTGTCATGGCGTTAAACAATTTTCCACAGAATACTCATCACTACCTACTCTTCCTGATACCAAGGTCACAGACTTCGTAATTTTATATACACGTTTTGTATTAAAAAAAAATAGAAGTGGAGGCAATGATTAGGAATCGTTACAATCAACCCACAGCTCCCATCAGAGACACCAAATGGGAAAGACAAACAAACATGAAACAACAGACCCTAATGGAAACACCAACAGCGGAAAGCCAAAAGGACAGTTACTTTCCCATAAAATCGCCAATAGGCAATCCAAAATAAAATAATATAAGCGACACAAACAACCATAACAAAAACAAACCGCGACAGAAGAACCGCCTTGGAACGGTCGGCGGAACCGAATTCCACTGGGAGGCTTAAATCGAGTTAACGTGGCCACAATCCTCGCGTTTACTTCCGTCGCGATTTAGACAAATAATTTGCTCAGTCCGCATGAAGGGCTCCAAACTTCAGACAAACCATAACAAAAATATACCGTGACAGAAGAACCGCCTTGGAACGTTTAAAGTTTATTATTTTTATTAAAAAATGCATTAAGTGGGATAGTGATATCAGCTGGCTCAAATCAGAATGTAGACTGACAAGACCAAACCTATTGGATGCTATTTGAAAGCAGCCAACTTGTTTTCAAGATGGGAGGCGTATGTAAGAGCATTCACCGTCTATGTTTCAAGCAGAAATATGAAAAAAAAAAGCAAAGCATCGACAACACTGGTAGATCGATTCCCGCTGAGTGAAAGCTCTAAAAATGCGCCTGAACGATGACTTTAGACTAATTCGTTCTGCGGCGTCTGATCTTGGTCAAAGTTGTTTGCAAATGTCACCGCAAATGTGCCTAGGCAATGTTTTACGATGTTTACTTCCACACATCACTTGGACGTCACAACAACAAGAATATGGCAGTTATTATCCCCTCGCACAATAAGTTGTGAGGGGGGATACAGCATTTGTCCCGTACATACGTACGTACGCACGTACGTAAGTACGTAGGTACGTACGTACTTTGTACGTACGTACTTTTGTCATCGCCCTAGCGCCTACATTTCTTGACCGATTTTAATATAACTTCACACAAATGTTCCTTATAAAAAATCTCGAGCGAATTCGACTTTCAAGGTCATGACCTCAAGGTCAAGGTCACTGTGACTAGTTTTAGAAAAACTTTGTCATCGCTCTAGCGCCTACGTTTCTTCACCAATTTCATTGTAACTTCACACAAATGTTTCTTATAACAAATCTCGAGCGAGTTCAACTTTCAAGGTCATGACCTCAAGGTCAAGGTCACTGTGGCTATTTTTAGAAAAAACTTTGTCATCGCTCTAGCTCCTTCATTTCTTCACCAATTTCAATATAACTTCACACAAATGTTCCTTATAAGAAACTCTCGAGCGAGTCGACTTTTAAGGTCATGACCTCAAGGTCAAGGTCACTGTGGCTATTTTAAGAAAAACTTTGTCATCGCTCTAGCGCCTTCATTCCTTCACCAATTTCAATACAACCTCACACAAATGTTCCTTATAAAAAAAATTCGAGCGAGTTCGACTTTCAAGGTCATGGCTTCAAGGTCAAGGTCACTGTGGCTATTTTTAGAAAAAAATTGTCATCGCTCTAGCGCCTACATTTCTTCACCAATTTCAATATACCTTCACACAAATGTTCCTTATAAAAATATCTCGAGCGAGCTTGACTTTCAAGGTCATGACATCAAGGTCAAGGTCACTGTGGCTATTTTTATAAAAATTTTGTCATCGCTCTAGCGCCTACATTTCTTCACTGATTTCAATATACCTTAACACAATGTTTCTTATGACCATATCTCGAGCGAGTTCGACTTTCAAGGTCATAACCTCAAGGTCAAGGTCACTGTGGCTATTTTTAGAAAAAAAACTTTGTCATTGCTCTAGCGCCTACATTTCTTCACTGATTTCAATATAACTTCACACAAATGTTCCTTATGATAATATCTTGAGCGAGTTCGACTGTCAAGGTCATGACCTCAAGGTCAAGGTCACTGTTGCTATTTTTAGAAAAAACTTTGTCATCGCCCCAGCGCATACATTTCTTCACTGATTTCAATATAACTTCACACAAATGTTCCTTCAGGCCTCAGATTCTATGACGGCTCCAACGTAAAGGCTTATTGAAAATTAGAGAGATAATGTCGGTTGGTGCCTGATGCTCTGTCTCTGGTCGGGCTCATCGGAGTCTAACTGTTGGTTTTCTTTTGCTCCAGCATTTCAGTGGTTTCTTGCTGTCGAGTCCTCACCGTTGTCTCACCTCTGTGGTTCTTTGATTTTTGTGTTCACGGAGATGTTGCACTGATGAGTTAGGAGGCCTTCATGCGGACTGAACAAATTATTTGTCTAAATCGCGACGGAAGTAAGGGCGAGGATTGTGGCCACGTAAAATCGATTTAAGCCCCCCAGTGGAAATCTTCCACTGACCGTTCCAAGGCGGCTCTTCTGTGGCGATTTATTTATGTTGTTGTTTGTTACTTACTGTGTGTATCACTTGTGTCTTTTGGTTTTGGATGGCCATATGGCCATTTTGTGGGAAAGTAACTGTCCTTATGGCCTTCCTTTGTTTAGGTTTCCATTATGGTCTGGTCGCTTAATGTTTGTATTTCTTTCCCTTTGGTGTCTTTTATGGGTGGAGTAAGTTAATTGTATCAATTCCTGATCTTTGTTTTACTTCTACTCTAACTGTTGGTTTTCTTTTGCTCCAGCATTTCAGTGGTTTCTTGCTGTCGAGTCCTCACCGTTGGTCTCACCTCTGTGGTTCTTTGATTTTTGTGTTCACGGAGATGTTGCACTGATGAGTTAGGAGGCCTTCATGCGGACTGAACAAATTATTTGTCTAAATCGCGACGGAAGTAAGGGCGAGGATTGTGGCCACGTAAAATCGATTTAAGCCCCCCAGTGGAAATCTTCCACTGACCGTTCCAAGGCGGCTCTTCTGTGGCGATTTATTTATGTTGTTGTTTGTTGCTTACTGTGTGTATCACTTGTGTCTTTTGGTTTTGGATGGCCATATGGCCATTTTGTGGGAAAGTAACTGTCCTTATGGCCTTCCTTTGTTTAGGTTTCCATTATGGTCTGGTCGCTTAATGTTTGTATTTCTTTCCCTTTGGTGTCTTTTATGGGTGGAGTAAGTTAATTGTATCAATTCCTGATCTTTGTTTTACTTCTACAATATCTCGTGCGAGTTCGACTTTCAGGGTGATGACCTAAAGGTCAAGGTCACTGTGGCTATTTTTTGAAAAATTTTGTCATCGCTCTAGCGCCTACATTTCTTCACCGATTTCAATATAACTTCACAGAAATGTTCCTTATGACAATATCTCTAGCGAGTTTCACTTTCAAGGTCAAGGTCACTGTGGCTATTTCAAGGAAAACTTTGTTATCGCTCTAGCGCTTACATTTCTTCACCGATTTCAATATAACTTCACACAATTGTTCCTTATGACAATATCTCAAGCCATTTCGACTTTCAAGGTCAAGGTCACAAAGGCTATTTTTAGAAAAACTTTGTCATCGCTCCAGCGCCTACATTTCTTCACCGATTTCAATATAACTTCACACAAATGTTCCTTATGACAATACCTCGAACGAGTTCGATTTTCAAGATCAAGGTCACTGTGGCTATTTTTAGAAAAACTTTGTCATTGCTCTAGCGCTTACATTTTTTCACCAATTTCAATATTACTTCACACAAATGTTCCTTATGACAATATCTGTAGCGAGTTCCACTTTCAAGGTCACTGTGGCTATTTTTAGAAAAACTTTGTCATGGCTCTAGCGCTTACATTTCTTCACTGATTTCAATATAACTTCACACAAATGGTCCTTATGACAATATCACGAGCGATTTCAACTTTCAAGGTCAAGGTCATTGTGGCTATTTTTAGAAAAACTTTGTCATCGCTCTAGTGACTACATTTTTTCACTGATTTCAGTATAACTTCACACAAATGTTCCTTTTGACAACACCTCGAGCGAGTTTGACTTTCAAGGTCAAGGTCACTGTGGCTATTTTTTAGAAAAAACTTTGTCATGGCTCTAGCGCATACATTTCTTCACCGATTTCAGTATAGCTTCACATAAATGTTCCTTATGACAATATCTCGAGCTATTTCGACTTTCAAGGTCAAGGTCACTGTGGCAATTTTTAGAAAAACTTTGTCATCGCTCTAGTGCCTTCATTTATTGATGGATGTTAATAGAACTTCGCACAAATGTTTCTTATGATAATATCTCGAGTTGCTTTGACTTTCAAGGTCATAACCTCAAGGTCAATGTCACTGTGGCTATTTTTAGAAAATCTTTGTCATCGCTCTACCGCCTACATTTATGATTTTAATATAACTTCACACAAAAGATGCTGATGATAATATCTTGAGCAAGATCTACTTTCGCGGCACTAGCCTAAAGTCAAGGTCCCTATGACTATTTTTAGAGAAATATTGTCATCACTCTAGAACCTACATTTATTGATGGATTTTTAAACAAACTTTACACAAATGTTGCATATGATAATATCTCAAACAAGTTGGACTTTTGCCATTTCAGTGTTTTCCACAGACGAAGTTGTCTTGTGCGAGGGGATTTGTATCGCATGCGATGCCTTGTTTTTCTAGAAATCCTCGCTTCCTGGATTTCCTACATTTCGACGACAGTCACGTGGACATTGGTACTGAATAGCTTCTGTGCTAAATAACTTTGAGTCGATTGACATACAATCGACCCCCAAATCACCAGATGTCTGTTCACGTGAACAAGTCCGTGAACTGAATACCCCCTTAAACCCCACTTCATATAGAGACAACTGGGGCTTACAGGGGTAGACATTATTTTTTTTTTATTTCTGCTGCACGACAGAGGTTGGGGGTACTCGTTAGAACCGCTTCGGAGTTCTGAGGAGCATCCACAACCTATGTTTGGAGTATAAATAAGAAAAAAATGTCACAAATTTCCATCAGAAAAATGACCGTTTCGGAGGTCGGAAAGAATACATTAGGCCTATATATCACACGGATCCGCTTTCGTTATTGAAGCGCTGGACAGACCCCATTTTCCAGTCAAGGGTATCACACCTGTTTTATATGAGGTAAAATTTACATAAATATCCATGTTTAAACAAACAGTGTAGACCCAGATTAGACGCCGCAGAACAATCGACCTCAAAACACTAGTATTTGATTTGACTGTATTCCTTGAAATTCTCCAAACTGCTTCCTGAATAATTCATACGTGATGAGACGATGATTAGTTTTGATTACGAAATAATAAGCCTTACTCTTCACATCAAAGCGTCGGCTACAGGTGCGCCTATTGCAAAGTATTAACTGTTATATTCGTTATCAGTCAGCAATACTATATCACGTTCAAGGTATAGCAGAACGCTACATCACGTTAACAACATCCTTACGTTAACCAATATCATTATGATAACACACACATTCGTGTGACGGCATTAGGTGAACGCGCCTGTGAAATGAACACTCCCTTAAACCTCGAGCTCATTTTATATAGAGAAAACTGGGGTTTACGGGGGTATACATTATTTTTCTTATTTCTGCTCGAAAACATAGGTTGTGGGTACTCGTTAGAACCGCCTCAACGAGGCGGTTCTAACGAGCACCCACAACCTATGTTTGCAGTATAAATAAGAACAATATCACGGGTTTTCTTCAGAAAAGTAACCATTTTGGAGTTGTGAAAAAAGTGCACCATGTCGTACGGGTGTGTTATTGTAATAAAGTGTATTTTTTCACAACTCCAACATTACGAAAACCCGCCTATACAAATGCATTGTAAACTTTAACGCAGAAAAAACGAAAATTTTAAGATGAAACATTGTGATATTTTTCTTATTTCTGCTCAAAGTATATCTTGTGGGTACTCATTAGAACCGCCGCATCGAGGCGGATCTAACGAATACCCACAATCTCTCGATGAGGCGGTTCTAACGAGTACCCACAATCTATATTTTAGAGCAAAAATGTTTACCCCTGTAAACCCCAGTTTTACAATATAAAAGTGGGGTTCAAGAGATTAAAATTATAAGGGTGTGTTTTCGTGATGAAATGGCTACTTTTCTGATAAAAATCCGCGATATATTTTCTCTAATTAATAATGCAAACATAGGTCGTCGGTGCTCGTTAGAACCGAGGACTCACAACCTATGTTTTGGAGCATAAATAAGAAAAATAATAAACATCCCCGTATACCCCAGTTTTCTCTTTATAAAGTGGGATTTAGGGGGTGGGGGTGTTAATTTCATGGACTTCTTCAGGTGTGCAAGGGTATATCATAAACCTCGGTTTATCTCGTGAAATGTGGGATTTAAAACTTGTTCTGCTAAATGGTAGATCCTGGGTAGTAGTTAGAACCGCCTTTATATGGAATTTAAACGTTTGATAATTGGATTTTAGGAAAGAAGTGGGTATTAATACATGTATATTTAACGGGAAAATATTGGGACCAATAATACTTTTCCATAGGGAAAAAGGGCATCACGTTAACATGTCCGCGAAATGAGCACCCTCGTAAACCCAAGTGTTACATCGAGAAAACTGGGGTTAACGGGGGTATGCATTATTTTTCTTATTTCTATTCCAAGACATAGGTTATGGGTACTCGTTAGAACCGCCTCAATGAGGCGGTTCTAACGAACACCAACCACCTGTGTTCTTATTATAATAAGAAAAATATCACAAATTGTATCAGAAACTGTACTCTGTCACACGGGTGTATTATCGTAATGGTACAGTCGACCTTAAAAAGGCTGGAGCACATAGTGGACCATGAAAAATTGTTCGTAATAAGGGTAGTTAGGGCCAAATGAGGATTAAACATAGCACCAGTTCACAAGGCATAACACGAATGATTTAGGTATACTTTTCCAATATCATACAATGTAATGGTATGTTGTTTGTACGCATTAGAGTCGGCTAATCGAGGCAATTCTAATACAAACAACATACACTGGGGACGTCCATGTCAACCATGCATTTTTTGTAGAAAGCAATTGTCATATTTAAAAACTATATAATCTAATTTAAAGTGGTTATATGATAAACAGAATCTTACATTCGTGGTCATTTCATATGGAATTTATGAAACTCGCCAAATGCTCGTTTCATAAATTTCATATGAAATGACCACTCGTGTAAAATCCTCTATTTATTGCGCATCTCATTATACGCTCGAAAACTTTGTTTCATGATGGGTTATACTGGTTTCACGTTGTCCGTCCGTCCGTCCGCGACGTTTTAGAGTTTTCCTAATATCTTGAAAAGGCATTGGTGGCTATTCATCAATTTCTGCAGACAAAATGATATCAATAAATGTTTACCTACATAAGAAAAAGTAAGGGTTATGGGCCAATATTGGAGTTCAAGTATTGCTCTTTGTAAAATTTCCTAATGCAATAAAAAGCTTGTGTGCACACTACATTGTATCTCTTTATCCAATGGCTCGAACTCGATGAAACTAGCGCATATACAACATTAGGATGGGAAAGAAAAGTGATAAGGTTTTGGTGACCTTGACTTTATTTTCAACTTAAATGCTATAGGTATGTTTCAGCTACGAAAAAGGGAGCCATTCATATACCAAATACTGAAACAATAGGGCCATTCATATACTTTGAGAGCTGAATCTATGTGGCTATTCGAGCCAAACTGCCGTATTACACCTTATATAGGGAGTTACCCCATCGAGGCTCGGTGGGTTTCTAACTCTTATCATGCTGTTCACGACAACCCCTATCTTTGGAAACAGTGTAGATCCAGGTCAGGTGGCTTCATCTGATCAGGATCTACACTGTTTGACATTCAATTTATGAATTTGTAGAAATAAATTACATCAAGTTTTCTGATTGGTTCAAAGTCAGAAATAGGTGTGGCTAATCTGAATATTCAGCAAGAGAAGGGCTAATATTCATTGCTTACTGATACTTATTCTTTTCATTTTCTGCCTGTTTTAACCTCCATATTTCTACGGGTAATCGCTGTAGCGCTATATTCCATCGTTAAGATCTGTCCGGTGGGGCATTACGAAAACACGCCTATATAAATACATTGTAAACTTTACCGCCGAAAAACGAACATTTTAAGATGAAAAATTGCGATATTTTACTTATTTCTGCTCTAAAACATGGATTGTGGGCACTCGTTAGAACCGCCTCAATGAGGCGGTTCTAACGAGTGCCCACAATCTATGCGAGGCGGTTCTAACGAGTGCCCACAATCTATGTTTTAGAGCAGAAATAAGAAAAATAAGGTTTACCCCTGTAAACCCCAGTTTTACTATATAAAAGAGGGGTTCAAGGGGGTCAAAAATATATAGGCATGTTTTCGTCATGACATACTTCATCAGAGTCTAGTTAATTACTTTTCTGAGATGAATCACAAAATATATATCATCGAGTGTGTTGAAAATGTCAGAATTTTCACGAGTGCAAATATTGAAAATATATGAGGGTCATTTATATGAGGTCTGATTGGCCGAAACTAGCTAGTCTGGCACAGAAAACATGCACATTTAATTCTTAAAGAGGATCTTAAAGATCACTTTTGAACAGTCGCAAAGGTGTCTTAATATAGGAAATTAACTGCACCCCAACGGTTTCTTTAGGCGGTAGGACTTGTGATAATGTCGGATAAAAATAGCCACAAAATTGGAAGCAACGTCTCAAAAATGACCTATCTAGTCTTTATGGGGACGTAAAACCTCAACACAAACAAACGTATAGCGACACTTTTCATTGCAACATGTCATCATATCCTTGTAATAACCATCCAATGAAATATCAAAGTCGTGTGTGTGTGTTTTGTAGGGCAATGTATTCAATTTCAAGGGCTCGAACATCGATGACTAGCTTGTGGGTATTTGAGATTGCACCAGATAACAATTGCTTTACAATCCCAACCCCTGTGACACAGTGCATTCTTTCATATCTCCAAAATGCTACTTTTTCGAATAAAATTTATTATATATTTCGTATTTGTAATGTAACCATAGGTTGTGCGGTTCTAACGAGTATCCACAGACTATGTCTTGGAACAGAAGTAAGCAAAATAATGTGTACCCCTGTAAAACCCAGTTTTCTCTATATAAATTGGGGTATGAAGGAATGTTGATTTCACGGAATTGTGTACATGATGTTTCGGAATAATTTAGGGATCAGTTTTATTGTATTGGCGCGAAAAGGTGCGTTTTGTGTGCATGCATATGGATTCTGCTGAGAACACTCAGCACACATTATTTGATAGAACATTGAAAAGTTTTTACTAAATTACCGATAGAGCAGGCTTTATGAAGAATTCACAGTCGGTATTTGAACACGAAACACACTCTACCAATAAACTGAAGATTCTTGCGCCATGAAAGTCTTGCGCCATGAAAGATAGCGCAATAATGACTGATATGCTCTAATACCCACCCCCTCCAAAAAAAAAAAAAAAAAAAAAAAAAAATAAATAAATAAAATAAAATAAAACAAAGTTTGCTGTCAGTTGACTGAGTAATTGATTTTTGTCTGGTTTTCATGGCATTTATCCCATTCCAGCGAAAACTCCGTTCCTCTCACCTGGTAAACGGTAGAGTGGGTCCACGGGGTGGGTCCACGGGCGAGGGGGTCCACTGTATCGTTTGTATCGTTTTGCATCTGTTTCTCGAGGTCGCAAGTGGGCACCATCAGAAACTGAAATACACATGTATTGTATGCAGTGTTGGAATACCGTAGTTAAAACTTATCGTAGTATCGTTGTTGTTGTTGTTGTTTTTTTTTTGGCGATTTCGATGTTTTCTTCTTTTTGTTTTCGCGAATTCGATACAAAATACAGTGAAATTCCGCTATTAAGACCACCTAAAATTAAGACTAATTCTGCTTTTAAAAGCTTATAATTACGAAAACACGCCTATACAAATACATTGCCGCCTTTATCGCCGAAAAAAAAAATGAAAATTTTATTATGAAAAAATGTGATATTTTTCTTATTTCTGCTCCAAAAATAGATTGTGGGCACTCGTTAGAACCGCCTCATTGAGGCGGTTCTAACGAGTGCCCACAATCTATATTTTAGAGCAGAAATAAGAAAAATAAGGTATACCCCCGCAAATCCCAGTTTTACTATATAAACGTGGGGTTCAAGGCGACCAAAATTACATAGGCGTGTTTGTGTCATGTTCTGAAGGGTGCACTTCATATTTCTTTGTGTTTTCTGGCCACAATGTCCTCTGGCCAGGGACCACCTTTGGGACTGTTCAAAAGTGGTCTTAAAGACCACTTTTGAACAGTCCCAAAGGTGGTCTTAATGGAGGAATTTTAATGTATACCCAACAGTCTTTCCACAGCAAGATGCGTCGTTCCGGAACGCGGGTTCGATAGTTTTAACATTAACAGATACTGGGCCTGTGTTCATGGCCTTCAAAGATTATAGGGATCAACCTTGATTTGGATTTATGCGCATAGCCAACGAGGTTACCGGCAGATCGTTCAGTCTTCCTTGTGCACTATGTAAATACTTTTTGACTCATCGCGAAACACGCCTATATTATTTTGCCCTACCCCCCTTGAACCCCTGTTTTATACAGAAAAACTGTGGTTTACAGGCCGGGGTAAACCTCATTTTCCTAATTTCTGCTGTAAAATTTAGATTGTGGGTACTCGTTAGAACCGCCTCGATGAGGCGGTTCTAACCAGTACCAACAATCTATAATTTGAACAGAAATAAAAAAAAATACAATTTTATTCATTTTAAAATTTTCGTGTTATTTTTTTCGCGGAAAAGTTTACAATGCATTTATATAGGCGTGTTTTCGTAATGTGGTGATCTTCTCCGTGCAGAGAGAGCCACCTGAGGCAAGGGCAACGATTGTGGTCACGTAAAATCGATTAACGTCACCAGTAAAAATGCTTACTGACCATTCCAAGGCGATATTTCTGTTTTGGTTTAACATTGTTATAGTTTGTCTTTGCTATGTTTGTTTGATTCGAGGCTTAATGTCCCCGTCAACACTGAATAGGTCATTTTGGGGACGTTGTTTCGAATTTTGTGGGACGTTTACCCGACTTTGAGATTAAATGACATCTAAGACCTTGCCGCCCAATGAAGCCAATAGGGTAAATAAGCATGGACGTTTGGACTCGCACCGCTTTGCCCGGGATGGCTTAGATCCTCTAAGCGGTTTACCAGTAACCGCGTGTGGTATGTTTCAGCAGTGCGTGGAAACATCGTGCAGTCCATCTATTTTTTCAAGCGCCGATGGGCCGACCGTAATCTTTGCATGTACAATGTATGAACCTCGTATTTATTTATTTTATTTTATTTACAGTGGAACTTCGATGGCTCGAACACCGATGGTTCGTCTACCATGGCTGAGTCGAACACGTTCCCAAGCCCCTAGGGAAATCCTCTATATACGAAATAGGCGGGGTAATTTAGGAGATATTCGCCTTTTATATTACAAATGTATTCTGTGTGTACTCATTAGAATCGAGGCGATTCTAATGAGTGCGCACAGCATACATTTTCATTATAGAATACCAATATGAGTCCTGGCAGTCACACTCAGTGGCTCGAATTACCCCTGTCTCGAACAGATTTGAGAGGTCCTTAAGGTGTTCGAGCCACCGAAGTTCGACTGTATTTATTTATTTAATTATTTTTTTTTTGACAGCCGCTTGGCCATTTTTTTTGGAAAAGTAACTGCCGCATGTCCATTTTGTGGGAAAGTAATTGTCCCTTTAGCTTTCCGCTTATGGCATTTTCGTTATAATGATGTGGCTAAATGCATGTGTTTCTTTCCCTTTGGTGTCATTACGAAAACACACCTATACAAATACATTGCCAATTTTTTGGCCATATATTAGAAATTTTATGATGAAAATTTGTATAATGTATACCCCCTTAAACCCCAGTTTTACTAAAAGTGGGGTATGAGGGGTTCAAAATTATATAGGCGTGTTCTCGTAATGGCTTGAACGGAGGTGTGAGGTAATTGCAACGATTCCTATCACTTCCGAAGGCACATTGTCGCCTAACCCTTAAACTGGTACTGTTACTTCAAATTACTTCATAAAATTGTATTTGTGCAGTTCTCATCACGAAAACAAGCCTATATAATTTTGAACCCCACTTTTATATTGTAAAACTAGGGTTTACAGGGGTAAACTTTATTTTTCTTAGTTCTGCTATAAAATAAAGATTGTGGGTACTCGTTAGAACCGCCTCGATGAGGCGGTTCTAACGAGTACCCACAATCTATATTTTGAGCAGAAATAAGAAAAATATCACAATTTTTCATCTCAAAATTTTCATTTTTTCGGCGATAAAGGTTTCACTGTATTTATATATGTGTATTTTCGTAATGTGTTCACAAACTACATGTCAATCTTCATTTAGCGGCCACCTGATCTTGGTCAAAACAGTTTGCAAAGGTAGGGATTGTTGTGTACAGCAGGATAATGGTTTAAGCTTTTATGTTCTTTTCAAACCCCGGTAAAATTTGATCTGGACCTCACACATCCCATCCAAGACACCAAAGTGAAAGATACAAAATATTAAACAAATTCATGATAAACGACACAGGCGGAAAGCAAAATGGACATTACGTGACTTACGTTTCCACCAAATGGCCAAAGGGTTATCCATAATGAAAAGATATAAGCAGAACATGCATCAAAAGACATCTATAACAATAACAAACCACAACAGAAATACTGCCTTGTAACAACCCGTAAAAATCTGGAGGTCAAAAAACGATTTTGCTTCCCCACAAGTTGCCAGCTTCGAACGTTTCCCATCTGCTTCAGTATGACCGCTACTCTCAAAGTATCATTGTTTTCATTAATTTTTATTCTTGCATTATCGTTTGTTTGTTCGTTTGTATTGGAGTTTAACGGCCCAGTCAACACTTTTTAGGTCATTTTGAGTCGGTCAGTTTACCTGTCCAAACTTTTCTTGGGCAGGCTTATACGTAAGCTATTAACCTAAAGATGCACAGTCAACGGAAGGGAAAGAATGACCGTAGAAAAGATTTCATGATCAATCTCCAAGAAAGAATGTTGCCGACCCCGGCAGATATCGAACCCGCGTCCCACTGAGCTACCGAGGCCGACCTAGGATTACCGTAAAACCAAACAAGCATACAAATAAAAAAACGATAACCGTCATAGACTTATATTTGAATGTCTGTATCGCTTATATTACTTTGTTTTGGATGGCCAATTGGCCATTGGGGTTGGTGGTGGGGGTGAGGGGGGGGGGGGGGGTGGTGGTTTCGACTTTCCGCTATTGATGTTTCCATTACTGTCTAGTTGTTTCATCATGTTTGTGTTTTTTTCCCTTTGGTGTCTCTGATGGGAATTGTGGGTTAATTGTATCGATTCCTGATGGGAGTTGTGGGTTAATTGTATCGATTCCTGATCATTACCTTCACTTCTATTTATAGGAAGCGAGTTTTAGAACATGGTTTCATTCGTGTACTTTGCCACAATGTTAATTGAACAAGAGGACCTAGATGGTCCTAATTTGCTCACATGAGCGTCAATGCCTCTAGTACAATCAAATTTTAGCTCTGGTGGCCATCTTGTTGATCAGAGCAGAACGATTTTAGCTAGTTTGGTAGGGAGTCATCTAGGTAACATTCCTGTGAAGTTTGAATCAACTTTGCCCAAGGGGTTAGAAGGAGTTGGCATTTGAACCAAATTTACAATGTTTTTCTATTTATAGTTCTGGCGGCCATTTTGCTAATCAAAGCAGAATCGTTTTAGCTTTTTGATAGAGGGTTACCTAGGCAACATTCTTATGCAGTTTTAAAGAAACTGGACTAAGGGTACAGGGGCAGTTATCGTTTAAATATTTCTTTACAATATTTAGCTCTGGTGGCCATCTTGTTCTTCAGACCGGGACGAGTTTAGTTATTATGGTAGGGAGTCAAATAGGAAACATTCCTGTGAAGTTTGAATCAAATTGGCCCTTGGGTTATGGAGGGGTTCACCTTTGAAGCAAATTTACGATGATCTTTTTTTAGCTCTGGTGGCCGTTTTGCTCATTGGGGCGAAATCGTTTTAGGTGGTGGCCATTTGTCTCACCGAGACAGAACCGTTTAAGCTTATTTGGTATAGGGTCACGGTCATTTTGGCTTTCGTCTGTTGGTGTTTCATTTGGGATGTACTTATTTAATGTTTGTGGTTCTTTCCCTATGGTGTCTCTGATGGGAGCTGTGTGTTAATTACATAGTTTCCTGACCATTGCCTTCACTTCTATTTTCCTAATTTATCAGTGCAACATCTCCGAGAACACAAAAATCAAACAACCACAAAGATGAAACAACGGTGACATCATGAAAACACGCCTATATAATTTTGACGCTCTCATCCCCCACTTTTATATAGTAAAAATGGGGTTTAAGGGGGTATACATTATTTTTCTTATTTCTGCTCAAAAACATAGATTGTGGGTACTCGATAGAACCGCCTCGTCGAGGCGGTTCTATCGAGTACTCGCAATCTATGTTTTGAGCAGAAATAAGAAAAATATCAATTTTTCATCTTAAATTATTTTTCATTTTTTGGCCACAAAAAATGGAAATGTATTTGTAAAGGCGTGTTTTCGTAATGAGGACTCGACAGCAAGAAATAACTAAAATGCTGGATCAAAAGAAAACGAACAGTAAGTAAACTGGGATTGTATCATAAAATACATAGAGGATCTTAAATTATTGAAATTATTAAACGAGTCGAGGAAAAGGGATCAAATGCTCGGCAAAGCCTCGCATTTTTTCCTTTTTACTCAACGAGTTTAATAAATTCAATAATACACAAGCACGAATACAAGATTCTATTTATCATATGACATTTAAAACGCATTTTATTCACGATTGTTTACAAAAAATGTCAATATTCCTCCATTAATAAACGCGACGTCGTTAAGGGCCGCGTGAATGTAACGTTTCGATGCGTATCTAACTAATTTGCATATTGCACGACCTGCAGAAAAAGCAACCGACTGAAGTCGGTTTTTTCTAAGAGTGCCCTAAAATCACCGTGTCATTCTGTCATTCTGTCAATCTGTCAGTCTGTCATTCTGTCTGTCCGTCCGTAACCCGTTTGTGAAAATTGGTGATAGTGACTTAACCGCTTGGAATATTTAAACAATTTTTGGCATACTGATAGATATCAATGAGATCTAACCAATGAACTTACGAAATATTACATTCCATTTAGTATAGCCTCGCCGAGGCGAAAAATGTGAAAATTTTCGAACATTTTTGAACTGCTTCTCCTCGGAAACCGTTGGGCCGATTGAAGTCAAATTTCATATGGAGCCTCTATGGGATGGGGGAAACCATAATTTGCTCATGGGGTCCAGGTCACATGACCAAAATGGCCGCCAAGCCATATATGGTTTGTCTGTCTGTCCGTCCGTAACCCGTAAGTGAAAATTGGTGATAGTGACTTAACCGCTTGGAATATTTAAACAATTTTTGGCATACTGATAGATATCAATGAGATCTAACCAATGAACTTGCGAAATATTACATTCCATTTAGTATAGCCTCGCCGAGGCGAAAAATGTGAAAATTTTCGAACCGCTTCTCCTCGGAAACCGTTGGGCCGATTGAAGTCAAATTTCATATGGAGCCTCTATGGGATAGGGAAACCAAAATTTGCTCATGGGGTCCAGGTCACATGACCAAAATGGCCGCCAAGCCATATATGGTAAAAACCCTTTAAAAATAGTCTTCTCCAGAACCACTGGGCAGATTTCCACGAACTTTGATAAATAGCATCTGGGATGTAGGCCTATCATAAATTGCTAAAACGGTGACCCTGCGTTGACCTTGACCTTCGTTGGGTCCGTCCGTAACCCGTTTGTGAAAATTGGTGATAGTGACTTAACCGCTTGGAATATTTAAACAATTTGTGGCATACTGATAGATATCAATGAGATCGAACCAATGAACTTACGAAATATTACATTCCATTTAGTATAGCCTCGCCGAGGCGAAAAATGTGAAAATTTTCGAACATTTTTGAACTGCTTCTCCTCGGAAACCGTTGGGCCGATTGAAGTCAAATTTCATATGGAGCCTCTATGGGATGGAGGAAACCAAAATTTGCTCATGGGGTCAAGGTCACATGACTAAAATGGCCGCCAAGCCATATATGGTTTGTCTGTCTGTCTGTCCGTAACCCGTTTGTGAAAATTGGTGATAGTGACTTAACCGCTTGGAATATTTAAACAATTTTTGGCATACTGATAGATATCAATGAGATCTAACCAATGAACTTGCGAAATATTACATTCCATTTAGTATAGCTTCGCCGAGGCGAAAAATGTGAAAATTTTCGAACTGCTTCTCCTCGGAAACCGTTGGGCCGATTGAAATCAAATTTCATATGGAGCCTCTATGGGATGGGGGAAACCAAAAATTGCTCATGGGGTCTAAGAAACATGACCAAAATGGCCGCCAAGCCATATATGGTCTGTCTATCTGTCCGTCCGTAACCCGTTTTTGAAAATTGGTGATAGTGACTTAACCGCTTGGAATATTTAAACAATTTTTGGCATACTGATAAATATCAATGAGATCTTATCAATGAACTTGCGAAATATTACATTCCATTTAGTACAGCCTCGCCGAGGCGAAAAATGTGAAAATTTTCGAACTGCTTCTCCTCGGAAATCGTTGGGCCGATTGAAGTCAAATTTCATATGGAGCCTCTACGGGATGGGGGAAACCAAAATTTCCTCATGGGGTCCAGGTCACATGACCAAAATGGCCGTCAAGCAATATTTGGTAAAAACCCTTCAAAAATAGTCTTCTCCAGAACCACTGTGCAGATTTCCACGAAACTTGATAAATAGCATCTGGAACGTAGGTCCATCATAAATTGCTAAAATGGTGACCCTGGGTTGACCTTGACCTTCTTTGTGCCTAGGTCAAACTTTGACACATATGCTTTTGTGTTGGATTTTATCCTGCAAACGATTCAGAATACAGTACTAAAGTATAAGATATATTTTTGCTCCTTACGATAAGGCGCATTTATTGGGGGAACCGTTTTATGTCCAGGTCACATTACCAAAATGGCCCCTATACCCATATATGGTAACACTCATAAAGCTAAAAGCATCCGGCGGGTCGTGCACTTCAGCTGAAGCACTGGTTTAATCCACTAGTGGATTATCGTATTACATGATGTTATTACATACTCAGACGCGACATCATATGATAAAATGGAATCAACGATCCCAAAGGATTTGAAAGCATCTTCAGACAGATAGGAATGGTCATCTTTTGATTGACTGGTCAAGGCCTGCACTGTTTGTAAAACTTTCATTTTCTAGGGAAAAATAAGTTAACCCGAAAATAATAAATTTCGGATTAAAATAAATGCGGTAGATTCTAATCCGGACAAACTGAGTCAGGGAAAATGACTTACTTGCTACAATGCATGTAAAAAGCAGGGCAACCAAGCAAACAATTACTAGTCCCTTCATCGGTAGCTTCATAGATGAGTGATGACTGACAAATAAGCCGACTGTCGATCTCAGTTGTTACTTGCATATATATTCATTATTTTGCTCGAAGGTATCTGCACGAAACCGTTTTTTTTAAACATATGGTCGACATGTTTTTTTTTTTTTTTTTTTTTTTTAATCAAATAAAGCCCGACCTGTATAAAACTAATATATCTGAAGGATTATCAAAATTGTTACGAGCCAGGCGTAGCAGAAAGAAAAAGCAAACAAGCCTTTTGGAAAATTTTAACAAAATTTATTTACAAGTTAACTTTAACCTGTAGAAATAAGAAAATTAAATGTACTTAGCTCTGTTATGAAATATCCTGAATGAATCTATTTTCCTTGATCCCACAGAATTCACAGTCCAAAATGAAAAGTAATATCCTTTAACAATCCAACACAGAATTTAGAAATAACTTTTCTTAAATGCCCAAACATCAAACTCCAAAGTCTGACTTAATGAGAAAAATCAAGCTCTTTTATAGACCCTAAGATTTCTCTAGAACATTCCAGAGGGCTGTGGAATAAGATGAGGTAATTTTCTAAAAATAATGCAACCCAGAACATTCTGGAAGGTTCTGAAGTACTTTTCCTTGTAAACATGTTGTTTACAAAAATGAAATTAATCTGTGACTCAGTTTTCTAGAATCTTCTATAAGAAGATTAACAAGATATTTATAGCACTATTAGGTCACAGTGGGGTGCAAGTGGGAATCAGAAAAATAAATTCTTATGCATAACACTCCCCCTCTTCGAGGAAAAGAAAGATTTATGTAATAAAGCTTTCTTTTGCTTTAAGAATAATAAAATATTGAGCATAGGATATAAAATTACATGTATCTACAATCCACTTTAGTAGGAAAGAAAAACACAACTCCTGACACTGCTCAAGCTCTTGAAAGGGCATCAGGGATAATGTTATCTCTCCCTCTGATATGTCTTATGTCTAAATTATACTCTTGTAGCATAAGACTCCACCTGAGCAACCGCTGATTTTTGTTTTTCATTTTATGTATGAAAGTCAGTGGATTGTGATCACTGAAAACAACAATCGGTGCAGTAGTAGGGGTAAGATAAACTTCGAAATGTTGCAGACTGATTCTTGCTCTGCATCTGTCTATGTTCGAGAATTAATCCTTCTAAGAGTCTATAAACATTTTGTCCTTTCTTGTTCTGGTATAAGAATACTAGGAGAACTCCATTCCAGTCATTGTCCAGCAAATACTGAATTTCTTCTTTAAGATTTTTCTGTTTTATAGGATTCATCCTGTATAGGTGTTGTTTTACAGGTTTGGAACCATTTATGTCCACATCGTGAAATATTTTGTCTGTCCGTGTTGGAATGTCAGGAAATAAGTGTCCATATTCAAAAATCAGCTGTTTCAGTTCATTCCGCTGATTTGGCTCTAGATGTGACAGTTTCTGGTCAAGATTCCGTAGAATGTCAGAATTCTGAAGTTTTGATGATGTGGGATCCGACTTCACTGAATTAATATCCTCACAGTCATTGTCACATGAATTAAGTGGAACAGAGCTAACTAGATTGACTGATGTTAAAGATGTATTGTTCCTATCTATGTATTCCTTAAGCATGTTAATATGACATAGCTGCTTTAGCTTGCGCCTCCCAGGAGTGTTTATTATGTAATTTACGTCACTGATCTTTTTGTCTACAGTGTATGGACCATAATACCTGGCCTGCAACGATTTTCCTGGAATAGGCAAAAGAGCTAGTACCTTATCACCTGGTTTAAAATTCCTTTCTTTTGTCCCTATGTCATATAGCTGTTTCATTTTCCTTTGGGCTGACTGAAGATTGGTCCGAGCAGCCTCACAAGCTTTTGAAAGTCTAGTTTTGAAATCAGACACATACTGAAGTAAATTCAGGGAGGTGTCATCATTGGAGAGAAATTTCTCTTTGAGAAGTTTCAAAGGACCACGAACAGTATGACCAAATACTAATTCAAATGGACTGAAACCAAGAGATTCTTGCACAGATTCTCTAACAGCAAATAAAAGGAGATGGATGCCTTCATCCCAATCCTTCTCTGTGTCAAAACAATATGATCTTATCATGTTTTTCAATGTTTGATGGAATCTTTCAAGGGCGCCTTGACTTTCAGGATGATAGGCCGATGACTTATACTGTACAATGCCAAGTTCATGCATTACTTGTTGAAATATTCCAGACATAAAATTTGAGCCTTGGTCTGACTGAATAGATTTAGGAAGCCCAACAAATGTGAAAAACTTCACTAAGGCCTTGACGATTGTCTTAGTTTTGATATTTCTTAGTGGAATGGCTTCAGGAAAACGTGTGGAAGCACACATAATAGTCAATAGATATTCACAACCAGACTTTGTTCTTGGCAAGGGACCCACACAGTCTATAATTATTCGACTGAAAGGTTCGTCAAAAGCAGGTATAGGCTGCAAATGAGCCTTAGGTATAGTCTGATTGGGTTTTCCTACCATTTGGCATGTATGGCAGGACCTACAATGCTGAGAAACATCTGATTTTAACCCAGGCCAGTAAAAATGATTAAGAATCTTGTGATAGGTTTTATTTACACCTAAATGTCCTGACATTGGAGTTTCATGTGCCAAGTTTAATATTTCAGGACGGTAAATCCGTGGAACCACTATCTGATGGTTGACAGTCCACTCGTCTTCTGCTGAGACGTCTGGTGGACGCCATTTTCTCATAAGAATGTCATTTTTGACATAATAACAGACTGGGACCTGAGATACTTCCTGCTCATCTAAGGCCCTTTCAAACAAAGGCGAAATTTCAGGATCCTTGTGCTGCTCTATAGCTAGTTGAGACCCGGACATTTTGTCATGGCCTAGATCTAAAGATGAGTTATTCTCATGAAAATCTGTCTGCTTATCAGGCAGGCTTGAAGACAGAGACCTTGTTATCTCGTCATTAAAAGACTGACCCAAAAAGGTATCAGTTAAATCAAAATCCTGTTTCCCATCAGTTTGCTTGGCCTTACGTGCCATCGCCCTTGTGACTGCACAAGATGGATAAAGATCAGGAATTTCCTGCTCAATGGGATCAGGCGGTTGGTCTATGCAAGGATTAGTAGTCAAAAGTGGGTTTACCACAACCTTATCTCCAGCTAAGTCATTGCCTAGCAACAAATGAACACCTTTAAAAGGTAAAGAAGGTCTAATACCAACAGCCACTGAACCGGATACCAAGTCTGATGACAAATAAACGTTATGGAGCGGAACATTAACAAATCCACATTCCACACCCTGAATAAGGACACTTTGGCCCAAAGAAGTCTTCTCAGAAAAAGGCAGAGTATCTGCTAGAATAAGAGATTGAGAAGCTCCGGTATCTCGTAAGATTTTAATAGGGGTAGGATGGGCATAACTGTCACCATTTAGTGACACAAAACCATCTGATAAGAATGGTTCATAACACTCCATAACTGTATCAGTCTCAGACAATTTGGTATCAGAAAGAGTTTCCTCCCTTACACAAGACTGTGGTTTTGGCCTTATAGAAGTCAAGCCTGTAGGCTTAAGTTCCTCTTGTCTTTCTCTTTCTTTCCTTCGCTTTAATTTTAAACACTCAGAGATCAAATGACCTGTATTTTTACAATAATAACAAACTACTTGAGATTGAGATAAGGGATTCTGGTCTTTGTTTTCACCAGAAGGTTTGGAAAAATTCTGGCTTTTGTTTTCACCAGAAGGTTTGGACGGATTCTGGCTTTTATTTTCACCAGAAAGTTTGGGCATAGTACTAGATGTATGGCTATAACTACCAGAAGGATTACTGGGATAGAATCTTGGACCTGTCTGTGGATTATAAGGTTTTCGAGGATAAGGCCTGTTCACAAATGAGACTTTATGAGTCAAAGCATAATCATCTGCCAAACGAGAAGCTTCCTCCAAAGTTTCAACCTGTCTTTCATCGAGAAAAGATTTAATGTCTGAATTTATGCACCGTTTGAACTCTTCAACAAGGACAAGCTGTCTAAGTTTGTCATGATCAGAGCCTACCTTTTTAGAAGAACACCACCTATCAAATAGCTGTTCTTTGGTTCGAGCAAATTCTATATGGGTCTGGGAAATTTCTTTTTTACAATTCCTAAATTTTTGCCTGTAAGCTTCAGGGACCAATTCATATGCCTTAAGAATAAGCTCCTTAACCAAATCATAGTCTGAGCTTTGCTCGACAGTCAGCTGAGTGTAAATGTCTCGAGCCTTTCCGACAACAACACTTTGCAAAAGTAAGGTCCAATGCTCTTTTGGCCATTTTAAATTTTCTGCAACTTTTTCGAAATGCAAAAAATACTTATCTACCTCTTTTTCCTGAAATGGTGGAACTAATCTGATGTGCTTTGTTGCATCAAAGTAACTACCAGAGTCAAAAACAGGGGTATGTTTCACCCTATCTTGACCCTGGAGTTCCATTTCTTTCAGCCTTAATTGAAATTGCCTTTCCCTTTCTTTTTCTTCAATACTATATCTCATTTTTTCCTTTTCTAACTCAATCCGTTCCTCCATTTCTCTTTGTTTTTCCCTCTCTCTTTCTTCCATTTCTCTTTGTTTTTCCCTCTCCCTTTCTTCCATTTCTCTATTTTTTTCTTCCTGTTCTATTTTTTCTTTTCGAACACGTTCTTCCATTTCTAATCTTTCCATCTGCATTTGTCTCTGCATTTCTCTTTCTTTTTCTTTGCCTCGTTCTTCCATCTCTAATCTTAACTTTTCTAATTCAATTTGCCTTCCTATTTCAATTTGTCTCATTTGTAATTCAGTATGTGAAACCATAATGAGAGACAAAGCAGATGGATCGAAAAGTTCTTCATCAACAAAAAACTGTACCAAAATATTCTTAATTTCATGCTTCTTCATGCTTGTTTTGACAGCAGTAACCCCATAATGGGAAGCAATATCTAACAAATCTGTCCTTTTGGCCAGATTAAACAACTCCTGAGTAGGCTGAGCCAAAAAGCTTCTCAAATCAAACGACATGTTTGCTTTTTGTATGTTTTATTAAGTAATTAGGGTAATAAAGATTGAGGTTAATTTGACAAGTTTTATATATATATATATATATATATATATTTTTTTTGAAATGACAAGCCCAATAAGAATTTCACATGAAATGACAAGTACTATTTCACCTGAAATGACATTCACATGAAATGACAATCCCCCATATGCCTATAGGGAAACACCAATCCTGTGAAGCAACTGCCAAGTCTATATTTGACAAGAAATGACAATTACCTGCCGTCACATGAAATGTCGGTTTTAAAATGCTCGAAATGGTTTATCCCGGACGAGCCCCCAATTTCTGTTACGAGCCAGGCGTAGCAGAAAGAAAAAGCAAACAAGCCTTTTGGAAAATTTTAACAAAATTTATTTACAAGTTAACTTTAACCTGTAGAAATAAGAAAATTAAATGTACTTAGCTCTGTTATGAAATATCCTGAATGAATCTATTTTCCTTGATCCCACAGAATTCACAGTCCAAAATGAAAAGTAATATCCTTTAACAATCCAACACAGAATTTAGAAATAACTTTTCTTAAATGCCCAAACATCAAACTCCAAAGTCTGACTTAATGAGAAAAATCAAGCTCTTTTATAGACCCTAAGATTTCTCTAGAACATTCCAGAGGGCTGTGGAATAAGATGAGGTAATTTTCTAAAAATAATGCAACCCAGAACATTCTGGAAGGTTCTGAAGTACTTTTCCTTGTAAACATGTTGTTTACAAAAATGAAATTAATCTGTGACTCAGTTTTCTAGAATCTTCTATAAGAAGATTAACAAGATATTTATAGCACTATTAGGTCACAGTGGGGTGCAAGTGGGAATCAGAAAAATAAATTCTTATGCATAACAAAATGCACTTGTTTAAGACAGTTGGTTGCTTAATACAGGTGGGTATCAGTGCATTTGATTTTTTGGAGGCTGTGCGCATGGTTGCTTACTGTAGATTGTTTGCTGTTCAGGAATGGCAATCAAGAGTTGTTGTTTTTCTGTACACTTCCCAAATACATCTTTGTGCGAGGCGATTCTAACGAGTACCCATAATCAATGTTTTGGGCAAAAATATGAAACATATATATATTAATTTTATGTGAAAAGTTTTATTTTCTGGAGGCTACAGTTTTAAATATATTTAAATAGGCTTGTTTCCTATTTAATATATTTAATATAATTCCTATTTGCTATATTTAAATAGGCTTTTCTGTATATTACGATAATATATCTGTGTACTTCAACGGTGGAGAAGTAGCAATACCGTTTTCTGCAGGTAGGCCAGGAATCAAGTACAAACCCTGCAATTTTATAATTCCGCTTTGCGTTTATTTGGAATTTTGTAAACTCAAATGCATTACGATAACACACCCGTGCGACAGTGTATTTTTCACACCTCTAAAATGGCAACTTTTCTGATGAAAATCAGTGATATTTTTCTTATTCATACTGCAAACATATGTTGTGGGTGCTCGTTAGAACCGCCTCAATCGGTTCTAACGAGTACCCACAACCTATGTCTTGGAGCAGATATTAGAAAAATAATGTCTACCCCAGTAAAACCCAGTTTTCTCTATATAAAATGCGGTTCAGTTGCGTTTTCATCTCACGGACTTGTTCGCGTGATGATTAAGGTTTTCAGTTATATACATGCGTGTGTTCGAAGTTAAAAGTACGGGAATCAAAGAATAAGTAATAGTATAATTTTAATTTGTTGGTTTTCATTATGAAAACATGTCCGTAAGAAATAATGGCGTCCAACATTGTGTCAGAATATGATAAATATTAGGTAATAATTATAAAATCTTTATTCTTTCTGCTTTCAACATAGATTGTGGGTGCTCGTTAGAACAGCCTCACTGAAGCGGTACTAACGAGTACCCACAATCTATGTTTTAGCAAAAATAAGGCAGATAATTTATACCCCGCAAACCAAACTTTTCTCTATATAAAGTGTGGTTTAGGGGCTCTTCGTTTCACGGACTTGTTATCGTGATGTTTTCGTACCTTTACAGTGTTCGGAAGTAGATAAAAATGGTTTGAAAATAGAGTGTGTGAACTTGGCTTGGGATTCGCGTTCACTATTATTTTTACTGTATTTGACTACTACGTAATAGAGTTCCAAACTCCATACTCCAAAAGCCAACTTTATACACCTATGAAAATAAACATGCACATTTTTATCTCAACAATGAGACCTATTATTCTTTATTCTTTTCTGCAGTAAACCGTGTATTTTTGGTACCAGGAAAACTCAAATACCACTACGGCCCCGCCCATCGGTACTTGAAGAAATAGATGGGCTGCATGATGCTTTCACGCAGAGCTGAAACCGACCCACACACGAGTACTGGTAAACCGCTTAGAGGACCAAAGCCTGCCTAGGCAAAGTGGTGCGAGTCGGTCCGTCCATGCCCCATTGGGCGGCAGGGCTTGAGATGTCATTTCATCTCAATGTCGGGTAAAAGTCCCACAAAATTGGAAGCAACGTCTCCAAAATGACCTTTACAGTATTGACGGGGACGTTCAATCTCAAATCAAACAAAACAAAACAAAAATGTTTAAAAGACTAGAGCCAGTGTTTATGAAACACTGTGTCCCCAACGTTTTGACCCTTACACTGCTTGCCCCTAACAGTTTATTTATTAACAATTTTTGACAACATATATACATACATAGTACATACATATGCAATCAAGGAATTGGATGTAGGCTAGGCCTATACGTATCCTCTCCTTGATATCCGGTACATACAATGAAAATACACATATATAAACATTCAATCACAATGCATTTAGACGAATATGAAATTATTAGAAAAATGTTGCTTTGCTCACGTTGTCGTGACTCACATAATTAAACTACAGTGAATGAAAATAAGTAAGGTAGTGTATGTGAGAGAGAGAGAGAGAGAGAGAGAGAGAGAGAGAGAGAGAGAGAGAGAGAGAGAGAGAGAGAGAGATGGTGAGCATTTTCATTGAGTTAGAATTATATAATATATTTACTAGATCATTAATAAATAGTAATAAATGTAGTGTTCCGTGTATTAGATGTGATCAGGTTCGGCAAAAACAAGTTCGTTACGCTCGGTAAAGCATACCGGAAAAACCTCGTGGAAATTTTACAGGCAACGTGGTCAACGATCAAGCGAAAAATAACAGACACATTTTCAAAAAGGAACAGTTATCTACTATAAATAACGGTAAGTTGACACCGATACGGCTATATACAATAGTCATGCACCTGCCTATCATGTACCGTTCAAGCTTATGAAATTAGGCGTTTTATATCCAGGTATCCCACGATACCAAGGTATGATAGTTGCCTCAGGTCAGACTGACACTGATTAGTCACTGTATTATTATTATTATTATTTTCTTTCTTTTTTGTGTGTGATAAATTTCTGTATGGTTTATTCATACAACAAGGTAGGAGAAATGAACTACCTTGACAGAATTATTACTTTGTTATTGTACTATAATTTCCCATGGTATCAATGCAATTCAAAGATGGTGATTGTCTCATAGTACCGAGGTAAATCATAAATTGTGACCTAGAAGTATATATTTAACATATTACTGTAATGAGTTATTTCCAGTGGGTAGAGGCATTTCATACAGTAGATGCTGGTACCATGGTACTTGGTTCAACCATCCTGCTGTAGCCAACAAGCTCTATCTTTGCAAACACTTCACATCCGGTAATCCGTCTGACCTGGCGGATCACAAAAAATTTTGGAGCTAGAAAAAGAGAAGTTTTTTTCTTGTTTATTGTTTCTGGTTTCTTGTCTAACTCATATCAGACAAACAAACCAGCAAAATATTATTGCTGGTTATCGTAGATTATTAATTTTTTCATTTGTAGATTAATTTACATTGTTGACATAATTTCCCGCCATTACCACACCAGTGGGTGGGGTAAATTAAAAAAAAATAAAAAAAATAAAAAAAAAAATAAAAAATAAAAAAAATTGAATTATTCTTTGGAGGCTTGCCACATTCATTTTTCTGAAGAGCCGGTGAGTTGTCAGATATTTGAGTGTGTTGAGCTGTATAAAATTTAGAACAGGGTGCTGAATAGTCCTTTGTAGCTGTCAGTACACTGTTTGTTAAAAATTCGGATTCAGAATTGTTACTTTCATTTGGAAGAGCCTTGTGTTATCAGCTTGTCAGCGAGTGTGGACTGTCCGTACAGCTGGCAGACTATCTTGTAGAATTGTTGACTCAAAGTTGCCCTTTATATTAAAATGAAGGTCTCGCTGCTTCCCATGGTCTTGATTCTTTGGTTCACCCTTTGGAAATTAAGTAACAGAACCCAACCGGATGATGGAAATCAGGAATGCAGGATTGCAAAAGAGCAACACTGCGATAAAACTTCTCAGTACTTGGCTGTAACTAGGAAGCTAGGAAACAAACGACGTTCGGAGGGCTTACGCAACTTTAAGTCCTCAGGTGGAACAAATTTGGTCATTCTATTGATCCTGGCCGGAGACATTGAAACTAACCCCGGTCCAAGATTTCGCTGTGGGCTGTGCAAAAAATATTGCAAAGACTCTCAGAAATGGGTAGAATGTGAGGAATGTGAAAAGCATTTTCATGCCTCGTGTTCTGAATTGGATGAAAAACAATTGCTAGAGCTTGAAATTGGAATTGAAACTTGGTATTGCAAAGATTGCAAGGCAGACTGTGGCCTTTGCAGTGGTGATGTTCTAAATGAGCATAAGGCAGTTCAGTGTGACCAGTGTGAAATGTGGATTCACACTGATTGCGCTTTCCTTTCAGACGCCGAGTATGGCAAACTACTCACCAACCACATATTGTGGCTATTCAGGAAACAAAGATTGACAGTTCAATTATGACTTCGGAGCTTTTCCCTGAAACTTGCGAATACAGTGTCTACAGAAAAGATAGAAACACTCATGGCGGCGGGGTGATGTTGCTCGTTCACAGAGATATCCCTCATATGCCATTCATGGAACTGGAAAACGATTCAGAATCTATTTGGGTTAAGGTTTTTGCAAACAAAACTTCCCACTTTATTGCAAGTTGGTATCGACCACCTAACGACACTGTCGAAAACTTCCACTTATTTAAAGATCAGCTTGATCGCATTAAGTCTCAGAATAAGGGTAAAAAACTTCCTGCAGTACATGTCTTAGGCGACTTCAACTTCAGAGAGATTGTTTGGCCAGATAGGCTCAGCAAACAAGGCACGATGCTGAGTCCGTCAGAGGGACAGGTGTTGGTCGACATCATGAATGATCATGGCTTGGAACAGGTTGTTGACTTCCCTACTCGAGATAGAAACACTTTGGATTTGATTCTTACAACTTTGCCAGGACAGTTTGGGGATATTCAATCCCCGGACAAACTAAGTGAACATGATATTGTCTCTGGATTTTTGAAAATCTTCATACCACCTATTAAGAAACCTCGTAGAAAGGTGTACTTATATCAAAAGGGTGACTATGAAACTATGAGGAAGGATGCCCTAAAATTTGCAAGAGAGAAATACTTTAATGGTCATTCAGACGCTCGGTCTGTCCAGGAGAACTTTGATTTGATAAAGTCTTTCATTCAAGCTTCGTCCGAAAATCATATCCCCTCCAAAACTAGCAGGTCTGTATCTTCAATTCCTTGGATCACATCAGAAATAAGAAGAAAAATTCGGAGGAGAAATAAGATTCATGCTAAGGCAAAAAAGTCGGGAAGTGGTAAACTCAGAGCAAAATTTGAAAACTTGAGACGAGAAATTAAAAATGACATCAAAAATCAGCATGATCAGTATGTAAATAACTTGGTAGGTGATGTAAAGGCGAATCCCAGAGACTTCTACAGATATATCAATAGCCAGAAGAAAGATAGGCAAGGTATCCCACCCCTTAATAAAAGAGGAGGGAACGGGGTCGCTGAATCGGACTCTGAAAGGGCAGAGGAATTGGTTGGTCAATTCAATGATGCATTTAATAAAACTGAGTTCAACGAGGTTCCATTGACTGGAAGATCAGCCCCTTCCATGGAAAATATTGTTGTATCCTCTGCGGGAGTGATCAAATTACTTAAAGGCTTGAACCCTTCTAAAGCTTTAGGGCCTGATGAGCTTCATCCTAGAGTCCTGAAGGAACTAGCAAACGAGTTAGGTCCAGTTTTTGCTCATCTTTTCCAACAATCTCTCGATACGGGTGAAATTCCCAAAGAATGGCTCCTAGCGAACATCTGTCCACTTTTCAAAAAAGGGGACAGGGCTCTTGCTCGTAATTATCGCCCGGTGTCACTGACCTGTGTTCTATGTAAATTGCTTGAACACATAGTCTGCTCAAACATCATGGCCCACTTGGATGAACATAAACTTTTGTCAGACAGACAACATGCATTTAGGAAAAGGCATAGTTGCGAAACTCAGTTGAGCACGGTTATTAATGATTGGGCAAAAATCCTGGACAAAGGGGGGCAGGTGGACACATTTATTCTGGACTTTGAGAAGGCTTTTGACACCCCTCCTCATGAACTACTTAAATCCAAATTATTTGGTTATGGAATTGGTGGGAAGACTCTTAAATGGATAGATTCCTTCCTTTGCTACAGAAAACAGCGTGTTGTTGTTAATGGTGAATCTTCAGTATGGGCGCCAGTTTTGTCTGGAGTCCCACAAGGGACCGTTCTTGGTCCTCTATTGTTCTCCCTGTACATCAATGATATTTCCACTGATATTGACTCAGAAATAAGACTGTTCGCAGATGACTGTGTTTGTTACCGGGAAATTAGAGATACGGATGACTCATTGAAACTTCAGGCTGACATAGATAGATTAGGATGTTGGGCCAGAAAATTGGGCATGAGATTTCAACCAGTTAAATGCAATATTATGCAGATAACAAGGAAACGATCTAATAAAGTTGAGGCTTCTTACACCTTAGAGGGAACGGTCCTCGAAAAATGTGAATTCCATTAAATACCTTGGTGTGACAATCACTCACGATTTGAGATGGAATACACACATTAGCAATATGTGTACAAAGGCGAATAGAACACTTGGTTTCCTGAGGCGAAATCTTCATCAGTGTCCTCAGGATGTGAAAGAAACAGCATACAGGGGACTTGTTCGCCCAATCTTGGAATATGGTAGTTGCATCTGGGACCCAAGCGGAGTGGTCCTGAATGAAGAAATTGAAAAAGTTCAGAATAGAGCTGCTAGATTTGTAACTGGAAATTATTGCTTTGAAACTGGGAGCATGACTGGAATTCTAGGAAAATTAAGATGGGAGTCTCTAAAGAAAAGGAGAAGAGACAGTAGGCTCATACTCTTATACAAAGGTCTAAAGGGTGCTGCCAGCATTCCAACAGATGACCTTGTTCCCCCAGCTAGGCATTGTAGAAAACACCATTCAATGACGTTTCAGACCCTTACTGCAAGAACGGATATTTATAAAGAATCGTTCTTCCCCCGAACCATTAGAGATTGGAATGCCCTTCCCGATTCTATTATTTTGACGGCTGAAGGTGCTGAGGATTGTGTAGCTAAGTTTACATCTTTGGTTAGAGCTAGGGACTAACTTCCCATATCACAGGTCCTGGTGTATGAATGTCATTTGACGTGTCACCAGTAACAATTCTGATTCTGATTCTGAACAGTGTAGGTCCAGATCAGATGGCTTCTGATCAGGATCTACACTGTTTTACATTCATTTTATGTATATGTAGAAATAAACTGCATCAAGCAACCCGACCAGCTCAAAGCCAGAAATGGGTGTGGCTTAACCAAATACTCAGCAGGTCAAAGGTTAAATTAGTTGAAGTACAGCAATTTATTGTATCATATAGATCTATACTACTCTCTATCCCTATACCAGATAAGCAAACTGTACTCACGTTTATTTATTTATTTATTTATTTTTTATTTTTTTGTCTAAAAAGAATTGTGCAGGTGGAAATTTGAGAAGTTTCTCGCATTCGCACACAAAACACAGATTGTGTGCACCCCTTAGAATGGCCTCAGTGAGGCCGTTCTATAGAGTACCAACAACCTATGCCCCTGCATAGAAATGTAAAATGAAGTGAGCTTCCAGTTTTACTATACAGTATACAAAGGCAGGGTTTGAGCCATGAGGGGATTGAAATTAAGTCGGCACATATTAGTAATAATTGAAGGGTTTTTTTAAATTGAAATTAAGTAGATTCACCGATTAGCCAGCCCTAGTATCTAAGCATTAATGGGTTACTATGTTTAAATATAAGAGTTACTTTATATCTGTACAATCTAGTTATTCTTATGTAGCAATTGCATAAAGAGAACTGTAATTGGATAGTGCAACCTGGCCTTATTAAGCAAAGAAGGCCACTTGCAACACCAATCATTTAAGCTGTTGGACCTGCACACGATCCCGCGGCTCTGCCTTGTCGAAACGAAATACAAGGCAGAATACAAGGATAGTGTACAGGTATTAGATTTTCTCAAGGCGCTTAATATCTACCGATAATAATAACAATGATAGTGATGATAATAAAATAATAATAGTATTCGCCATGTTACAAAGACGGTTCATTTGCTAACGAATTTCTATGTAATATAATTTGCCAAATTTTTCAAATGTGTCATATTTTCATTGTTAAATAGTTGAATCAATTTAACCCATATATGCCTAGCGGCCCTTTTTTGGGACATTTGCAAACATAGTAGACCCAGATCAGACGCCGCAGATCGCAGCGTCCGATCTGAGTCTACACTGTTTGCTCAAAGAAAATACATTTTTGCGCAAGTCACATTACACACAACAAACCTGACACCCTTATAAATGAAAATAGACCAATCCAAATATAGTAAAGTGGAAGATTCCATTGTCATATATGGGTTAAACATATTTGGACGAGTACGTCACCATCACCGCCACCATCATTATCATCATCATCATCATGTCGTCGTCGTCCATCTTCGTCGTTTTATTTGGTTCTGAATATAATGTATTAGGAGTGTTTCATACTGTATTCTTAGAAATAAGTATGAATAAGCGTTACAAATGTTTCATGTACACTGCACCGTGTATGGTATAAAATGTGGGGAGTCCCATTCATACCTTTCGCGTCACATGCTCACTCGACCGAAATACAGTCAGGTGGACTCACGAAGAGCACGGGATTAATCCAATAATTTCACAAACCGTGTAGTGTTCATTTAAGAGGATTATGTTTTACATTAATGGAATTATTAAAATCATCTTCAGACTTATGGAAATGGATGCCTATACAGTATACAAAGGCAGGGTTTGAGCCATGAGAGGATCGAAATTAAGTCGGCACATATTAGTAATAATTGAAGAGTTTCTTAAATTGAAATTTTAAAAGTAGATTCACAATGTTTATATGGCTTTGTAAAATTTCTTTCAAAATTGATCTGATACCACGTACCTCAATGGACTAATCAAATCTTCCAGATTGTCGAATAAATTCTATGATTATTTCTGTAAGACTCTCATTATCGTCACATGATATGTCTGTCACACCACTTAGTAAGTTTTTAGCATCAATTTTTGGTAGTTTGCTATATATAGCAGGAAAGAGAGTGAGTGAATTAATCATTGTAATTCTCTCAAGTTGATAACTTGCACATTCAAAAAAATAGTGCTGCCTTGTTTCACAAAGTCCAGAATTGCAATTTGTACAACAGGGGGATTCTGCAAGATGATCACAATACAAGTCATTATTAAGCTGGCTTTTAAAATTTCGTAATTGACACAGGATTATGTTATATTTTCTCGGTCCATATGAAAAATGTTTTGGTGCTTTAGGTATTGAATTGTTAAGTACTCTTTTGAATGAGTAAAGTGAGGTAGCATTAGAAAGCTCAGGAGAGAGTTCATTCCAAAGATCAATAGCAGAAATAAAATAACTATCTTGGAAAGCTTTTGTTTTTAGTGTGGGATGTTTAAGTTTATTTGACCGCATATTATAAGCGGATTGATGCTGGTTGTAATTGACAAGTATTTCATCTATATATGATGGAACTTCATTATTTAAGATTTTGTAAAAGTATATAAGTTTATGATGTTTCCTTCTTTCAGATAGTGGACACAGGCCTAGTTCATTGTAGAGGATGTCATGTGAGGTGCCCTTACGAAGACCAGTGATTATTCGACAAGCGTCTAGCTGAATGCTTTCCAGGAGTTGACAGTTTTGTTGACTAATATTGTTCCAGATAATATCTCCATATTCTAAGGTTGGTCTTATGTAAGTGATATAGAATCTAAATAGAGACTTTCTGTCTAGATCATGTTTAAGCATTCTTAGCATATTTAGGCGTGAAGCTGCTTTTCCATATATTGTTCTCACATGTTCATCCCAAGAGGCATCAGAGGAAAAAGTGAGTCCTAAATGAGTGTGGTATTTTTCGTCTTTAAGGATTGTGTTATCCATTATTATGTTAGGGACATTTGTAACTCTTTTGCGTGTGAAGGTCATAGTTGAGGTTTTTGTTGGATTTAAAATGATGCACCAATCCTGAGACCATTTTGCTATTTTGTATACATCGTCATTCAAAATTTTTATTGAGTTATTGTTCTCTATAACTGTAAAGAGAGATGTGTCGTCCGCAAATAATCTTATGTTGCTATTAATATTATCAACAATGTCATTGATGTACAGCAGGAAAAGATATGGTCCTAATACAGAACCTTGTGGGACTCCAGCAGAAGTGTCCATCCATGTTGAGAAGAAACCTTCATTTGATACTCGTTGTTTTCTGTCAAATAGATAGCTAGAAAACCAGTCAAAAATTGTGTCACACAATCCATATTTTTTCAGTTTGAACAAAAGGCCTCTGTGCCAGACTTTATCAAAAGCTTTACTAACATCACAAAAAATAAATTTAAGTTCTTTCCCTTTGTCCATATTTTCTAAAATAATGTGGTAAATTTCTAGTAACTGGTTAACAGTAGAATCTTTTGGCTTAAAGCCAGATTGAAACTTACTTAAGATATTATTTTCTTGAAGGTAATTATATAGATATTTAAATATAATTTTTTCTAATATTTTTCCCAGGCAGCTAGTGATGGAGATGGGCCTGTAGTTGGATGGATCTTGGTCATTTCCTTTTCCTTTAAAAATTGCTGAGATGTTTGCCATTTTCCACTGGTTGGGAACCTGTCCAAGCTCAAGAGATCTGTTAAAAAGAGAGGTAAGAGGATCAAGGATATAGTTTGAAATGAGCTTTATAAATTTGGGCAATATGTTATCTGGACCAGCTGGTTTAGATGTATTTAATTTATGGAGTTGGTCTTTTACATCTTGTGATGTTACACGTATGGTACTCAGGTTGAAGTCAGGGGAAACTGGTTCATCAGGTAGAGGAGGTTCATCTTCAATCTTTGAAATATCTGCAAAGTGTTTGTTTAGAGTTTCTGCCTTGTCAAAGGGATGTAAGTTAATTATGTTGTCTTTGATCAGAGGAGGGGGTGGATTTTGTTTATTTTTTAACTTAGTAATGTCATTTACTATACGATACCACGATTTCTGAGGCAGGTTGGGGTCAGAAAGAGAAGTTTGAAGTTTCTTTTGCCCCTAACAGTTATTGAGATATATAGTTTTTATTTGGTTGCAATGTTGAAATTCTCAAAGGACAATATGATAACACGCATAATGAAGAAATGTAGTAATCTATTCATTTTGATTTTTTTATTCATTATGCGTTGGCGTAGTCGACGCGAAATGAAGTAAAAAAATTATTTCATTTCGCGTTGATATGCACCATAACGACGCAAAATGAAATAATGATGGAAGAACATAGCTGTCTACGAAAGGAGACCAAAGACTTAGGAAGCAATACAGGTAAATCCAATATAAAGACCAAATTTGAGACAGTTCAAAAGTGGTCTTTAAGACATCATTTGAACAGTCCCAAAGATGGTCTTCCACAAGAGCATCACATGAGCTCTTGGCCTACGTCATAACGACTGGCTTCTTGAACTGCATACTTTTATATAAACTTCTCACCACATGTTTTCGACCTTCCTCGCTCCTTTTCTGTTGATAATGCACCGTCATTCTACTTATAAAAGTCTCCGTATGCATGTTTTATCCTTAAATATTTGGGTTACTTTTGTTTTTGTGATGTTTGAAAAAGTGTGCCATCTCTCAAAGCAAAATGCATGTGCATTTTTTTTTTTTCATTTAGAACCGACCTCATACTGTCGACGCATATTCGCCCCCGCCCATCGGGGCTTGAAGAAATAGATGGGCTGCACGATGCTTCCACGCAGAGCTGATACCGACCGCACATGAGTACTGGTTATCTGCTTAGATGGTATAAACCTGCCCATGAAAACTGCTGGGAGTCGACCCACCCATGCATATAAAACCTTTTGGGTTTAATTGGACGGCAGGGATTGAGATGTCATTTAATCTCAATGTCGGGTAAAGTCCAACAAAATTGGAAGCAACGTCTCCAAAATGACCTAAATAGTGTTGACGGTGACGTTAAACCTCAAATCAAACAAACAACCAACCTGTCGACGCATAATGAAGTAAAATTAAGTATGCCACTATCGTTCCCAGTCTGTAACGTTTCAGGGCAATAGCTGTAAAGCTTTTTAAATATCTCGCTTACAAGCTTAAAATGCCCAAAGTTTCAAAGGGCCGTAACTAAAAAAAAAATGGATTTTTTTTTTTCAAAAAGTCAATCAGTTCATCTGCTCATCATCCCGAATCAATCTGTTAAGTTTCAGGACAATAGCTCGAATCGTTTTTGAGATATCTTGCTTACAATCTTAAAACGCCCAAAGTTTCAAAGACCCATAATTCAAGTAAAACTTAATCAAATTTTTTCAAAATTTAATCAGTTCATCTGCTCATCATCCCTAGTCAGTATGTGAAGTTTAGGCGCCATAGCTCAAAGGGTTTTTGAGATATCTGGCTTACAAGATTTCATAGCATATTTTGCAAAGGGGCATAACTCCAGAGAGGGGCATAATCCTGATGAGAAAAAAAACACGGTCAATTATTTTACCACAAGGAAGCCATATATGAAATTTCAAACACCTAGCATTCAGGGTTCAAAAGTTATGCGATGCAGTAAAAAGCGGAACGGACGGAAAGACGGAAGGATGGATGGACGGACGGAAGGACGGACGGAAGGACGGACGGATAAACATGGCAACAGCAATATGCCCCCACAAGTTGGGGCATAATAAAGAGTTGTTTATACGGCATAAGTTTAAGCTGTTGGTTTTATAGTGGTCGGAAGTAGATAAAATTCATATGTAAACATGCACCTCGCATCTCAACAATGACCCCTATTATTCGTTTCTAAACCGCGTACTTTCTGTACCAGGGCAACTCAAATATCACTAGGGTCAACCGTATTTTGACCTATCTGGGTCACGCTATATTTTAGCAGTTTTTGGCTTCGTTCACAGTGCAGCAGATATGGAGAGTAAAAACGCGACTTAACTGAATAACAATGAGTAATCAGTTGAATGTCTTTTCAACATACATTGCAAACTCATGGCATAAATATGAGATTTTCAGACTGCTGTGGAACGCCAGCGATTTTCAGGCACTTTGCCATCTTGTTTACATAAAGTGCCTCAACGACGTCCAAAAATCAAATTGACCTCTGAGAATGGCACGAAAATTAAGGGACGTAACTATGTAGAACGGTGTTTTTGTTCCTCGTGCTATTCTACAGAATACTGTAAAATCTCCTGAATGCGCGAGAAACTCCTTCCGTCACTTGTTATAGTCAATTGTGATTAGCTTCCGATGATAATTTTTTTTACCTCAGCAGGATTGTTAGGATCGACTGGTGTTTTGGAAGATTGAAAGAAGGACAGCGGTGTATCATTTTTAGAAAGGCTTAATAGAAAGTTCTTCTGTCGCGGTTTATTTTTGTTAAGGTTTGTCTTTAGGTGTTTTTGTCACTTATATTATTTTGTTTTTGATAGCCAATTAGCCATTTTATGGGAAAGTAACTGTCCTTTTGGCTTTCCGCTATTGATGTTTCCATTAGACTCTGTTGTTTCATGTTTGTGTTTCTTTCCCTTTGGTGGCTTTGAGGGGAGCTGTTGGTTAATTGTATCGATACCTGATCATTGCCTCCACTTCTATTTTACAGCAACTTACTCATTTGCATACCGTATGCTACAACTACAGCTAAGACATTCCACAAATGTTATTTTTATGTTAAATATTTTTATTATTATTATTATTATTATTATTTAAACATTAACGTATAGTTATTCTTTAGTTGCATCTTACATATGTGCTTTTAAGAAAATAACCAATGGTAAATAACGAAGATGACAACAACAAAATAGGCTCCGCTAGGGGTATTTGGATACTGAAAACGTAACAATTAAAATAGCAGTATGTTTTGAGTTGGTAAAAATATCACAACATACGAATTATTCCGACAAAGCTCTCTATGATGGACCCATGCCTATCAAGTGACAAAAATGTGGCCTTGAATACAAAAAAAATACGTTTAGCCCAGGCTGAAAGAATGGCAAAATAACAACTTACAGCCTGTGCTGGAAGACTGGTCTCATCTCTACGAGATATATAGGGATGAAACCACATTATTTAGGAAAATGATAAATTCGTGGCGAATCTAAAAAAAGGGGTCTCATTCCTTAATAGAGAAGAAAATGTGGTAAAGGTCAGTGTGCCGTCGGTTTCAGCTCTGCGTGAAAGCATCATGCAGCCCATCTATTTTTTCAAACCCCGATGGGCGGGGGCTAGAAGTGTTTAGTAAATAGCTACCTGTCTGATGTGAAAAGTGAATTTTAATTTATCTTTGTAGCGTCAGATTATTGAGTTCGAACAGTAGTAAATCTGCAGACAATTTGGAGAGCTGATAATAGTTTTATGCGGAAGCTTGATGTAGCAGCATAGGACATAGTGCTGAGGTATCCATGCTGGTCTGAGCTGAGGCACATTTAAGTAATTGCGGATGAGCTAGGAACGCTCATGATTAAGTGCTTTGTATCATAAAACATTGTTCCCTGTATGAAAAATAGATTTGTCGTGATTCTTGAAGTCCATCCAATCAACAATCGTTGGTCGAATCATCGGACAAGATAGTCCCAAGGAAAATTGATTATCTATATTCAATAGTTGTGGATCACACTATAGAAGCATATAGTCGTCTATGTTACATCCTCCCCTACACGATACAGTATTTTCCGTTCAGACGACAAACCTTTATCGTTGTAAGCCAGTTCCAGAATATGAAAACCATTGTAAACTTAGATTTTAATAGAACCTTGGTTTTTGAGGGTAACATACTTTTCTATTGATCACAAGTCTAGATGATGAATTACCATGTAAAACCAACATTATACAAGGAAATGTTCTGAAAAAGGGGTAAGGAAAGATGGTCATCATATGGGTATAAATTATTCTCCCTTTATACTATAAAAAGATGATAGGTACTTGTTAGAACCATCCCAATTAGGCGGTTTCAGCGACGCACATAATCTATATTTGAAGCAGAAACTAGGAAAGCTTCATCTTTTCATTAGAGTGGTCTTATCCACTGGTTCACAGAGGCCTGTAATCGTTATATGATAAACATAATCTTACACTCGTGTTCATTGCATATGAAATTTATGAAACTCACCGAAGGCTCGTTTCTTTAATATAATATGAAATGACCACTCGTTTAAGATCCTTTATTCATTGATATTCGTAAGGATCACAAGAATGCGGTGGTGCTTGTGACAATTACATTTTATGTATGGAACTTAAATCGTAAAATTAGATTTCTTTACATATTTTAAAATAAGAAGATACGCCACATTCGTGTCCATTAACAATTAATGATCACATTAACAATTCTTATTGATGAATTATCATCGTTACGAAAACACGCCAATACAAATGCATTGTAAATTTAAGCGCCTAAAAACGAAAATTTTAAGATGAAAAATTGAGATGTTTTTTTACTTCTGCTCAAAATATAGATTGTGGATACTACAATCTATATTTTAGAGCAGAAATAAGATAAATAAGGTATACCCCTGTAAACAACAGTTTTAATATATAAAAGTGGGGTTCAAGGGGGTTACAATTATATAGGTGGGTTTTTGTGATGATATAAAAGCCCAAATTATACAAAGTGAGATGGCGTTTTATTTTACTCCGAAAAAGATTATTGGTACTTGTTAGAACCATCCCAATGAGTAGGTTTAAGCGACCGCCCAGAATCTATATTTGAAGCAGGAACAGGGAAAGTGTCATCTTTTCATTGGAAAAATGCTAGTTCTGCAGACATAAATACACAAGGGCGTTATATCGCATTGTCTCATATCCATAACTAGATTGTGATGACTCGTTAGAACAGTCTTAATAATGAATTTATAATCTATATTTGAAAACAAAACACATCCCCTTAGTAAATCGTTGCTTCTTGCGCCATGAAAGCTTGCCTAATAGTGACGGATATGCCCATGTACATGTATCAATAATAATCAATCAACATACAACACAGTTTGCTTTCAATTGATTGAGGAATTGGGATTTTTTATGGGTATCGTGCCATTTATCCCCTGAAAATACGGTCCTCTCACCTGATGCAAGTGCGCGTGGGCCCACTGGGTGCAGGTATCGTCTGCATCGTTTTGCATCTGTTTCACGAGGGAGCAAGTGGTCACCATCAGAAACTGAAATACACATGTATTGTATGCAATGTTGGAATACCGTAGTTTAGCCGTCCCCACGCGAATAATGTTCACTGTATGTTTTTGTTGTTTTGGCGAATCCCATGTTTTCTTCTTTTGTTTCGTTTTTTATTCCCTCGCGAATTCGATACAAAATTTACCTAACAATCTTTCCAAAGGAAAGGTGCGTATCCTGCAAAGCAGGTTCGATTAAATACTGGGCGTGTGTTCATGGTCTTCAAATATTTTAGGGATCAATGTGTCTTTGGATTTATGCGTACAGCCAACGAGATAAATCAGTGTACCGGCTTCCTTGTACACTATGCGAATACTTTTGACTGGTAAGCCTCGCCGTGCAGGGAGAAAATCTCGTAGTATTTCAATGATTGAGTGTGCGGACTGGACAACAGAATCAAGGGCAACGATTGTGACCACGTAAAATCTATTTAAGTCCCGAGTAATAATGCTTACTGACCGTTCAAATGTGGTATTTCCGTTGTGGTTCAACATTGTTAAAGTTTGTCTTACATTGTATGTACCTCGTATTTATTTTTATTTTGGATAGCCGCCAGGTAAGTGAATGCAATGATCGGGACCTCACATATCTTATCCAAGACACCAAAGTGAAAGATACAAAAACATTAAACAAATTCATGATAATTTAAACGACACAGGTGGAAAGCATGGAACGGTACCTTACTTTCCCAACAAATGGCGAAAGGGTTATCCAGAATAATAAAGTTTATCATATGACGTCGCGTCTGAGAGTGTAATAACGCCATGTATTATTTTCGATAATCCACTAGTGGATTAAATATGCGAATTGGCTAGATAAGTCCCGTAACGTTACATGTACGACGTCCTTATTGACGTCGCGTTTACTAACGGCGGAATATTGACATTTTTGTAAACAATCGTGAATAAAATGCGTTTTAAATGTCATATGATAAATAGGATCTTGCATTCGTGCTCATGTGTTATTGAATTTATTAAACTCGTTAAGGAAAAGGGGTAAAATGCTCGGCAAAGCCTCGAATTTTATCCCTTTTCCTCCACTTGTTTAATAAATTCAATAATACATGAACACTCATGTAAGATCCTCTATAAATAAATAAAAACAATAACCATCGTAGCCTTATAGGAAGCGAGTTTTAGAATATTATCTGTAGCAGGCACGGGCATATTGTTTGCTAGTTTGTATTGGAGTTTAACGGCCCAGTCAACACTATTTTAGGTCATTTTTGAGCCGGTCAGTTCACCTATCCACACTTTACACGAGCAGGCTTATATGTAAGCGGTTAACCAGTACAGTACACATTCTCTCGCCAGAAACTGACAACTGCCCTTCTTGAGTCAGCGGAAGGGAGAGAATGACCGTAGAAAAGATTTCATGATCAATCTCCACGAAAGAATGTTGCCAATCCCGGCAGGCATCGAACACGCGTCCTCCTGATCACCATTCAAACGCGCATACCACTGAGCTACCGAGGCCGATACACGGGGATAGTGAAAGTAATTATCTGGGCACAGTTGTTCAAGGCATCGTTAACTTAACGAGCTCGTTAGTGGTCATATTGTTAACTGTTCTATCAAGTGAAATATTTAAAAGTTTGGTATTGTTCCTGAAAAATGTGAGCAGAAAAAGCTGCTCACATTTTTTTTTTCAACAAAAATATTAGCATATTTGCCATAATAAATGATCAAAGTTTTAACGATACATTGATTAACGACGTCGTTAGTTATGAACAACTGGTCACAGACCGTTGGTATGGACAAGTCTTCACTGATCACACGTCAGCTTGTAGCATTAGCGTAGCCAAACTGGGGACAACGACAAAAATAACCAAAATGTGTGATCACTACGGTTGCATTCGTGTACCTACTTTGCCACAATGTTAATAGAAAAAATAGAAATACAGTCGAACTTCAATGGCTCGAACACCTTTGGGACCTCGAAAATCTGTTCGAGACAGTGGTAGTTCGAGCCACTGAGGTTACTGTCAGGAGGCATAACGAGATACTTTTAGACATCTTTTCGGTGTTCTATAATGAATATGTATGCTGTGTGTACTCATTAGAATCGCCTCATCGAGGCGATTGTAATGAGTACACACAGCATGCATTTGCAAGATAAAAGACTAAAATCTCCTTAATTATCCCCCACTATTTCTTATGTAGAGCATTTCGCTAGGGGCTCAAGAATGGGTTCGACTCATCCATGGTAAACGAGCCATCGGTGTTCGAGCCAGCGAAGTTCTACTGTAACCTTCAAAAAAGATTAAATGATTGAGACTTAACATAACTTATCCAAGACAACCAAGTGAAAGATACAAAAAACATTAAACAAATGCATGATGATTTAAACGACACAGGTGGACACCATGGGACAGTAACTTACTTTCCCAACAAATGGCCAAAGGGTTATCCAGAACAATAGCGTAAATACATAAAAAAACAATAACCATCGTAGACTTATAGGAAGGAGTGCTATTTTAGGTCATTTTTGAGCCGGTCAGTTCACCTATCCACACTTTACCTGGGCAGGCTTATACGTAAGCGGTTAACCAGTACAGTGCACATTCTCTAGCCAGAAACTGACAACTGCTCTTCTTGAGTCAGCGGAAGGGAGAGAATGACCGTAGAAAAGATTTCTCGATCAATCTCCACGAAAGAATGTTGCCGACCCCGGAAGGTATCGAACCCGCGTCACCCTGATCACCAGTCAGACGCGCATACGACTGAGCTACCGAGGCCGACACACGGGCATAGTGAAAATAATAATCTGGGCCCAGTTGTTCAAAGCATCGTTAGCTTAACGAGCTCGTTAACGGTGATATTGTTAACTGTTCTAGCAAGTGAAATATTTAAAATTTTGGTATTTTTCCTGAAAAAAAATGTGAGCAGCTTTTGCGAATGCAAAAGCTGCTCACATTTTTTCAGCAAAAATATTAGCATATTTGCCATAATAAATGACCTAAGTTTTAACGATACATTAAGTAACGACGTCGTTAGTTTTGAACAACTGGTCCCAGACTGCTGGTATGGGCAAGTCTTCACTGATCACAAGTCAGCTTGTAGCATTAGCGTAGCCAAACTGGGGACAACGACAAAAATAACAAAAAAATGTGTGATCACTACGGTTGCATTCGTGTACGTACTTTGCCACAATGTTAACAGAAAAAAATGAAATAACCTTCAAAACAGATAAAATGATAGAGACTTTCTAAGGCACGAGCCACCGATGAAGACTGTAATCAGACTGTGCGTTCACCAAGGCTGCTCTTTGTCTTCATCCGTCACATACTTAATCTTATCATTGCAAATTCACGCCTATACAAATGCATTGTAAACTTTACCGCAAAAAAAAAAAAAAAAAAAAAAAAAACGATTTTTTAAGATGAAAAATTGCGATATTTTAAGTTTTCTTATTTCTGCTCATTTTATATAGATTGTCGGTACTCGTCAGAACCGCCTCATCGAGTATCCACAATCTATATTTCAGCAAAGAACTAAGAAAAATTAGGTTTACCCCTGTAATCTATATAAAAGTGGGATCCAAGGGGGTCAAAATTACGTAGACGTGATTTCGTGATGTTAAATTCCCTTTTTGAAAAATGAAAATCGTGTTTTATGTGTTTTTTTCCTCCGAACCCTGTCTTCGTAAAATAGTAGCACATCAAGTAAAGTTCCGTAAAAACATTACGCAAACACGCCTATACATATACATTGCCACCTTTATCGCCAAAAAAAATGAAAATTTTATGATGAAAAATTGTGATATTTTTCTAATTTGTGCTCAAAATATAGATTGTGGGCACTCGTTAGGACCGCCTCATCGAGGCGGTTCTAACGAGTACCCACAATCTATATTTTATAGCAGAAATAAGAAAAATAAGGTATACCCCAGAAACCCCAGTTTTACTATATAAAAGTGGGGTTCAAGGGGATGAAAATTATATAGGCGTCTTTTCGTGATGGGCTGGCATTATCTAACATAAGTGTGTTTGGCTGATTAAAACATTAATCCATTTTAAACGGGAACCCCCAAAACTAAAGGGACGCTGCTAATCAGTGCAGATCGAGATCTAACTGATAAAATGTGTTCTGAAAAAGTGAACTTTTGAAAGCAAAGAATACATCAGATAATTGAAAGTTTTTGGTCAAAGTAATTTTTTTCTCTGCAAGGCTATATGCAGCTTGTTTCAGGTAAGTGTCGAAGTCACCTCTTACCAGCGCTGGAACGCAGAGCTACCAGCCGGCAACAATATGGGTTCTCCGGAATAAATGAGAGCCTGTAACAAATATATTCAAACAATATATTTATTGATGAGATAATCCAATTATATATGAGATATGATGATACATGAATTGTTCAATACAATTACATGAAACGACGTGAATACAAGATGATAATCTAAAAGTCATGTTATGATGGACGGTATACATGTATGTTTACCTGGCAGCCATGACAGTTTCCAGGTATGTAAACAATACAATGAAAGGAATAAATTATTCAGAAATAATGACTTACACATTCTATAATGACCCGATGTTACACCCATTGATGAAAATGATATAAAGCAAAACATACCTGTAACAAATATATTCAAACAATATATTTATTGATGAGATAATCCAATTATATATGAGATATGATGATACATGAATTGTTCAATACAATTACATGAAACGACGTGAATACAAGATGATAATCTACAGTACCTAAATCTACCGACTACGGGACTACAGATTACCACGACGGGACCACAGAGTTAATGACCAGGGGACTACCTTAGGGAATATTCACGTAATAGGGCTCACATATAGGATAAGTCAGGGACATGTTATGGGAAAATAAGACAAGACCAAAGTAGCCTATGGCATATTTCCTCCCTACGGGGAATGTCGTCCCGACATTCATCAAATTATGTGGTATGCTACAAAAATAAACAATGGAATTGAAAATTATCACAGATACACGTATATGTAGGATCAAACTGTGACTTTTTGTTAACTGTCATTGGGATAATATGACTAATCAGAACTCAATTTGCCTGAAAAGATAAATATTTAGTTACAATACTAATCGTCTTTTCAGTCCAAACATGATCACAGCGTGTTCTGAAAATGAAAACAAATGTTCTAATGAAATTACATGTACAGCCTTCAAAATAATTATTGCAATGACCTGTAAAAAACGAGAACGAAGGCTTAATTTATCTCACAGACGTCTTGCAGTATAACCATAATTGACAATATCAATAGGTCTAAACTTATAGCCTATGTCAACCTAAAAATCAAACGACACTTTATAAATTAGTTTGTCAAAGTACAAAAATGCAGTGTGCTGAAAGATTGACAATAACTAGGCCATCTAACATACCACAGAGACTGGCTGTAATTTCTCCGCGTGTATCAAGGACGTCTGGAACAGCCTTCACAATATAGAGAGCTGCAACTGTAAAAATAAGAAAATCACATGCAGGAACATGATCTCAGGCCATCACAATATGTCACATGGTGGAACTGAAACAATAAAAGTAAAATAATGAAGCACAAATATGGTAAGTTCATGTCCGTGACGCGTTTGAAAAATGCCGATTTCTTGAAAAGAGAGTGCAATGGTGATTGTTTTGAAAGTTACAAAACATCCAAAGTTTGGGGATATTACCCCTGCTAGACAGACCTAAATGAAACTAAAATTTCAAAGCAGAAACACATTAATTGCATGTATTTCCTTGTCACAGGTTTATTCTAGCAAATAATCCTAAATTCTCTGAAATTCTCATTATTGAAACACCAAATATTTCAATGAGGAATTCCAGTCTGACACAAACAGCGCTCACTGTAAAAATAAAAAACCGGTTTAGTTAAATCTTACCATACATGCCTGGAAATAAAACTGATAAAAATGAAAACAATGAATGATATGTTGGATGAAAATGAGTATGTACACACTGTCATCATTCCGTAATAATGCAGGCACAGAGAACCTATTTCGGTTTTGGTAAACGGGGGTGGAGCTGTCCAAGAACCCAGTCATTTGACTGCATCCACGCGGGCTTTCGTCTAGCACGAATAGGACGTGGGCGTTTATCCTCGCAGCTTGTGCTTGACGACACAGTATCTTGGCTACGGTAAGACTCTTGGGTACGGGGTAAAAGACCAGGCTCTCCAGGTTTCCGTCGCATCGGAATTCTGTACCGCCTTACCTCATCAGTTGTCGGGCAGCCACCATTACTGTCAGAAACACCTCCGTCATATGCTGCCTCAGACCCCGGATCTGAAGATAGATCCGATATGGCATCGACGGACAGTATTTCTTCTACTAGGGTGGCTGCTAGATCTTCTGTTGTTTTGGCTCTTCCTTCTCTATCGTCTTGATCAAGACAAGGAAGACCCATGAACGGCAACAGAAAATTCCGATGCAATAGCCTCGTCTTCGACCTCGTACCTTCCCGTTTCACCCTGAATACAGGAATGTCGTCGTTCGGCTGGTCAATGACTATGTATGAGTCCTTTTCCCACCGATCGGCCAGTTTGCACCTGCCCCTAACGCCTGCATTCTTGACGAGCACCCGATCGCCTGGCTCCAAGACCGAACTTCTGGCTTTCAAATCATAGTTCAGCTTGTGTTTTGCCGCAGCCTTCTTGGACAATTCCTGTGCTTTATGGTAGGCAAAACTGAGGCGATCCCTTAATTTCCTTACGTACTCAGTCTGAGTCGTAGAGCTCACAGAATCTGAGTTAAGCCCCAGAAAAGCATCAATCGCCAATCTGGTGTGGCGCCCAAACATAAGGAAATAAGGCGAATACCCGGTGCTATCGTGAAATGTAGCGTTGTAGGCATGGACAAGAGTGGGGACGTGTGCCTTCCAATCACTTTTCTTACAGTCCTCAAGAGTGCCCAGCATTTGGAGCAAGGTTTGGTTAAACCTTTCAACCTGCCCATTACCCATCGGATGATAGGGTGTTGTTCGAGACTTTTCGACCCCTGCAATTTTGCACAATTCTTTGATCAAGTTAGATTCAAAGTTGGCGCCCTGATCACTATGAATGCGTGCTGGAAAACCATAGTGAACAATGTAATGGTCGAACAACACACGCGCCGTGGTTTTGGCGGTTTCATTCCTGGTGGGTATGGCCTGGGCGTACCTTGAAAAGTGATCGGTGATTACCAGCACTTTCTCAAAACCACCTTTGGATTTCTCCAAGGTAAGGTAGTCAAGGCACACAATCTCCATAGGTGATGTTGATGTAATGTTCACCAACTCACTCTTGTCCGAACCAGCTTTTCTTCTGATGCAACGCCCGCAATTGGCGACCTTGTCCTTTATGAATGTGTCCATGCCAGGCCAGAAAAATCTCTGCTTCATTAGAGACATGGTCCTGTCTCTGCCCTGGTGTCCAAGGTCGTCATGTAAGGCTTGGAAAACATCTTCTCGAAAAGCTGGTGGGAGGACGAGCTGGAGGAAATCCTGTCCGTTAAGAACGACCTTGCGATGGATAACTCCATTAGAGAGAAGCATCTTATCCCATTCCTTGAGGTAGCGTCCATCAAAAGACGGGTCGAGATCTCGTTTTGATGGTGCTGGTAAGCCAGATTCAAGACGGCTTACGATAACCCCCAAGGTAGGATCAGCCAGCTGAGCTTTTCTCCAATCCTTCGCAGTAAGGCCGTGTTCTTGAAGCAGCTGCTCTGAGATGCCTTCGGTCGAGGGAACAAATGATTCCGAAGTGTCAGAGACAGAGATGCTGTCAATTAACGGACATTCCTTGGCAGTTACTGACGTACAGACAGCCTTGATGGCGTCAGGAAACATCGTGCGTCCCTCTGTATCGCATTCCTGACGTCTAGACAGTCCATCGGCGTCTGCATTCTTCAAACCACTTCTGTATTTGATGCTGAAGTTGTAGTTGCTCAGAGAGGCTACCCAGCGTTGTCCGGTGGCGTCAAGTTTGGCTGTGGTGAGAATATACGTGAGGGGGTTATTATCGGTAATAACCTCAAACGTATTACCATAAAGGTAGTCGTGAAATTTCTCAGTCACAGACCACTTTAACGCCAGGAACTCAAGTTTGTGCGCTGGATAATTCCTCTCTGAGGCCTTCAAGCTTCGGCTGGCATACGCTATTACTCTATCAGCCCCATCTTGAGCCTGATAAAGTACTGCCCCAAGACCGTTTGTGGAAGCATCAGTGTGCACCTTGAAAGGTAGGCTGTAGTTAGCATATGCCAATACAGGAGGGTTTGTAAGACTGTCAATAATTGCCTCAAAACTGGCTTGCTGCTCAGTTCCCCATTCAAAACGCACCCGCTTACGATTTGGCTTCTTCTTGGCTTTAGGATTTGTTACATGGCCTACCAGAAGATCGTTTAAAGGCCTTGCAATGGCGGCAAATCCCTTAACAAATTTCCTGTAATAACCAGTGAAGCCCAGGAAGCGGCGGACATCCTTGATACTTTTAGGAACCGGCCATGATTTAACCGCCTCTATCTTAGCCGGATCAGTATGGATGCCCTCCTCAGAAACTACATGACCAAGGTATGTTACTCGGCTTTTAAAAAGCTCACACTTCGATGGCTTAAGCTTTAGATTGTGCTCCTGCAGACGCGCAAAAACAGCCTGCAGTTGCTCCAGGTGCTCTTCAAACGTTGCCGAGAAGATTATGATATCGTCGAGGTATATGAGACAATCTCGCAAATTGAGATCACCCATACACCTCTCCATCAACCTCTGAAACGTTGCAGGAGCGTTGCACAATCCAAAAGGCATGCGATTGCATTCGTAAAAGCCGAGTGAACCTACTTGGAATGCTGTCTTCGCCTTATCAGCCTCCTTCATTTCTACCTGCCAGTAGCCAGATTTCAAATCTAATGTAGAGAAATATTTCGCACCAGCAAGTAAATGAAGGGTATCATCTATCCTAGGAATGGCATGGGCGTCCTTGACTGTCCTCTGATTCAGTTTCCGATAATCAATGCAGAAACGAATCGTGCCATTCTTTCTTGCGAACGATCACTACGTTTGAGCTGAAAGGACTTTTTGAGTTTCTGATAGCACCTATTTCAAGCATTTCCTTTAGGTGCTCTCTCACTTCCTGTATCAAAGCGGGCGGAATGCGTCTATATGGCTCTTTAAAAGGGGTCTCGTCCTCCAATTTAATCTCATGTTCTACGAGATTGGTGCAGCCAAGATCGGTGGAACTCCTTAAAAAAACGTTGTGCCACTTGTTTAAAAATTCTTGCACTTTCACCCTCTCCTCGGCAGAAAGCTTAGCTCCGTCTAAGTCAACCCTTGGCACATCTGTATTGCCAGTACTTTGTTGATTGACATGGACAGACTGATCTGGAGTGTCACAATCAAACCGAGGAAGGTTATCGTCTTGTGTAATAGAGGGCGAACGCAAAACTTTCACTTCGTGAAGCTGGCAAACATTTGTCCCAGAAGGCATAGTCATGACCTTAGCCGACATGTTGAAAATTCTCACTGGCACTCGTGCTGTTTTGCCAGGATTTTGCAAGGAAACAATTCTTGGACAGACTCCAACCTTTATGCCTGTATTGCCCTCTAAAGGTTCCGTGATGGCCGACTCCACACTACATGCCTTTCGCACGAAGCAGTTAACATCTCTAACTTCCATAGTTTGCAATTTCAGTCTATTTGTAAGTTTGACAACCCCTACTTGGTTGTTACAGACAGATGAAAAATGCAAGTTGCCAAGCATCAGGAACGTCCTCATCTCCAGAAACCTCATGTTTTAGACGACTAATTATATTAGTGCCTACTATTATGGGTACTACTCTGTTGTATTCCGTAGTAGGTACAACCAACAGTAATGTGTCAACAGAGGCCTCTGAAAATGGAAGCTTAATTGTGACTTCAATGCAACCTATGTAAGGTAGAGTGCGGCCATCCGCAACCTTTACTTCTAAATTAACTTCTTCTAAACTGTGTAGAACAGGTTTAGGAGAGATGTGATCTATAAAACTCTCACTGACAGTGCTGATTGCTGAACCAGTATCAATAAGAGCCATAGTCGTACTCTGTTCTATTATTATTTCGCAGGTGTTCTCCTTTCCAACTAATTTTTCTAGAATGTGCTCTTTAGGGCCAATTAACATGTTACTCTCGCCTCTCATTTGCCCTGCAATGGAGGCTTGCCCTTGTTTAAAGATTCAGCTTTATTTTCTGTCTTCGGTGGATCAGGGTCCTTTTGTTGGGTTTCCTGTTCTTGTATTGTCTGTCCTTGTTTTCCACCATCTTGCCGCCGTTGGTTTTGTCTTCTCCTCCGATACGAACAAAGCTTTTCTATCCTTTCAAGTCTTTTAGATAGGTCACTATAAAACTTTGCTGCTCCTTGTTCTAACTGAAGAGGTTGATGCTGCAGCTCTTCTGGTTTCTTCTCTTTGGCACCTTGCCTATCCATTGTTGACGACAAAGTTGAAGCACTCTTACTGCCTGCTGACTTATGTGTTTGTAGCTCACGCTCTTCTTCTCTCACCTTTCCTCTTAAGATTTCAAAATCTGCTACCTTATCAAAGTGTATTTTCGTGGCGATCTTCAGGTCTAGACTATATAAAGACCTCCAGAACTTATCTTTAAGTAAATGATTTTTTCTTTCTGGAGCCACCTCTCCTTTCTCTATAGCTCGTTGTAAAATTTCTTCTATCCGCAATCCCCACATCGTCACACTTTCATCTTCTTTTTGGCTAGCAGTATAGAATTCCTGAAGGATACTCGATCCACTGGCAACATTGCCAAACAGACTCTCGAGTTTGGAAATAATTCCCTCGCTAGAAGTCAATGGATCGAGAGTAGCCAGCACTCTTCTTGCTTGTCCCTTCAAGGAATTTCTAATAGCCTGTGTGACGATGTAGTCAGGGTAAACATTGCTTTTTAACAAACACTGTGTCTCTGCCCTCCAATCTTCGAAAGAAATTTCATTCTTTGGAGTTGGTTCGGCGCCAGAGAACTGTGTTAAGTACGGCTTTATGAAGTGCGTTACGGCCGCACTGGCAGGTTCTTTAACACTCTGTGTGGTAGCTTGCACAGCTTTGTCTTCTGTTTGTAACTCCTCTTCAAAACCTTGAAGGCAGCTTTCTTTATTTTCTAGATCCTCTATTCTTCTCAAGAGCTCTAAGTTCGACTCACTCTGCTGATCTTCAAATTTCCTTTTCAATCTTTGTAGCAGGTCTTCTTTCTTTTCCAACTCTAATTCCTTCCTTCTGAGCTCTTCTTCAAACTGTCTTAATTGATCCTCTCTTCTAGTCATCTGCTCTTCCATAGCTCTTCGTAATGCATCGTCTCTTGTTCTAGCCCTCTCTACTTCTTCATATCTAATATTGGTTTCCCATTCTCTAGCGGTCTCTCCTTCTGTTCTTTCATGGATGATGTTTCGTCGTCTTTCGTCTTCCATCTCTCGCTTAATAATATCTTCTCTTCTCCTTAGTTCATCTTCAAGAGCTCTTTGCCCTTCAGCTTCTCTGTACTTGTCTCTCCAAAGCTGTCTCTCATCAACATCTTTTTCCAAAGGAACTGATGATCTTGTCTCTAGGATGCTACTTTCTCTCCTTACTATGCCTTCTTCAATAATTCTTGCCTGTTGTTCCATTTTACACATTCTCTCCTTCCATTCTCTGTCTTCTCTTTCTTCTTCTAATAATGACATCTCCATCTCTGTTGCTTGCTTCTTTAAAGCTTTAAGCCTTTCTTTCCTTTCTGTTTCTTCACGGGCCTTTTCCTGTCTTATCTGTAGATCTTTTAGTCTTCTCTCCATCTCTATCTCCTCTCTTTGTCTTTGCACTCTTCCTTCCTCTATTCTTCTTTGTTGCTTTACTAATTCCTCTATTCTGGCCCTGTAATAGTGTTCTTCGCTTTCATAGAGAAATTCAGTGTCATCTTTGCCAGTTAACGCATCCTTGACGCCATGTATATGTGATTGCAGACTTCTAGAGTGTCCGAATCTTTCGGTACTTCTGTCTCTATCCAAGAGAAGTGTTTGATCACTCCGTGGTCGCTGTCTACTCACTACTTCTGGTTCTTGATGTCTTCCTCCTCTTTCTGAAACCGTGTCCTTATTTCCGAAGTTGGTACGAGGTTTAAGTTCAAGTAATAGCCTATCAAAGTCTTCGTCGTCTGTAGGTAAATCTCTAGCCCGTGTGTCTCTATCTGTGTCCTCTAAGCGGCTTCTATCCTGGCTTACTCTGTTATCAGCTGTTCTTGCAATAAACGGGTCTTCTGACAACTGACTGCATGTGTCATCAATAGTATAGAGGCCGCCGTCTTGAAAAGAAAGTTGACCTGCATAGCCTAGCTTCTCCACATCAGCTGATGCCGATAATCTTGTATCTTCTTTCTGAACAGACAAGCTGGGCTCTAATTCTATTGATGTTCTGTCTTGACTGTCGTCTCTTCTCTGTTGAGCTTTAGCTGCTCTTAACATTGAAAGGCGTTCTCTCTGGTTCTGTATCTCTTCAAGTAATCTTCTTCTTTCATTGGCTTCTGTCCTTCTTTCTCTCGCGGTGTAGCGTAACTGTCTATCTGATATTTGATCCATTGTGACCTAATGTGTGAATCTTATTAACAAATCAGCCTGTAGACAAAGTACAGCCTACTCTTCAGTAGGGAAGTCAATACTCTGAAGCAAGAGTATAGGTCCAGAACTAATGAGTCCGCGCAGTATATTGTGGAAAAATGAACTCAATAGCAAATCACCGTTCAAATTGGAGGCTGGCCCCTCAGTGTGAAAATCGGCGTACAGCCTAAAACACAGTGTAAAGCAGGGAGGCAAACAAATAAAATCATAAACCTCCAGCCAAAGTCAAAATGAACGCAATACCTTTTCCATAGTGAGCAGGTATGAACACTGAAAATGTAATCCTCTGATCAGGGTCCACACGCCACGCATAAGTATCTCTGATTAGCGTTTAAGACAGTAAAAACACTCTGTGCATCGATGAAACACTTCGCTGAACCGAATATCACAAGCAACCACCGAAATCAATCCCTCTGATCAGGGTCCACATGAACACACACAAGTATCTCGGATCCGTAATTAAACTGTGGATTAGCGTTTAAGACAGTAAAAACACTCTGTGCATCGATGAAACACTTCGCTGAACCGAATATCACAAGCAACCACCGAAATCAATACCTCTGATCAGGGTCCACATGAAACACACAAGTATCTCGGATCCGTAATTAAACTGTGGTATTGGTTCAAGCACTCTGTGCCACGATGAGACACCTCAAAGAAACAACCATCACATGAGAACACCTCATGAAATACAAAAAACACAACTTAGGGTGATAAGTGTGATATTTGACCAAGCCCGATCAACTGAGTTCTGTCGTACAAAGTCTAAAGCAGTGACACAATAACCATGTAGAGTAACTACATGAACCTGATCGAAATCATCCCCGTTAGTGCAGCACTACAAACCACTGCTTTGCGGGTGCGTCAGAATCAAGGACGTACACAGAATGAATGAATCATTAGACCCAAAATCACCATCAAGCAATATCCCACAACAAATGGCAAAATCTACAAGAACAAGAATGTAGTTCACCGTTTAGAACAGTGCAAAAACATTCAAGCAGGGCGACTGCTTGAGCCGAACATGGGTCAACTTCCTGGAATAAATGTAAGCAGGGCAACTGCTTTCAGGAAGATTGCTCGCCTGAGCGATTTCCGACGTAATGTGTTCCACAGAGTGTGGAACAAAATTCAAGCAGGGTGACTGCGTGAACTGAACACAAACTATTTCTGGAATAAATGTAAGCACGGCAACTGCTTACATAGGTTACTCGTCTGAACGATTACCGGCGTAATGTGTGCCACAGATTACGAAACAAAATATCAAGCAGGGTGACTGCGTGAATTTTGTTGAAGCATAAAACTCCGTACGCGAAGCAAAATGTCGTATATGAAACAACGCGAAATACGCAAAACTTACCTTCTAGAGCAGCTGCTGCAACCGCTCAAAATATCCACAAAACGTACACGGCGCAAAAAGATTATCGCCCAAAATAACTGCATTCGGCTAGATATCAGCAGTAATTAACCTCTCAAGATAATAGTGTACACTTCACGACCAAAAAAGTGATGCAGAGGTAGAATGCAATTTAAAAAAAAATGGTTGAGGCAACAATATAACCCATTATTACTATAACCCAAAAAAATAATTTGCAACAAACCAAAAAAAAAAAATGAAAGAAAAAAAATATGGTCAGAGCTGGGCTCGATCCTGAAATGTTCAGTTTACCACACTCAATAGCCTAGCGACTTTACTATCACGACTAATCGGATACATATCGGACAAAAGGTTATATTATATATATAACAATAACACACGATGCGCCGGGAACAGGACTCCACCTATACTGGAAAAATCCCCGAAAATTGACTAAGTTAACATTTTCAGAAATTATAAAACAACATTTTTCAAACTTTCTAACAATGTTGTACGATAATAATGTTGAAGTGTGTTCAATTGCCTATTTGTGGAAATTATTCGGGTGACCTGGCTTTTGCTATGGGAATTACACACGTGACATGGTAAGGCAGACCTTTTGGTGGGGAATGGGACGAACAGACAGAAACCTAAATTCACTAATCCTACACAATTATACAACTCCTATCACTACAGATGAAATGTTAGGTGCAAGATGAATGATGAACAGATGCACAAAAGATGACAACGATGAAAATGAGGTGAAAATTACAATTTATCGTTTTCAAGCGGTGTGTAAACAAACGATCCAGTGTGTACACAAAACGGACACGCCTACATAATGTACATATGCATGAAGACTGTCAAATGGAAAATTTCAATGAAATTCTACAGTTGACATCTTTCTAGCACACGGAAACGCTTGTCAACACAACGAATGTTCTACTAGACACTCTGATCAGGGTCTTCACATGTAAACGAAGTAGACGGAAAACGAGCAACCTATCATAACATCAGCATATATATACATGTCAATAAAAGATGATGACACAAGGTATAGTAAAATCGTACCTGAATAAAACTAATCCGTCCATCCTAACAAAACACAAATAATCACAACTAAATACACAAAGTGTCAGATCATGAAATATGATCGTAAGTTCCTCAGTTACTCAGCACACATGTAGAATGATGACGTTGACTCCATCGTTGATTCCTGATGATCCACAGATGAATACAATGTCACAATACGCGAGGGCCCACAAATAGAAAACACGTGTTTAGAGTAAACAACACAGGAATTCCTTCACGAGGTAAACACAGTCCCAGTGTCGTCACACACGAAGTAAACATCGATATCCCGGGTCGGAATCATTCTGGAACTCTTGGATTCTGCATCAAATCGACTCCATCATACAAACACAACTGGCCACCAATGTCGAAGTCACCTCTTACCAGCGCTGGAACGAAGAGCTACCAGCCGGCAACAATATGGGTTCTCCGGAATAAATGAGAGCCTGTAACAAATATATTCAAACAATATATTTATTGATGAGATAATCCAATTATATATGAGATATGATGATACATGAATTGTTCAATACAATTACATGAAACGACGTGAATACAAGATGATAATCTAAAAGTCATGTTATGATGGACGGTATACATGTATGTTTACCTGGCAGCCATGACAGTTTCCAGGTATGTAAACAATACAATGAAAGGAATAAATTATTCAGAAATAATGACTTACACATTCTATAATGACCCGATGTTACACCCATTGATGAAAATGATATAAAGCAAAACATACCTGTAACAAATATATTCAAACAATATATTTATTGATGAGATAATCCAATTATATATGAGATATGATGATACATGAATTGTTCAATACAATTACATGAAACGACGTGAATACAAGATGATAATCTACAGTACCTAAATCTACCGACTACGGGACTACAGATTACCACGACGGGACCACAGAGTTAATGACCAGGGGACTACCTTAGGGAATATTCACGTAATAGGGCTCACATATAGGATAAGTCAGGGACATGTTATGGGAAAATAAGACAAGACCAAAGTAGCCTATGACATAAGCATCTACAATCAGTGACCCCCGAATATTTTCAGGACGTTTACACTGTTATTATTATTCTATTTTTTTTTTTTTATGTTTTCTTTACTTTAGCTCAGAAAGATATCCTGTGATAAGGTGGTTCTAACGAGCAAACACAAGCTACGTTTGGACTACAAATGAGAAAAAAGCCTTCATATTTATTCTGAAAATGGTAGTTCTATGGATAGGTATGTAAGAAAGTAATTTTATTCAATTCCAGTAGCTCTTTTGGACTATGAAGGTATTCAGCAAATAATGACAGACAGTACATGATAAAATGCAGTCCGTAGCAAAGCGCATACAATCGAAATTACAATAAAATGTGTTATACGTATTTTAAAAGATTTGCAACACATAACTTTAGCATAACTCATGTTAAACAAGAGGCCCATGGGCCGCATTGCTCACCAGAGCTTAGGTGGGCACTGCCAACTGGCAACCATGTATTTTAAAATGATATGGTTCTTATCTACCGATTATAAAATCTCCTAAACGAACCCCAATACCCAAAATGAGCACCCGTGTTAGCTATTAGGAATTTTGTGGAGTGGACGGGGTTGGGCATGGACTCAACGTAGCCCTGGTTGGTATCATAGATTGCGCATTATCATAAGGAATAAGAATATATATATGGTTTAGGGGTGGGGATGTATACGGTTCCCGAGATAAAAGACCTTTTCGGCAGTTGGGGGTGCGGGCATGACCAGGAAAGCCCAAGATTGTTGTCACCGATTGTGTCTTATCATACGAACCAAGAATATATATGGTTTATGGGTAGGGATCTGAACGGTTTCTGAGATTTGAGGCCATTTTATGAAATGTAGGGGAGTGGAACTGCTCCTGTGGATCCCACAAGTTGGTGTAACTGAATGTGTCTTAATCATAAGGAACAAGAATATATATATGACTATGGGGTAGGGAACTGAATGGCTTTTATGATATATGGCGTGTTATGAAGTGTAGGGACACGGCATGGCGCCAGCGCATTGCCCTAGAACAAAGAGACCCCAGGGTTGGTGTGACTGAACGAGTCATACCATAAGGAACAAGGAAACATATGGTTAAGGGGTGGGGATCTTAACGGTTTCTGAGATATATGGCTTTTTGTGAAGTGGAGGGATGAAGCATAACCCAAAACATGACTGTATATTTCCAGAACAAGCAAAATTAGTGATATTTTTCTTATTTAAAAAGATGTCCTAGATTTTAACCCCATGACTCAACCTAGGTTTTGTTTTTGCAATCTTAGAAAACCCAGGTGATCAATGATCTTTGTGACTGTCGAGAAAATACAAGCGCTTTTCATTACGCATACGCGCCTATACAATTACATTTCAACCTTTATCGCCGAAAAATGAAAATTCTAAGATGAAAAATTTTGATATTTTTCCTATTTCTGCTCAAAATATAGATTGTGGGCACTCGTTAGAATCGCCTCATCGAGGCGGTTCTAACGAGTACCTACAATCTATATTTTAGAGCAGAAATACCAAAGATGAGGCGGTTCTAACGAGTGCCCACAATCTATATTTTGAGCAGAAATAAGAAAAATAAGGTATACCCCCGGAAACCCCAGTTTACTATATTAAAAGTGGGGTTCAAGGGGGTCAAAATTATATAGGCGTGTTTTCAGGATGTGAATGATAATAATAATAATAATAATAATAATAATAATAATAATTATAATAATAACAATAATAATAACAAAAATAGATCTAATAATAACAATAATATTAATACTTCTACTACTACTAATAATAATGATAATAATAACAATGATAATAATAATAATAATAATAATAATAATTATAATAATAATAATTATAATCATAACAATAATAATAATAATAATAATCATAATAATAATAATAATAATAATAATAATAATAATAATAATAATTATAACAATTATAATAATAACAATAATAATCATGATAATAATAATAATAACAATAATAATAAAAAAATCATAATAATAACAATAATAATAACAATAATATTAAAACTACTACTACTACTACTACTACTAATAATAATAATAATAATGATAATAATAATAACAATGATAATAATAATCATAATAACAACAATATTAATAATAATAAATATAATAATAATAACAATAATAATAATAATAATAATAATAATAATAATAATAATAATAACAATAATAATAATAATAATAATAATAATAACAATAATAATCATAATAATAACAATAATAACAATAATAATAAGCAGTTTGACAGGAACGCAAATGTGCATAACCAGAGCTCTACAATATATGCATGTACAAAGAGCTAAAAACTGTCCTGAAAGGGGACTTAGACTGTTCCCTTTAACAGTTAAGTTTTGAGCTGTGAACAAGCACATCACAAAAGCACGCCTATATAATTTTGACCCCTTGAACCCCACTTTTATATAGAAACACTAAGGTTTACAGGGGTAAACCTTTTTTTTCTTATTTCTGCTCTAAAACCGATTGTGGGTACTCGTTACAACCGCCTCGATGAGGCGGTTATTACGAGTGCCTAAGTTTTCTTATTTCTGCTCTAAAACATAGATTGTGGGTACTCGTTAGAACCGCCTCGATGAGGCGGTTCTTACGAGTGCCCATAATCTATGTTTTGAGCAGAAATAAGAAAAATATCGCAATTTTTCATCTTAATTGTTTAAATTTTTCGGCGATAAAATTTACACTATTTGTACAGGCGTGTTTTCGTAATACAGTGTTAAACGTGATTACATTACGAGAACACACCCGCGCGACATAGTGCATTATTTCACATCACCAAAATGGCTACTTTTCTAGTGAAAATCAGTGATATTTTTTTCTTATTTATATTGCAAACATAGGTGTGGGTGCTCGTTTGAACTGCCGCCTTGAGGCGGCAGTTCTAACGAGTACCCACAACCTAAGTCTTGGAACAGAAATAAGAAAATGTATTCCCTCGTAAACCCCAGTTTCCTCTATATTAAGTGGGGTTTAGGTTTGGGGTGGGGTGTTTATTTCACGAACTTGTTCAAATGATGATATGCCGCATTCTGATCTTGGGCTACACTGTTTGCCAACTAAACTGTTTCCTAAACCCAGCACATGATTCTAGCCCAGATTCTGACCTATTCGCAGTACTCGAAAAGTCAGGCTAATATGTTTAATAATACTTGCTGTACTACAGTGATAGACATGTGGAGTTAAGTAACAAATAAGCTACTGGGCTTTTTAATTTTTTGGTCTGTGGTAAACAATCTATGTCAAATATAAACTTAAAAGCCTTTTTTATTTCTTTCTGTTTTATTTATTTATTTTTTTATATTTTTGACGGCTCCGTGGCTTAATGGGTAAGAGCGCTGACTCTTAATCATTATGTCTCTCAACGCTGTGAGATGTGGGACGCCAAGTTCTGCAACGGAAGTCAGGGTCGTTTTTTTCCGAGTATTCCGGTTTCCGACCATCTCTGATTAACGATCGGCTCGAAATGAGTGAATAATCTTGAAAGGACCGTAACCCAAAACCATTTAAAAAACTATTTTCACGTCTTATGAATAATTCTTATCACTATAAACATTAAAATATACGCGCGGTATTTACATCTCTTCAGAATAGAAGTGGAGGCAATGATCAGGAATCGCTAAAATTAACCCACAGCTCCCATCAGAGACACCAAAGGGAAAGAAACACAAACATGCAACAACAGACCCCAACGTAGACACCAACAGCGGAAAGCCAAAAGGACAGTTACTTTCCCACAAAATGGCCTATAAGCTATCCAAAATAAAATAATATAAGCGACACAAACGCCCAAAGACAAACCATAACAAATAAAAAAAACCTATTTATTGGATACATGTACTTGTTATAATGACTTTAGCAAGTTACCAAAATACAAGTTTTATAAACAAGTACGAAACTTAAGCCATTTATTTTCCTTGTTACTTGTCCTTAATAGTGAGCTGAGAACATCTCGGGATTGCTCCGGGTACTCTAGTTTTCAACTACATCTCATCATAAATGAATGGCTTGAATGGGCTCGGTGGTATAGTGGATAAGAGCGCTGAATGTCTTACAGGTGTGTTTCGAGACTGGCTAGGTGCCAAATTCTGCTAATGAAGGAGGTTGTTCTCCGGGTACTCCGGTTTTCAATTTTCGCACCTGAAAAACGTAAACAGTAAACAAACTGCAACATTTGAAAGCATTTAGAATAAATGAACAAGAAATCCTTTTTAAACCTCTACAAACTCACAATTAATAGTAACCGTTTAAATGTGTTCATGCAAAAGAAAAACAACCCCCCCCTCCCCCCACACACAAAACAAAACCTTCCATGGGATGTGAACTCACCACCCTCTGTGTGACAGGTCAACTTCGGGATTCGCGGTCCAGCACCATAAGTCCATAATCTTATAAAAAAAACTTAATAATTTAATTGAATGGACATTTCATAGGGAAGACTCCCTCTATCTTGCATGTGATTTAAGAAATGTTTTTTTTTTCACTTCTGAAGAGCATAAAAACTATACTTTATGGTCATGTCAGAAAGTGTGTGAAGCTCTCACCTTTCTACTTGACATTACTTACATAAGATTTGGTACTAAGTTATTTAGACAAGTTGTGGGTATTCCGATGGGTACTAATTGCGCACCACTTGTGGCTGATCTGTTTTTGTTTTGATATGAGAGAGACTTCATGATGTCTGTCCATATTGATAATACCTATTTCGATGGTTTGATCAGTCAAATTTACCCCCCCCCACCCCCACACACACAGAACTTCAGTTAAATAAAGCAAATCCTTCCCGTTTTTGGATTTACATCTATCTATTGTAGATGGGTTTAATTATTGCAAAATTAATGATAAACGCGATGATTTTGATTTTGAGATTTTAAGCTTTCCTTTCTTGGGTGGTGATGTTCCTCGTGCGCCATCCTGTGGCGTTTGTGTTTCGCGGTTGGTTCGGTTTGCCGGAGTCTGTGGTCGTGTGGCTGGCTTCGGCGCTCGTTGTGGGTTGTTGACGGCTGGACTTCTTGGTCGGGGTTGTCGGTGCCGGGGACTGCGCTGGGCATTTTCAAAATTTTATAGGCGTCATTCTGGTTTAATTTCGGGGTTCAATGTTGGACTTGAGTCTCTTCTGCAACAAGGTCTATCGGTGCCCGGGTTTTATGGTGACTTAGTATATAAATTCAGAAAAATTTGTAACCGCCTTGACTTCAGCACACAATTTCGTAAAATCATTCTTCGATATAAAAAGATTTGGTACAACATAAATGTTCTACGACAGACTGCATTCATGGTAGTTAACCCAATCACGGTTGACGACTTTGCTTCCCTCTTTAATTGCACGCCGGTGGGTCAGGCCTCAGATTCTATGACGGTTCCAGCGTAAAGCTTATTGAGAATTAGAGAGATCTAATTCAAGGTAATGTTGGTTGGTGCCTGATACAACATAAATGTTATACGACAGACTGCATGCAGGTTGGTTAACCCAATCACGGTTGACATCTTTGCTTACCTCTTTGGTTGCGCGCCGGTGGGTCGCGCCTCAGGTTCTATGACGGTTCGGGCGTGGAGGCTAGTGTTGGTTGGTGTCTGGTGCTCGGTCTCTGGTCGGGCCAATCGGGGTCTGGCTGTTGGTTTTCTTTTGCTCCACCATTTCAGCTGTTTCTTGCTGTCGAGTCCTCAACGCTGTTTCATCTCTGTGGTTGTTTGGTTTTGTGTTCGTAACGAAGGTCAAGACAAGCTTCCTACGCTATACTGGTTACCAAAACTTCATAAAAGACCTTACAAAGCACGGTTTATTGCAAATTCTAGCTCTTGCACTACCACTGAACTTTCTAAATTATTAACTTCCTGTCTTACTGCTATTAAAACGCATGTAATTAAATATTGTGATAAAGTAGAAGTAAAACAAAGATCAGGAATTGATACAATTAACTTACTCCACCCATAAAAGACACCAAAGGGAAAGAAATACAAACATTAAGCGAACAGACCATAATGGAAACCTAAACAAAGGAAGGCCATTTTGTGGGAAAGTAACTGTCCTTATGGCCTTCCTTTGTTGAGGTTTCCATTATGGTCTGGTCGCTTAATGTTTGTGTTTCTTTCCCTTTGGTGTCTTTGATGGGTGGAGTCAGTTAATTGAATCGATTCCTGATCTTTGTTTTACTTCTACTTCATAAGGACTGAACAAATTGTTTGTCTTGGTCGCGACGGAGGTTGGGGCGAGGATTGTGGCCGCGTGAGGTCGATTTGGGCCCCCAGGTGGGGTTCGTTTCCGCTAGCCGTTCCGGGGTGGTTCTTCTTTCGCGATTTCTTTATGGTTTGTCTTTGGGTGTTTGTATCGCTTATATTATATCATTTTGGATAGCCTGTTGGCCGTTTTGTGGGAGGGTGACTGTCCTTTTGACTTTCCGCTGTTTGGGTTTCCGTTGGGGTCTGTTGCTTCTTGTTTGTGTTTCTTTCCCTTTGGTGTCTCTGATGGGAGCTGTGGGTTAATTTTATCGATTCCTGATCATTGCCTCCACTTCTATTATCGACTGGACTTAAAATCTATGCAATATGTTTAGCTAATGTAATGCATTGAAAACACTGCAAATTGTGGTCAACTACCTTGCTTATTACGCTGTTGTCGTTTCCTACACTATCAAATGCAATTAATATGTTATTCGTTTAAAATGAACAAAATACATGGAAAACGAACATCTGGTGCGAGAGTCCAATCGAGCACTTTGTCGGTTCGCCATCTTTCACATATACAAAAGAGAAATGACATCACACGGAAAACACAGTAAATAATATTATTCCCAACCGGTTTCGTTTATAACTCATCAGGGGAATAGTACAATAACAATTTTGTTATTGTACTATTCCCATGATGAGTTATAAACGAAACCGATTGGGAAGAATATTACTTACTGTGTTTTCCGTGTGATGTCATTTCTCTTTTGCATATAATCCACTTGCCTCGGTTTTTCTACGTTTTTATTGATATATATATATTGAAGGGTGATAGGATACTTAAACTGAAGTAATCACTTTACTTAACACCATTTTACATCAACATTCTAAATAAACTTCTTATTCAAACTATCATCCATTGAAATACCCAAAATCACCTTTAATAAATATGTGATTTACAGCTACATGTATTGTTATGACTGTGACATCCTGCCGGAAAATTCCAATATGATACCGGATACAATCAAAGCACTGACAGTGCTGCAGGGCGATGGTTTGCAATCTTTGGATAGCATTAAGCAAATTTTGCATCTTGTTAGTAGTTTTGTTTTAAAAAATCAGGCTTAAAGAATATAGTAGTTGAAATGGGGCTAGAATATATTGGGGGTTACTGATGAGGCCTAAATTGTTGGAACTAGCTAATCTGACCCAGAAAATTTGTAGACTTGACGGTTTTCATGTCTTGACATCACGCAAACACGCCTATATAATTTTGACGCCCTTGAACCCCACCTTTATATAGTAAAACTGGGGTTTGCGGGGGTATACCTTATTTTTCTTATTTCTGCTCTAAAATATAGATTGTGGGCACTCTTTAGAACCGCCTAAATGAGGCGGTTCTAGCGAGTGCCAACAATCTATTTTTGGAGCAGAAATAAGAAAAATATCACAATTTTTCATTAAAAAATCATTTTTTTCGGCGATAAAGGCGGCAATGTATTTGTATAGGCGTGTTTTCGTAATTGATACAAAGCAGAAATCTTAACAGAAGACATTAACTACAGCCCAGTTCCTGAGGGACTGTTTGGTCACCAAAATTGTTTTCATTGTCGTTGTGGTTGTTATTAATTTCCATTTTAGAAATAAAAAGTTTATTTTTCTTTATCATATCTTGCAAGAATTCAATCTATATAAATTTATAAATGATATATCGATGTTGACAAGAACATCAGAAACAAAGCAATCAGAATCTGTTGCAAATATTTTCTAAAGTGGATCTTTCACCATCCCCTATATTAATAAAGTATCAATAATATGGTTGTCACTTGATTCTCTTTTACCTATCCCCACTTAGAACACCTTGGTAGAATAATTGCGGAATAGGAACTATTGCGTCCCGGTTTTGTGACAGATTGGGGCAAAACGTCTCCAGCACGAAACATCATATTACCACGGTAGTCGCCAGTTTAAGCCTCTACCGCTGTTATTAGATTTGTCTCTCCTTAAAATCCTACTCGTTCGATTGTGCATGCTCTAAAAAGCACTAGCCCGTCAACGAAATGCGATAAGATATTTTCTATAACATAAATAACTTCTTTATTGATCAGAAACACCCCAGACATATGTGTATTCTTAACCAGGGTGAATATAACTGAACTCTGCTATACTTTCTAGTAATGGAATCAGCACAAGACCATTTCAAAATTTAGGGAAGTCAGGTTGTGTTTTCTTCAAAATCTGTTTGGGAAATAGTTAAACTGTTTGGCAACAGCTTAGGCTCCGATCAGACGCCACAGAAGGCGGCATTTGATCTGGATCTGTACTGTATTATCATCACCTGCTATTTTTATATTGGTCTAGAGAATATAATTGTTATAATTTCTTTTAACCCATTTTGTACTGAATGGAATCTGCTACATTATATGAGCACAAGATCATTTCAAACTTTAGGATGCCAGGTTGTGTTTTCTTCAAAATTTATTTTGAAAATAGTAAATTATTTGCAAACAGCGTAGGCCCAGATCACACGCCGCAGATGGAGGCATTTGATCTGCATCTGCACTGTTTGCCAATTACCCGTTTTTGGTTACCCGTACAAAAAAGGCATTTTGCAATAAAACAATTTCACCCTCTTCTAATCTCTCTTGGGCCATCGCCCCAATATATAATAGGTATTTTAAAGAGTATTCAATTAAATCACTACTTGGATAAGTACAGTTAACTTTTGGTATGAAGACCACCAAAAAATAGTACTAATTTTGCTTTACATTACGATAACACACCCGTGCGACACAGTGCATTTTTCACATCCCCCAAAAAGGTTACTTTTCTGATGAAAATCTGTCATATTTTTGTTACTTTTACTTCAAATATAGGTTGTGGGTGCTCATTAGAACCGCCTCGTTGAGGCGGTTCTAACGAGTACCCACAACCTATGTCTTGGAGTAAAAATAAGAAAAATAATGTTTACCCCCGTAAATCCCAGTTTTCTATATACAAAGTGGGGTGTAAGGGGGTGGTCATTTCACGGACTTGTTCACGTGATGATTAAGACCACAAAAATTAATACTAATTTTGCTTTAAAAAGCTTATTTAGAAAGTTTCAGTTATTCTTTCTTTGTGTTTTCTGCATACAGTGTCCTCTGGTCAGAGACCACCTTTGGGACTGTTCAAAAGTGATCTGTAAGACCAATTTTGAAGAGGTCGAAATGTGGTCTTAATATATGAATTTTACTGTATATGTAGAATAATTAACGCATAGAAAAATGCGGAAGGTTCTTATCCGAAGAAACTGAGTAAAGAACAAAGACTTACCTGGTACAGTACATGTCAAAAGCAGGGAAACCAAGCAAACAATTAGTAGTCCCTTCATCTTAAGCTTCGTAAATGAGTGTTGACAAATACGCCGACTTTCTATCTCAGTTGTCAGTCCTGGTCTGGATGTGCTTACTTGCTTATTTATTCACTGATTTTCGCGAAACTAAGTTTTCCTTTGCACTTACATAACATATGGTCTACATGTTTGTTGAAATCAAATACAGCTCAACCTGAAAATAAAACTAATATATCTGAGAGATTATCAAAATGCGCTTGCTTAAGACAGAGGCTTACTTAATACAGTTGAGTTTAAATGTATTCGATTTTTTAGCTCACCTGACCGAATGTCATGGTGAGCTTTTGTGACTGAGATGTCCGGCGTCGTCGTGCGTCGTGCGTCGTTCGTCGTGCGTGCGTAAACTTTTCTTGTTAACACTCTAGAGGCCACAGTTTTGATTCAATCATCATCAAACTTGGTCAAAATGATCATCATGACAATATGTCGGTCAAGTTTGAATATGGATCATGTCGGGTCAAAATGTAGGTCACCAGGTCAAATCAAAGGAAAACCTTGTTAACACTCTAGAGGCCACAATTTTGGTCCAATCATCCTTAAACTTTCTCAGGATGATTATCTTGAAAATATCTTGTTCAAGTTCGAATATGGGTAATGTCGGGTCAAAAAATCGGTCAGTAGGTCAAACCACAGAAAAACCTTTGTAGCACTCTAGAGGCCATAGTTTTGGTACAATCATCCTCAAACTAGCTCAGAATGATCATCCTGACAATATCTCGGTTAAGTTCGAATACGGGTCATGTCGGGTCAAAATGTAGGTCACCAGGTCAAATCAAAGGAAAACCTTGTTAACACTCTAGAGGCCACAATTTTGGTCCAATCATCCTCAAACTTGCTCAGTATGATCATCTTGATAATATCTTGGTCAAGTTCGAATATGGGTTATGTCGGGTCAAAAAGTAGGTCAGTAGGTCAAACCACAGAAAACTCTTGTTAGCACTCTAGAGGCCACAGTTTTGGTCCAATCATCCTTAAACTTGCTCAGAATGATCATCCTGACAATATCTCGGTCAAGTTCGAATATGGGCCATGTCGGTTCAAAAAGTAGAAGGTCAGTAGGTCAAATCATAGAAAAACCTTGTTAACACTCTAGAGGCCACAGTTTTGGCCCAATCTTCCTCAAACTTGGTCAGAATGTTCATCCTGACAATATCTCGGTCAATTTGGAATATTGGTTATTTCATGTCAAAAAGTATGTCAGTAGGTCAGATCATAGAAAACCTAGTTAACACTCTAGAGGCCAAAGTTTTGGTCCAGTCATCATCAAACCTACTCAGAATGATCATCCTGACAGTATCTCGGTCAAGTTCGAATATGGGTCATTTCGGGTCAAAAAGAAGGTCAGTAGGTCAAACCACAAAAAAATCTTGTTAGCACTCTAGAGGGCACAGTTTTGGTCGAATCGTCCTCAAACTTGCTCAGAATGATTGTCATGACAATATCTCGGTCAAGTTCGATTATGGGTCATGTCGGCCAAAAAAATAAGTCAGTAGGTCAAATCATAGAAAAAACCTTGTTAACACTCTAGAGGCCACAGTTTTGGTCCAATCATCATCAAACTTGCTCAGAATGATCATCGTGACAATATCTCGGTCAAGTTCGAATATGTGTCATGTCGGGTCAAAAAGTAGGTCAGTAGGTCAAATCATAGAAAAACCTTGTTAACACTATAGAGGCCACAGTTTTGGTCAAATAATCATAAAACTTGCTCAGAATGATCATCACTACAATATGTAGGTCAAATTCGAATATGGGTCATGTGGGGTCAAAAGTAGGTCAAATCGTAGAAAAGCCTTGTTTACACTCTAGAGACTGCAATTTTAGTCAAATTATCATCAAACTTGCTCAGAATGATCATTTTGACAATCAGCCCCGCCCATAGGGGCTAGAAGAAATATATGGGCTGCATGATGCTTCCACGCAGAGCTAAATCAGGCCCGCACACTAGTACTGGTAAACCGCTTAGATGATATAAGCCTGTCCAGGAACCGCGGTGCGAGGCGGACCGTCCATGCTAATAGACCCTATTGGTTCCATTGGGCGATAGGGCTTGAGATGTCATTTGATCTCAATGTCGGGTAAAAGTCCCACAAAATTGGAAGCAACGTCTCCAAAATGACCTATACATTGTTGACGGGTACGTTAAACCTCAAATCAAACAAACAAATCATTTGACAATAGAAAGGTCAGATTCGAATATGGGTCATGTGGAGTCAAAAAGTAAGTCAGTAGGTTAAATCATAGAGAAGCCTTGTTAACACTCTATAGGCCACAGTTTTAGTCCAATCATCATCAAACTTGCTCAGAATTGTCTTCTTTTTGTAATACCTTGATCAGGAGGGGTATTTTATTTGACAGGAAATACTGTTAGCAAACAGTGCAGACCCTGATCAGATGCCACGTTCTGCGACGTCTAATCTGGGACTGTGCTGTTTGCCAGGCTACCCCTTCAGGGTTTTCCCGCCTTTTAGTGGTTATTATAACTTTAAACAAATATTCTGTATGATAATACAGTATCTCAAGCAATGCAGACTTTCAGGGTGTTCGGATCATGGTCAAAGTTCTTTTGGCAATTTTTAGAAAACACATTGTCATCACTTTTATTTCATAATTTCCCCACCATAAGCATGCTACAGATTAGAAATGATTGAAATCAACCTTCAGGCTGCAGAAATATAAATGCTGTCAGGCATGAAGGGGCGGACCTTTCATCTCAGTGTCGGGTAAAAGTCCCACAAAATTGGAAGCAACGTCTCCAAAATGACCTAAATAGTATAAACCTCAAATCAAACAAATAAAATTGGTCAAATCATACTTGAGACTGCATGTTTCGTTTAAGCTTCATGAAACTTGCCAAGAATGTTTGCTTTTATAAAATCTGGAATATGTTTGAATATGGGTCATGTGGGATCAAAAACAAGGTGATGAATAGATTCAGGTGAGCGATACAGGACCATCATGGTCCTCTTGTTTTCGTAAGCTGTGAGTATGCTTGCTTACAGTACATTGTTTCCTCATCCGAGTTATCGCGAAAACATGCCTAAATACTTTTGAACCCCCTTGAACCTCACTTTTGTACAGTAAAATTGGGATTTACAGGGGTAAACCTTATTTTTCTTATTCCTGCACTAGAATATAGATTTTGGGTACTCGTTAGAACCGCCCCGCCTCCATGAGGCGGTTCTTACGTGTACCCTCAATCTATATTTTGAGTAGAAATAAGAAAAATAGCACAATTTTTTCATCTGAAAATTTTCGATTTTTCGGGGATCAAATTAACAATGCATTTGAACAGGCGTGTTTTCGTAATGGACCACCAAGAGGTTTATTCTGTGCATTACGATAATACATCTTTGTGCTCCAATGTTTAACCCTTGTTCTGCTGAGCCCGGATATGCCTTTTCTTTGAAACAATGTAGATCCAGATCAGATGGCTTCTTCAGAAGCCATCTGATCAGGATCTACATTGTTTGCCATCCAGATTGTGAATTTGTTGCAATAATTAGCATCAAGTAATCTGATTGGTTGATAATCAGTAGTGGGTGTGGCATATATGAATATTCAGCAGGACAAGGGTTAAAACAGGGGTATACATTTTTTTCTCATTTCTGGTCAGAACAAAGATTGTGTGTATGCATTAGAACCGCCTCAGCGTGGCGATTCTAACGAGTACCCATAATCTCTGTCTTGTGCATAAAATCTGAACAATCTCAGATTTTTTTTATCTGAAAAGTTTCATTGTTTGTATGTGTTTGTGGTGGTGGGGTGGGGTTTAAAATTTTCAATATATTTAACCCATTTAGTACCCGAAACCCTAAACGGGTACCCTGGCAAACAGTGCAGGCCCAGATCAGACGCCGAATGGTCTCCACTGTTTGCTACAAGTTCAGTCATTTTCCAAATAAATGAAAACAACCTGACACCCCTAAATTTTAAAATGGACTCCTGCTATATATAAGGAGGAAGATTCCATTTGGTACAAAAAAGGTTAAATATGCGTGTTTTCGTAATGTCTGTTGCAATGGCAGACGAATTCACACACCTGTGTACTTCAATGATGTCTTTCATTAGCTTCCAAGCAGCTCACTTCCTAGCAGGCACATGACGTAATCGTGTCGTCACATCAATGTTGGTACACTGTCATGACGTTTATGCAACGTCATATCTACGTCGGTGCAACGGCGTGACGTTACACCGACGTTGATTTGAAGTTGTCTTAGCGACGTGTGCCTGCTGGGAAGCCTCCAAATAGCTTATTTTTAGACTGCGATCAGACTGTGTGGATGCGCATGCTGATCAGAGTCCTCTCATTGCGCATGTGTCAAGATACATTTACGCACACCACGATTCAAGTGAGTAACACTTTAGTGGTTTTGTTTGGCCCATTTTAGTAAAATCCTATATTAAGACCACCTTTGGTACTAGTCAAAAGTGGTCTTTCAGACCACTTTTGAACAGTTCCAAAGGTGGTCCCTGACCAGAGGACATTGCAGGCAGAAAACAAGAAGAAAATTTAAGTGTACCCTTCAAAATAAGCTTTTTTGTGGCAGAAGTGTTCTTTATTTTAGGTGGTCTTAATAGCGGAATTTCACTGTATTTCGCCTATAAAAGCAGGAGTCTATTTTAAAATAAAAGCTTTTTTTTTAGAAATGACTTTGGGATGTGGTTGAACGTTTTCCAAGCAGATGAAGTCCTGATCAGATGTCTGGCCTCTGTCCAATTTCGGGGTCTCCCGTATGAATGAAATGGATCCAAGGATAAAATTACTTACAGTCCAAGGCACACCAAAAGCAGAAGCGTTATTGTTCTTCCATTCAAGTACATGTAACAGCTGGTTGAAATGATGGCAGATTATAACATCAATTAGATAGCTCTGATTCAGCTCTTGTGATGCATGAAATGAAGATAATCAAAGGGCTGAAAGCCCTCAAAGTCGGTGAAATTTGCAGAGGCAGTTGTAACAATTTCAATTTTTGAAATATATGTGTCCTAAATTCCGGCATGAAACAAGTTCATAAATTAAGACAGTCCTGTTTGGATTAAGTAAGGGAGAGCAACTACTTGACACTAACACTCCTGATACCTGTGATTGTAAAAATTCAGTGTATTATATTATTGCTGGCAATTTAAAAATTATTCCTGATTCTAGGATACGTAATATAATTTCTAAAGGACCGAAATATCGATTTCTTTCTAAAATTGATTTCTATAAGTGTAGAGATTAAATCGCTGCTGCCTCGAATGAATTTGGTAATCGATGGTGCAAACGAGAGTATGTTAAGCATAAAACTCTTAAAGAATGGAAACTTAGCTTTCTGAAACCAGTGAACAGGTGCATTTCTTTTTATTTTCAAAATACGAACTTATTACCACTTAAACCCTAGACGTCTTTACGTCACCTTAAACTAGGTACATGTATTCAAGAATTTCACAAAAAAAGTTTGTTTTGGCTCCAGCAGATAAGGCCGCTAACAATGTTGTCGTTGTTTGACGGCTTCACTATTTTAACACGCTTCAGCAAGAACTTGATGGTACTAAGGCCTATGAACTGCATCCTTTAGCTGTATAGAGGGCTTTAGTTGATGACCACTTTTGTCATTCAGCCACCAAGTTTGCTGCCTGTGTTACTGAAGACAAGCTTCCTACGTTCTGTTAAATACCTAAACTTCATAAAAGACCATACAAAGCACGGTTTGTTTGCAAATTCAAGCTCTTGTACCACCACTGAACTCTCCAAATTATTTACTTCATGTTTTACTGCCATCAAAAACATGCGATAAAATATTGCAACAAAGTCTTTGAAAGATCAGGTAGAAATCCAGACGTTTTCGTGCTTCAAGACTGTCTACTTATGATTTTTCCAACCTTTACACTACACTTCCTCATGATCTTATAAAAGAAAAACTTACTAATTTATTTGAATGGACTTTTTATAGGGAAGACTCCCTCTATCTTGCATGTAATGTAAGAAATGCTTTTTTCACTTCTGAAGAGCATAAAAATTATTCTTTATGGTCATCTCAGAAAGTGTGCGAAGCTCTCACCTTTCTACTTGAGAATATTTTAAATTACATAAGATTTGGTACTAAGTTATTAAGGCAAAGTGTGGGTATTCCGATGTGTACTAATTGCGCACCCCTTGTGGCTGATCTGTTTTTGTTTTGTTATGAGAGAGACTTCATGATGTCCCTTTCTGCTGAAAACCAATCTGAAATCATTGACGCTTTAAGGTCGACTTCTAGATATTTGGATGATTTATTAAATATTGACAATACCTATTTCGATAGTTTGATCAGTCAAATTTACCCCCCCCCCCTAACTCCGATCAGAGACACCAAAGGAAAGAAACACAAAAATGAAATAACCAGACCCCAATGGAAAGCCAAAAGGACAGTTACTTTCCCACAAAATGGTCTATTGGCTGTCCAAAACAAAAAAGATATAAGCGATACACACACCCAAAGAATAACCATATCAAAAATACATTACGAAAACACGCCTTTACCAAAACATTGTAATCTTCATCGCCGAAAAAATGAAACTGTTGAGATGAAAAATTGTGATGTTTTTTCTTATTTCAGCTCAAAATATAGATTGTAGGTATTCGTTAGAACCGCCTCGATGAGGCGGTTCTAACGGGTACCCACAATCTGTTTATTGGAGATGAAATGAGAAAAATAAGGTTTACCCCTACAAACCTCAGTTTTACTATATAAAAGTGAGGTTCGAGGGGGTCAAAATTATATAGGCGTGCTTTCGTGATGAAACCACTAAATCGCGACAGAAGAACCGCCCTGGAACGGTCACAGCACCAACAATGTGCCACAATTTTTTTTTATATACACATATACAATGTCATTCATTCATATAATCCCACCCTGACACAGGATCATTAATATTTATGTGAATTGGTACCAAAAATTCTGCAAAATATCAAACTTGATCGAAATATTGTTCATGCTCATTATCATATTATAGACATTCAGAGACTATGATAGAAAAGTATTGTACGTATCTTCGACAATTAAAAACAAATGATTTTAAAATGGGATTTGGATGCAATATGCCTATAAGCTTGCAAACTTGCAAATGTCTCGTGGGAAATTTTGTATAGTGACGTCACTGCTGGGTTGTTTGTTGTGTATTGCTAGAGAACTCAGCAAGAGGAGATAAAACTCCACGAATTTCATCAAAAGCCCTGATAGCAGAGTGGCTAAGAGCCAAGATTGTGCTTTTCCGGATACAAGCATGAAACTGTCCACATTTGTTAAAGTTCAACTGCAACGCTATTTTTTCTATGACTTATCATTGAATACATATAAAATACATCTCGAATAAGCTATTCGCCGTACTTCTTGTTACGGAATTATGTATTTATTAATAATTTACATTCGGTTCACCTGTGGGCAATTGCGAACCGGAAGTGATTATCCGAGTCACGTGACTCTGAACCCTGTGACGTCAATTGTAGAACGGAAGTGGAAATAGCGTGTATTTTACATTGACTGTTCGAGAAAATTGTGATAAAAAACATCTTGTTATCTGAAATAAATTCCAAAAATGCCGACGCGATGTGTTGCACCGGGTTGTGGCAATACCCCTGCACCTGGTCGCGGTTTGTTTACGTTCCCGGAGGACCCGGTATTAAATAAAGAGTGGAGAGTGAATATGGGTCGCGCGAAAAGTGCAAATGAGCCTTTCAAACTATGGGAAAACTCAAAAACTTCGAGATTGTGTGATTCTCATTTCACGGAGGAGTGTTTTATTGTGAGCCCAAGACTAGCGGCGGATCTGGGATTCAAACCAGGCAAGTTTCAGCTCAAGACAGGTGCTGTTCCAACGATCTTTGCCAGACCAAACCACCCCTGGAACACTCCAAAACAGACCAAAGTTGGCGGGGCATACAGGAAACGGCAGAGACAAGAGGTAATGTAGATTATCAGAATGCTGATTAGAGAGCTTTTTGGTGCAATGGTCCTGAATGGCAGCATTTCATTTTATCAGATTTGTGATCGAGAGGTGGGTTCCGTCCTCATGCTGACCAAAGTGTTGTGTCCCTGATCATAGACAGTTCATCCATGTCTGTCTCAATGGACAGTCTCAATTAGCCAATTTCTCATTGCCAAAACATGCCTATCCAAATCCGCCCCCGCCCATTGGGGCTTGGAGAAATAGATTGGGCTGCATGATGCTTCCATGCAGAGATGATACCGACTGCACATTAGTACTGGTTATCTGCTTGGGGCTAAACCCTAGGAAAACTGCTGCGACTCTGTCCGTCCATGCTCATAATCGTTTCTAAAATAGTTGGAGGAGTGGCAAACAACGCAGACCATGATAAGATGCCACATTTTGCTGTGTCTCATGTTAGTCTAGGTCATGGGTCAGTTCGCCCGTGAGTCGTTTCGCCCGTGGGTCAGTTCGCCCGTGGGTCAGTTCGCCCTGGGTCAGTTCGCCCTGATTTGCTGCAACAGAAGGTCAGGTGGTTTTTCTCCGGGTAGTCCGGTTTTCGCCCACCTCTGGTTAACGATCGGCTCGATATGAGTGAAATAATCTTGAAAGGGCCGTAAAACCCAAACCAAAAAAAATTTAAAATTTTATTATTAGTGGTACAATCTTTGGTCAGGGGTCTTCAAGCGTGTTTACTCCATTGCTGGGGTGTAAAATTTCACTTGCCCCCCTCACATTTGTGATTTAATTTAGGCAGGGTGAGTGAGATTTTCTTAATTTTTAGCATCTAAGTGAAAGTTTAATTTTTTTGTTTCGGGTTTTCCTTTATAGGTTATATCACTCATATCGAGCCAATGGTTAATCAGAGGTGGGCGAAAACCAGAATACCTGGAGAAAAACCACCTGACCTTCTGTTGCAGAATTTGGCGTCCTCCACGTGGCCCGAGCCAGGCTCAAACCGAGAGACCTAATGACTAAGAGTCAGAACACTGACCCACTAGGCCTTGTGTATGTTTAGACCATAGGAGGAGGACATTTTACACCTGACTTCACAAAAACTGATACCATCTTATCCATTATATTTCAGACTATGTCAATCAGCTGATTAATGAAGTCGTTGCAAGGAGGCAAACACTCAAGAGCTATAAAGCCTGTCTCGAGGACTTACAGCCTGTTATTGCTGCCACTCCAAAGCCAGTGTCATCCAAATATGAGAATGTGAACAAAATGGCTGTTGTGACTGCCCACAGATCACGATTCGGAAGTGCCTTTAGTAGAAACTAGAGATATGTGTCAGTTACATTCAAATTGTGATTGGTATTTGGATACTGTGAATATGCGTGTTAACCTGAATGGATTATACATTTAAATTCGAGAACGTCAGTGAGTAGTTGAAAGACAAAGAAGCAGAACATATTTTTGCAAAAATCATCTGCAAACCTAACCAGTGAGAATCTTTTCTTCAGACACTATATCCAAGCCCATGCAGAAACCCAGTTCTAGGTGTACTTGTAGGCAAGCAGGCTACAAGAGAAACTGCATTGCTTTGAAGCCACTGTTGGTCTTAAATGCTCAGCTAATTTGAGCATGAAACTTTGTCTTGCTCATAAATGTTGAAAATGCCACACAATAATCACTGGATCCTGCAGAACTCTGTGTGTTTTGGGCCCCAGGTGTCATATTTTTCGGGCATCTGCAGATTTCAGATTTCTATTTTTACCCCCATATCCTGCTGCCTAAAAACATTTGTATCTGTGAACGAATCGGTTTAGTTCATATTATATATACATTCAGTTCACAACTGCATGAAAAAAGTGTAGATCCTGATCAGATGGCTTCTTCAGAAGCCATCTGATCTGGATCTACACTGTTTGCAAAGTTAGGGATTGTCATGTCCAGCAGAATAATGGTTAAAAAGCTTGGTCAGTATGAGGCCTGTTTGGCTAATGTTTTTCTGGATTTCTTTGTTTATGAGCATTACAGATTTCATGCTCAAATCAGTTGAGCATGATGAGAGTATCTTTAATTTATACTACCGGACCAAAATTTTGTGTACAGCACCACAAACACACAGTGTGACTTATGTCCAGTAAATCCTAGAAACAAAAATGATATCTTACAATAAAATATGCCTTCAGTCCTGTAGGTACATATTCTGTCCAGTAGAAGATAACAGACTTTACTAGCAGTAAGAGGCTTTTTCATTGCATCTTATCCTCTCTGTATGATTTAAAACTTGTTTTCATGATTTGTGTGATCACAGCCATTTCAAGAGTATTCAACAATAAACTTAAAATGCTGAATGACATGAGTCATGGAGGAAGGCACCGTGAAATAGACCTAAGTGTCTCAGTTATTATGGGCGACCAGTCATATGCAGTTAACCAGTACAGTGCACATTCTTTCTCCAAAACTGAGAACTGCCCTTCTTGAATCAGCGGGAGAGAATGACCATAGAAAGGATTTCAGGATCCAACTCTACAAAGAATGTTGCCGACCCGAACCCATCAGGGCTTGAATAAATAGGTTGGGCTGCATAATGCCTCTGTGCAGAGCTGTAGACAACCTCAGGAGTTCTGGAAAACCACTATAAAAGCAGATCTAAGCCTGCCCAAGAGAAGTGGTTCAAGTATGTGACTGCCCATGTGTACAAACTGTTGGTTTCTTTTCATTAGGCAGCAGGGCTGGAGATGTCATTTCATCTCACTGATGGTTATAAGTCCCACAAATTGGGAACTATGTCTCCACAATGACCTTTACAGTGTTAACAGGGGCCTTGAGCCTCAAATCAAGCAAATTGTAGACTAGATACAGCTGAATAAATCTCTGGCCTTGATGCCGTAATAGGTAAGAGCTCAAGACTTCTTTTATTAGGTCACCTGTGTTTTTAACCTTTAACCTGCTGATAAGTCAATTAAGCCACACCCACTTATGACTTTGAACCAATTAGATTACTTGATGCAGTTTATTTCTACGTATGCAACATGGCGATACATTCTGGAAGTAGATACTTTTATAAATTGAAAGTGGTTAACAACCACAGTCTGCTAGTAACCCTACAGTTTATTTCTACATATTCATAAACTGAATGTCAAACAGGGTAGATACTGATCAGATGGCTTATTCAGAAGCCATCTGATCTGGATCTACACTGTTTGCAAAGATAGGGCTTGTCGCCAACAGCAGGGTAGAGGTTAACGAACTTGGCTCCTGTCACCTGAGATGCCAAGTTCTGCAATCTGCCTAATATTAGTGAAAAAATCTTGAAAGGGCTGTAAAAACGAAACATAATAAAAAAAACAGAAGGAACACTGTCATTTGTTAAAGATCTGTTTAATACAACTGACTGAAATCAGAGCACTGACAACACTGTTGGGTTGTTTGCCTTTGAGTGTATGATAACTAGATGTAACCTTGATCCTGAAGCAGAACAGTCACTTAGACTGTGAACAGTTCATGAAAAAACCTACAAGAAGCTTGGGTGGCCAGCAAAGACTGAGATCAGCCTGCGCCTTAGCAGTCTGATCAGAGTCTTTGCTGGTCACATGTAAAGTTCTACTATATACTACAGTCTATGTAAACCAAAATGAGCAAAAGGTCTTGTCTTAGTGGAAGGGTGAGTGGGTTGATTTTAGTCTGCTGGCTGCATGGTCACATTGTAGGCTTTGTCTTGAATTGGGGGAAGGGGAAGAATGACTATATGTAGAAAAACTGTTATCCTCTTTGCACTAATAGTCTCTTTGATATTTGAAACCACAGTATTGCTCTGATGGCCAGCTCTGACGTATCTTGTTCACAGCACAAGCTGGTATCACCTTCCGCATTCCTCTTCCAAGTCTGTGCCACACCCATCTCGTAAAACGTCTGTATGCAACATGGCGGTACATTCTGGAAGTAAATAATTTTATAAAATAAAAGTGGTTAACAACCACAGTCTGCTAGTAACCCTGATCTTGCTGAATATTTTAACCACACCCATTTCTGACTTTGAATAAATCAGATTACTCGATGAAATTAATAATTTATAAGCTGAATGTCAAACAGTGTGGATCCTGATCAGATGACTTCTGATCTGGATCTACATTTTTCCAACGAATGAGGTTGTCGAGAACAGCAAGATAAGGGTTAAACCTTAATGGCCTTGTTCTGTCTAAAATGTAAACCTCCAAACAGACATAACCTGTGAACAAAGACCACTCTTGGCCATTCCTTTGTGCCATCTTTGTAGACAGGCTGGATTGTTCCTATAGATGTATGTATATATTATATGTAGATATGCTATTTTTGATAGCAAACATGTACAGTAAAACAGGTCTTAGCAGCCACCTCTATTAAGCAAGCAGCCTGTCATAAGCAAGCAAGCATTGGTTACCTGAAAAGTAGAATGCATAAATTTTACCTGTATAAAGCTAGAACCTGTCATTAGAAAGCAAATTTCGAATATGTTTTGAGGCGCTTGCTAATACAGGTTGGACTGTATACATTTGGTAAATCAACCTTATCATCCATCCACAGTGACAAGACCTTTTGCTCATATCCGGGCATAGATCATAGAATATAGTAGGTACATGCGATCAGTGAAGACTGATCAGCCTGCAAAAATGTACAGGCTGGAGTCTTTGCTGGTCACTCAAGCCTTCTTGTAAATTTTGTCATGCGCTGGCTCTTAGTATAACGAAGGATACCAATGAACTACCCAGGCCTACCCAATGGGGAAAGGGCATGTCTGTAAATACCAAGAATAAAAATAAAAAAAATATTTGTACATATAATGCTGTTATTTTTCTTGCCCCTGTCCTTGATCTTATATAGTTGGAGTACCAGAATGCCATCTTTCTCAGACTCAGCTACAGTATGACATCAATGCAGGTCTATAGAATACATTCTGTTTGTGCTCAGTTTCACCAGCTGCTTACCAAAACCAATTGGTTGGATTTTGCTTGTTTCCGGGTTTTAATACCCAGTCAACACTATTTAGGTCATTTTTTAACCCGTCAGTTTACCTAGCCACCCTTTCATGGACAGGCTTACACATCAGCGGTTAACCAGAACTATGCACCTTTTTTGACGGAAACTAACAACTGTCCTTGAATCAGCATAAGGGAGAGAGAATGATTATTGAAATCATTTCATGATCAACCTCCACAAAAGAATGTTGCTGACCACACAGGTATCAAACCGATGTCCTCCTGATCTTCAGTCATAAACAAATCCGACTGAGCTACTGAGACCGGCTTACAGTTTCTAGGAGAGTTAATGAGTAAAACACCGTCACCTAGCTGGTAAACACATTCAATGGCTCATACTTACTCATGAATTGGCTCATCATCACCAACATGACCATAGTTGTCCAAGAATTCATAGAAGGATGTCTCTATAACATACTGGTTCAGACAATTTCCTTCATAGCCAGGATGCTGTGTGATGCACTGAAGGTCTTGATCTTCTACTAAGTTGTCAATGAGACCAATCTCCCTGCAGCATGTGCTCTCATCTACAGATGGCATGGGAATACAAAATCCACATTCACACCTGAAAAATAAAATGGCATACAAATTTAGGGTCAGACGCCAATGTTACATGCTAACTTGAGGTTTTTTTTTTCTCTGTGCACTCTGCTTTTGGCCTACTACCCTCATGTATTGGGGCTTGGAGAAATAGATTAGGTGCATATTACTTCCACGCAGATCTGAACCAATCGCACATGAGTACTACTGGGAGGTTCTTTGCCTGCCACGGAAAAGTGGTGCAAGTCTTGCTTCGAACCCGAAAGGGTTTACCCTGTCCTTGTGTGGATCAGTTCTGTGTAGAAGCAACATGCAACCCAATCTATGTCTTCAAGCCCTGTGGGCAAGGACCATTAGCATGTGTTGCCAGAAATTACCATTTAATTTATTACACAAGTCATCTTTGCAAACAGTGTAGATCCAGATCAGATGGCTTCTGAAGAAGACATCTGATCAGGATCTACACTGACATTCAGTTTATGAATTTGTAGGTATAAATTTATCCAAGTAGCCTGATTGGCTCAAAGTAAAAAATGAGTGTAAAATGGGTGTGGCTACACTGAATATGCAGCAGGACATGGGTTAATCCCGGAGTTTTTTTGCTGAATCTAGCACATAAATATTTACCTTTTGTTTTTTTTTATTTTTAGTTTAATGACTCAACCAACACTATTTAGGTTATGTGGAGCATGTCAATGAACTATCCATGCTTTTCCTGGACAGGCTAATTTATTGCACTTTTTGGCCAAAAATTGACAACTACCCTGGTTGAATCAGCAGAAGGGAGAGAATGTTTTTAAAGTAATTTCATGATCAATCTCCACGAAAAGTTATGCTGACACTCACAGGTCTCGAATCTTGGTCCTCTGTACACAAGTCGAATGCGCGCCTGACTGAACTGCAGAGGCCGGCCGGTTACTTGTTGCAGTAATGATTAAAATACACCCGGGTATCACCCCACTTTGGGTTCAACACACACTTGTCGCCAGGGATGACAGAAGAAGATAGTCCAATGTTTTGCTGTTACATTGTAGGTTATCTGTGGCATTTTTGGTGTGTAAATATCTATATAGAGACTATAATAACAAAAGCAAGCCAATAATTTCACACTTCAACAAGGGGTGGGGGTGCAAATTTTTCCACTTTTCATAAACAATGAATGAGCAGGAATTATCTTGGCTTTCTGGCTCATTCTATTGAAAGTAGTTGGCCCTATTGCGGGTTGTAAAGATGACAAAGCAGTTGTCAGCCCCCACTGTCTCAACCAGTGCCCCCCCCCCCCCCCCCCGCCCCCCGATTTTTTTATTTACTTCCTCCTTTCCTTACGTTATTTTCGGCTATCAAAATACGAAACGGAACCTTACTAATATTGGGCTAATCAGTAGTAAAGTGGACGAACTTATTTTTTCCTCGTCATGCATTTTTTTTGTTTATTATTCTCGCTAACTTACCAGTCTGTGTTGCCGAGCCTATCGCTCAGCTGGCCCTCCAAATCTGACTCGCTAGATGTGTCCGATTCGGAATCTTCCGAGTAATCGGGCGCAGATTCTCTTCTTGGTTCAAACTGATACGGCTGTACCGGCCTGATTGACCCAGCTAAAACAGAATCACCGTCATTCTCCTCTAACTCTCTAAGATTTGCACTGTCCGCCATAGCTGTCACTTCGAAATGTGTCTACAAATGACGTCACGCGCAAGTGCGCATGCGTGAAAATCTAAATTTGGACAGGTGCGAAAGAACAGTAAATCACGTAACTTTATTGGCTTATAACTTCCCCTATATAACCTTTTGAATTCTCGCGACTTTTTGTAATTGCTTATTTTTATCTGTACTACATGGATAATTAATAAAGATATGGTGGTAAAATTACCGTTTCCGTTGAACTTTAAGGTTGCTAAACTAAAGATTTTCTGATAAAGAACCACATTTGAAAAATTCCTTTGCGCATGCACGAAAACAAAATCGCTTCCGGTATAAATAATTTGCACCAAGTTTGAGTAAACTGGCAAATACTTGCAACAGGTATGCATATATTGGGCTCAAATAGCACGTTAGGCAGCAGATACTTTTTAATTTCTCTGACAATCCAAGATGTTATTGCGCATGCACCAAAACATCCCCTTTCGGTTTAGCATATGTTAATCCTATCTTGGACTGATCAAGGAGTCATGCGAAAAACCGTTATCATTTGCATTATCAATGGTTTCAACAGCTTTCGCGCCAATGGCTCGCTGGTTTTAGCTTTCTAATGTCTCCTGCTATTCGAGTATTTCATACAGTTGTGTCTAATAAGGTTAGCGCGAAATTAATACACACGTTAATAAACGCATCTTCATTTTGGTTTCTGTGTGTTTTTGGTCTTATGCACAGAAATCAACTGAATTTAGCTTACGGATTTTTATTTTTCTCGTTAAAAATTGAAACACAGCAGCTTGATTTCGAAGTAACAGAATATTGAAAACCTTAATTATCACAGCCAGCGTCGCATGCACAAAGAGCCGTGCATTGCAGACCTGCTTTATTGCACTTGCAACGCATACTTTTGCAACCCTGGAGACAGCCGCACCTTGCTAGTTCAAGCGAACAGCCCAGTTTCCATTTTAACCCAACCCCACTCGTCTGGACTTGGTAATGATGGTGAAGGATGCAGCACCTGTCCCCAGACATGGCCTCCTTGATACGCTGCTTGCAGAATAGGTTGGTGCAAGGCTGCTTGCGTAGGAGGAAGCCTTCCCATTGTTCGACCCCTCGTCGTAAATAATTGCTTTCTAACCATGTCAACATGTTTTGATTTTGTTTGATTTGGGGGTTTAACTTCCCCGTCAACACTGTAAAGGTCATTTTGGAGACGTTGCTTCCAATTTTGTGAGACTTTTACCCGACATTGAGATGAAATGACATCTCAAGCCCTGTCGCCCAATGAAACCAATATGGTTTATAAGCATGGACGGTCCGACTCGTACCGCTTTTTCTGGATGTCAATATGTGCACAAGTGCTTATTCCATCATACAATAGTATGACGAAACGTTCAATGACAGACAAACAAGCTACAGATGGCCTTTCCGGAGCTTTGCATTGTTGTTCAAAGCTGTCTGATGCTTCAGGGAATTTTACCCAAGTTTCCCAAGCATTACGTTTACCATGGCCAAGGAAAGAAAAGGTGGTATCACAACCTGTTAGGGCATGGAAGAATGGGAGACATTTAGATTTCCTACTTCCTATCGCCTGTACCACTAAATGAGATGCAATGTATTTTTGATGTTTACCAACACCAAAATCTAGCCATAGCTCATATACTCTAATTTGTCCAAAGACAGACACAGCCAACACTACAACGTCCGTATCCACAGTGCGAACAGTTATCTTCTTGTGGCCTCTGCTCGCTGCATCTGTAGCATGAACCAACATCCCTGTGTCTGCCTCTTCATGCGAACATGAAAGCGATGATGTATCTCGAAATGGAGACACAAACGCTTCAGCACCATCTGTCATCATGATCTCCTTGTTTGCATTGAACGTCCAAGAAAAACAAACCTGTGAGAGATAGTGGAATATTTCTTTTTTATTGTTGTCAACACGCAAGAAATCTCGCCAATTCTTAGGAACGGCTGTTGACGGAGTAACTCGTCGACGGATGCCTTTTTCACATTTCTCTCGTGTTGAGGACTTCAAACTATCCACCTTATATGTGTCTCAGACGATATCTACTCGGTCAACAGTATTTAGTTGTGACTCGATAATGGTTTGAAAATATCTAGGGCGTACTGGTCAAATGTGGTAACACCAATGGGTTTAAGCATCTGCACAACTGCGGGCTCCATCTAAGATGACTGTACCCACTCACTGTGGGCATTCTGGGACAAAAGGAACAAGTGCTTCAAAACAGGCAAGTAAAATAGAAGTGGAGGCAATGATCAGGGATCGATACAATTAACCCACAGCTCCCATCAGAGACATCAAAGGGAAAGAAACACAAACATGAAACAACAGACCCTTATGGAAACATCAATAGCGGAAAGCCAAAAGGACAGCTACTTTCCCACAAAATGGCCAATAGGCTATCCAAAATTAAATTATATAAGCGACACAAACACCCAAAGACAAACCATAACAAAAATAAACCGCGACAAAAGAACCGCCTTGGAACGGTCAGCGGAAACGAATTCCACAGGGGGGCTTAAATCGATTTTACGTGGCCACAATCCTCGCCCTTACTTCCGACAAAAAATTTGTTCAGTCCGACTTTTACAGTGCATTAAGAGCATACCGCTTAACACCATCAGAAGCAATTGGGTTCTCACCATCTCGGCTATTGATAGGCAGAGACATTAGGACAAACTTACCATCCCCTCAGTCAAGTTTAAGACGAAATTGGGTGCTTTGTTTGTTTGGTTTGAGGTTTAACGTCCCCATCAACACTGTAAAGGTCATTTGGGAGACGTTGCTTCCAATTTTGTGGGACTTTTACCCGACATAGAGATGAAATGACATCTCAAGCCCTGCCGCCAAATGAAACCAATAGGGTTTATAAACATGGACGGGTCGACTCGTACCGCTTTGCCTGGACAGGCTTATATCCTCTAAGCGGTTTACCAGTACTCGTGTGTGGGTAGGTTTCACCTCTGCACGGAAACATCATGCAGCCCATCTATTTCTTCAAGCCCCAATGGGCGGGGGCGAGCACTGACTGTGATAAACTTAGAATCAGGATTGTTACTTGATCTGTTGACACCCATCATAAATCTTTGGAAATCATCAAATCACAACTCAGTATATCAAAATGAAGTTCTCCCTATTTCCCCAGGTCTTAATCCTTGGGTTCACACTATGGAAAACAGCAAATAGAATGCATTCAGATGATGGAAATCAGGAGTTCAGGAGTACAAATAAGGAAAGCTGTAATATAGTTTCCCAGTACTTGGCATTAACGAGGAAGTCTGGGAACAAAAGGTGTTCGGATGGCTTCCTCAGGCGGTACAAATCTAGCTATACTCATGATTTTGGCCGGAGACATTGAAACTAACCCTGGCCCAAGGTTTTGCTGCGGACTCTGCAAAAAACTATTGCAAAATTTCCTAGAAATGGACAGAATGTGAGGAATTTAATAAACGTTTTCACTCCTCATGTTCTGATTTGGATAAAAAATGAATCTGGTGCTGGAACTTGGTATTGTAAAGACTGCAAAGCTGACTGTTGTCTTTGCAGTGGTGCTGTCTTTAATGGCCACAAAGCAGTACACTGTGATCAGTGTGAAATCTGGTTACACACTGAATGTTCTTTCGTTTCAGATGCCGAGTATGGCACTTTGGTAAACTCAAACTGCCAATGGATTAGCCCAATATGTGAGGTGTGAAACTTTTATAGACTCCCTCTCCAACGAAAATATAGAACTGAGTAAGCCGAATACATTTGAACCTCTGTCAAAGGTTAAACGAGATAAATCTTCGACTGCTGGCGTAAAAAAGTCGAATTTTGTAAAAGGTTCGAAACTTTGCAGTATAAACATCAATGCAATAGGAGGAAAAAGTCTTGAACTTTTAGTTTTTTATTGATATTCATCAACCGCATATTGTGGCTATTCAGGAAACAAAGATTGACAATTCAATTACCACATCTGAGCTGTTCCTTGAAACTTGTCAGTACAGTGTCTATAGAAAAGATAGGAATTCTCATGGCGGTGGGATGATGCTGCTCGTTCACAGAGACATCCCTCACATGCCTTTCAAGGACCTGGAAAACGACACCGAATCGGTCTGGGTTAAGGTTTTTTGCAAATAAAACTTCTCACTTCGTAGCATGTTGGTATCAACAACCAAATGGTACGGTCAAAAACTTACAGTTGATAAAAGATCAACTTTATTACATTAAATCACAACAGAAGGGTAAAGAAATTCCGGCTGTACATGTTCTTGGTGACCTCAGCTTCAGAAAAACTGTTTGGCCCGACAGGCTCAGCAAACAAGGCACAATACTGAGACAGTCTGAAGGACTAATATTAATTGACATTATGAACGATCATGGCTTAGAACAAATTGTTAACTTCCCCACTCGTGATAAGAACACATTGAATCTGTTTCTTACAACTTTGCCATGACAGTTTGAAGACATTCAGTCTCCAGACAAAGTGATCATGATATTGTTTCCGGATATTTAAAAATACACATTTCAGCAACAAAGAAACGTCGGAGGGTGTACTCATATCAAAAATGTGACTATGAAACTATAAGGAAGGATGCGCTCAGATTTGCAAATGAGAAGTACTTTAATGGTCATTTATTTGCTCGGTCTCTCGAGGAGAACTTTGATTTGATAACTTCTTTCATCCATACGTCGGCCGAAAATCATATCCCCTCAAAAACTTGTAGATCTGTATCTTTGATTCCCATGATCACAACAGAGATAAGAAGCAAAATTCGCAGAAGAAATAAGATTCATGAATGCAAAGGCAAAAAGACGGGAAGCAGTAAACTCCGGACAACATTTGAAAACTTGAGACGCAAGATCAAGACTAATCTTGTGTGTCTTTCCATTTCGTGTCTCTGATGGGAGCTGGAGGTTGATTGTATCGATTCCTGGTCATTGCCTCCACTTCTATTTTTCTATACATAAATGGATAGTCGGAATAAAGACAGGCAAGGTATCCCACTCATAAATAAAAGAGGAGGTGACGGGGTTGCTTAATCAGAATAGAAATGGTGCAATGATCTCTAATTCTCAGTAAGCCTTTAGACTGGAACCGTCATCGAATCTGAGGCCTGACCCACCGGCGTGCAATTAAAGAGGGAAACAAAGTTTTCAACCGTGATTGGGTTAACTACCATGCATGCAGTCTGTCGTATAACATTTATGTTGTACCCAATATTTTATATCGAAGAATGATTTTAGAAAATTGGGTGCTGAAGTCATTGCGTTTTTTTTCACCATAAAATTCAGGTTCCAATAGACCTTGTTGCAGAAGAGATTTAAGTCAAATATTGAATTATGAAATTTAATCAGAATGGCGTCAATAAAATTTCCAAAAGTTTTTGCGCAGTTTATGGTTCCGATAATCCTGATTAAGAAGTTTAGCAGTTAACAATTTATTACGAGTGTTGAAGTCAGTAACATGACTACACCATCTGGATAATCGAATTAAATTCGAAATATAAACGTCATAGATTGGCGCACGAGACTATGAAAAGGAAGAGAACTATTTGGTCAATTCAACGATGCGTTTAATAAAACTGAGTTCACGGAGGTTCCATTAACTAGAAGATTCCATTCATGGATAATATTGTTGTGTCATCGGTAGGAGTGATCAAGTTACTTAAATGCTTAAACCCTACTAAAGCTTTAGGACCTGATGAGCTACATCCTAGAGTCCTGAAGGAACTAACAAAAGAGTTAGGTCCAGTTTTTGCACACCTGTTTCAACAGTCTCTTGATACGGGTGAAATCGCCAAAGAATGGCTCCTCGTGAACATGTGCCCACTATTCCAAAAAAAGAGATAGGGCTATTGCCCGTAATTATCGCCCTGTGACTCTGACTTGTGTTCTGTGTAAATTGCTTGAACATATAGTCTGCTCAAACATCATGGTCCACTTGGATGAGCATAAACTTTTGTCAGACAGACAACATACATTTTGGAAAATGCATAGTTGTGTAACTCAGTTGAGCACAATTATTAATGACTTGGCAACCTTGGACAAAAAGCGGCATACACATTTATTCTGGACTTCGAGAAAGCTTTTGACACCCCACCACGGGCCCGTGATATGAACTACTTAAATCTAAGTTATTTGGTTACGGTATTGGGGAAAATACTCTCAAACGGTGTTACGAGATGGAATAGGAAACCTCTCTGGTGCTTATGCACATCTAAATTATTTTAGTAGATATATGGTAGGGCGGTGCGAGTGAAATATTTTAGGTGAAATATGGTACGCAAACTGTGCGGCTCCATGAACAAGTCATGCACATATCATACGATGTATGCATGAGTGGTTTATAGAGAGCTGTTTTTACAATACAGGGGGCCGCTAAAAGGTCGAGTCCTATAGAATTTGCCTAAAAATCGCCAACCGCCAAATTGTGCCTAATATGATTTTTATTCCCGTCACGTGTTGTGTGGGTGTTCGTTTTGACAGGAGTCATGTCATTGATTATAGGGTCGTTTCATCAATTTTTCCTATGGGAAATATACTATTTGAACGCAAATCCATTATCTACTCGATTTTTGCTATCTGGCTTTGTTTGTGGCCGGTATCTCCACCTCGCCACGAATTGAGCAAGGTAATATGAGTAGGCATGATTTTCCGGTAGTATTCATAGATATATAAACCCTGAAATAAACGAACACTTTAGCAGCAGGTCAAGTTGTAAGAGTGAACACAACATTGTGACGGGGAAATAGAAAGTATATTGAAAGGTATGTTAAATCTATGTTTAGTATTATTTTTGTATGAACATGCTTGTAGGTTTTGAAGGGGTTTACTTCTAGTATACCCCAACTTTCTGAAGCCTATTCTGAATTCACTGTTGTGGCCTGTAGTGATTAGGCTACTAGCTTTGCCAGCTAGACGTCGCAGAATTGATCCCAGGCTTCTCCAGTAGTAAAATGAGTCTTTCTAAGTGAGGTCCTGTCTCATGCTGACCCTAGATGTTGGTGAGACGTAAAGTTTGGACACCCGCTCATTCTAGATTCATTTAGGCTTTTAGACCCCTTTTGTAGAATGTAATTAATAAACGCCGGGTCACTTGTTTGATCCATGACTTGTGACTAGCTGTGGTTAGAAAACCGTGGTTCCGTCCCAATATGATATTAGGTGTAGAGGGGACGTAAACTTAAGACGGGTTTAACCACATCTTCATCATCAGGGCAAACTCTTACAAGAGCCTGTTGGGTTATCCGTGATGATGAACCGTAATGAATTTTATTTTATAAGCATGTTCACGTTGATTAGAAATAATTTTGTTCAAGAAGAATTACGAGTTCATTTTGTAATGATGCCGTTTTTGTCTGATAACTCAGTTTGTGCATGTATGTACATATAAAGAACGTGATGATGATAAGTGGGAGTATTTGGTCGCCACACGTCATAGCGGCCTGAGCGGCGGGGATGACGTCAGCTGCGTCATCGGCGTCGCGAGGACGGTTGTGACGGGGTGCCTACCAAATACAGAGTGAATTTACGGCAAACAGTGTTGGCCCTTATGAGACACTAACAAATGTTGTGGATTATAGATGAAAATCTTCTGTTTGTAGTTTCTATCTGTTATTAATGTAATGAATTTGTGAATAGCTATATTTGTGAGCCGTGTTGCGGAGAAGGATATGAAATAGAGATTGTTATGTTTCCTGTAATTGGCGGCTGACCAGGTAGCGCAAAGGCGTGGTCTGTTCAACTGCCTCTTACTTGTGATAATGTAGTGAGCACAAATTTGCTGAGTATTATGCTCAGTAGTAGTGAGCATTAATTGATTTCGGTAGTGCTCAGTAAGGAAACATGAACTTTGAGTATTATTGTGTCAAGCGCTGGGTGCTGATAATTTGATGCACAGTCAAGTTGAGTTCTGCTGTACGGTTATTTGTCGCATGCACTAATCAGCCTGTATGTCTGGTCGGCGCATGCGCAATAACGGTATATGCATGAACATTTCTTAATTCTCCGGGAGGGGGATCATGATATAGCATGTATGTTTTGTGACTCGTATCTTAGTCCAGCTTCATAGCAGCAGGTACTGGTACGACGCTAGGCGTTAGGGTCCAGCAAGGGCGGACAGACCGCCGTAATCAGCGCCTACCAGGGTAGAAGCAGAATCTAATCATTGTTCGTTGTAAACAAATGTGAGACCATGGAAGAGGTCAACTTACCTGCAGGTCATTTGGACGATCGCTAAACCTCTGAACGGCAAACGTGATCGCTAAACCTATAATTTCAACTATGTTGATAGACTAGTTCTACTAGTTCGCGAGAGGAAGTTTCACGCGAGTGGGGGATTCACCCTAAGTTATAAACTGGCCAGTCGCGTCTTGTGTTGTTTCTTTTTTTGTTTTTGTTGTTGTTTTTGTTGTTTGCTTCTGTAGGTATTCACGTCACCCGTTCCGAGCACAGAACATTGTTTTGCCTTCGGAGCGGACGTCGTGATTTGGCTACAGAAGCAACAAATTGTGATTTGTGTTTGTAAGCGTTGTATGTAGATATTGTAAATAATTCATGTCATTCATTTAACATCTTTCTTGTGCCTTACCCCACAGCTGCCCGTACACCTGTCAGGGATCACGCTCAGTTGTCTTGTCAGCATGGGGGTTTGCGGGACGCCGTAAACCCACATGTAACAAACGGATAGATTCCTTTCTTTGCTACAGAAAAAGCGCGTTGTTGTTAATGGTGAATCTTCAGAATGGGCCCCAGTTTTGTCTGGAGTCACACAAGGAATTGTTCTTGGTCCACTGTTATTCCCCCTGCACATAAATGATATTCCCAGTGACATTAACTCAGAAATAAGACTGTTCGCAGACATCTGAGTTTGCTACCAGGAAATAAGAGATACAGAGGACTCACAGAAACTTCAGAACGATATAGATAGATTAGGACGTTTGGCACGAAAATGGGGATTATAGCCCGTTGAATGCAATATTTTGCAGATGACTGGAATGAGAACAAATAAAATTTAGGCTTCTTAGGGGGAACGGTACTGGAGAACGTGGATTCAATTAAATTCCTTGGAGTGACACTCACACACAACTTGAGATGGAATACACATTTTAGGAACATGTGTTCTAAGGCAACTAGAACCCTTGGTTTCCTGAGGCGAAATCTTCATCGGTGTTCTCAGGATGTAAAAGAAGCAGCATGTAAAGGTCTTGTTCGCGTAATTTTGGAATATGGTAGTTGTATCTGGGACCCCAACAGAGTGGTCCTTAATAAATAAATTGGAAAAGTTCAGACTATAGCTGCTTGATTTGTAACAAGCAAGAGGCCACAGTTTTGGTCCAGTCATCCTCAAACTTGCTCAGAATAATCATCTTGACAATATCTCGGTCAAGTTCGAATATGGGTCATTTTGGGTCAAAAGTAGGTCAGTAGGTCAAACAACAGAAAAACCTTGTTAGCACTCTAGAGGCCACAGTTTCTGTCCAATCATCCCCAAACTTCCTCAGAATGAATATCCTGACAATATCTCGTCCAAGTTCGATAATGGGTCATGTCGGCCAAAAATAGGTCAGTAGGTCAAATCAAAGAAAAACCTTGTTAATACTCTAGAGGCCACAGTTTTGGTCCAATCATCATCAAACTTGCTCAAAATGATCATCCTGACAATATCTCGGTCAAGTTCGAATATTTGCCTTTATAAAGTCTTGAATATGTTTGAATATGGGTCATGTGGGATCAAAAACAAGGTGATGAATAGACCAGGTGAGCGATACAGGACCATCATGGTCCTCTTGTGTAAACAATTAATTCTACAATGGATACTTAATTAACAGACTTGGGCAAGTCTAGGGATGTACGTACGTGATTTTGTAACCTCCGGTTAAGTTATTGTACCAGTAAAAACCTAGACTTTTAAAAGCTCATATTTTCCAGACCATATGATGGAATTGTGAGGATAGGTATGGGTCAAAAAGTTTATTCAGCTATGGCTGTTTAAGACGAGAATTTCAATGTGCGATGTCTAAATTTTCATCTCGGAAATACGACAAAATGTGCGAACATCGCAGATCTCGAGCTTTTGATGAAACAGGATTTTTGTCGAAAGAAGTTCGTACGATCTTTCTAAGACGAAAATACGTCGCAAATGCTTTGATGAAACTGGCCCCGACATCGATACAATTAACCCCATCAGAGACACCAAAGGGAAAGAAGCACAAGCATGAAACAACCAGACCTAATGGAAACATCAATAGCGGAAAGCCAAAAGCGCAGTTACTTTCCCACAAAATGGCCAATTGGCTAATATAAGCGATTCACACACTCAAAGACAAACCATAACAAAAATAAACCGCAACAGAAGAACCGCATTGGAACGGTCAGTGAAACGAATTCTACTCTCTCTCTCTCTCTCTCTCTCTCTCTCTCTCTCTCTCTCTCTCTGTGTGTGTGTGTGTGTGTGTGTGTGTGTGTGTGTGTGTGTGTGTGTGTGTTAAAACTGCCAATTACAGGCGATATAAAGGCAGCCTTTTTTCTAGAAGTCGGAACTAAAAGTATCAGACATCACTTAAAAGGTCTTTCATCTTTTGTTTTGGCAAATGACGGGATCCAGTCTCTATAGGACAGAAACACGATTCTTCGATTGAAGCTTGCTCTTGGTCCAAGCTACGACATGTCTGTATATAATGATGGTTCTTGCGAGGCTGTGCTGTTGCACAGGCCCGCTTGACCCTTTGCTTTTGCATATGTAATATGTACGTTTTTAGCTTTCCTAAAACTAAGGCTACTGGTGGTGAAATAGTATAGTAAGGAAATTGTCTTGCACTCCATCTTTTCCCGAACCAGTGCCGGCAAGATCTAACTGAAAGTACATGAATGTGCGGCTATTGGATTGCTTTGGATTCCTCCGTGCCTTACTTATCAGTCATCATTCAAGCTAGATCAGAACCCACTGTATACACAGCGTGGCAAAATCGTTGGATATGTTGTAACAAGGTTGATTCGATGTTCACTTTTTCAATGTACCTTGGGTTATATTGCCAAGAAGTCCGTTGCACCCGTTTCAACCGCACAGTGCGAAGTATGTTGCATTATTTTCGGCGAAAGTTTGTCGAAGTCCGGTGCATCCTCCGAAATTACAAACTGAAGTCGTTTGCATCCACACGATGTCACCCCAAGTGTGTTTGCGACAATATTTTCTTACATGCTTTTCAATGAAATATAGGGATTTCTCAGTGAAATCGAAAACGATATTGTCACTGTTTCAAACAGTGACTGATATCAGTTTTATTCTCACTGTCTGGGACTACTTTTTTCTTAAAATCTAATTCTGTGGTCAGTTTTTCCATTGTCATATGATTGAAAATTAATGAACTGAATCAGAATTGACGCTAAGCCCGTTCACACGTCACGAAGACGTTAATGACGTCATTTTCGACGCTGACGTCATCACGGTATTTTGTCGCGCAACGTTGGATCTGTCCGCACCTTCCTTGAGAAAGTAATCACTCAATTATTCAATAACCATTCATAGAAATGCCATCCGAGGCTATTTGCTAGGTGCAAACAAATATTATACACAGTAAATACGTTGGACACCACTAAATTGACGCGAAATGACAAGGAACAAAGTTAGCTTTCTCGGAGTTTGAGTGACGCGATTATTGAAGCTAAACAGTGACGTTTAGAAGCGTGTAAGAAACAGAGAGTTTGATTTTTAGTGTAGGATCAAATTTTATTTCACTCATGAACACCAAAACTAGTATTTTTACTCGTGGCTACGCCACTTGTGAAAAAAATGGTTTTGGTATCCGTTCGGTGAAATAAAATACCCACTCGTGAAAATACTAGTTTTAGTGTTCATGAGTGAAATAAAATTTGATCTTACGTTGAAAAAAAATCAAATATCCTCTATCTGTGGGGCCTGTTCTATTTGGCTACTATATTTTGCTGATTTGTGACAAGGATTGTTCAAAGTAAGCACAGAAACACACGGTGTGATTTGAAAAAGCAAGATTAAAAGACTGGCGATTGTAGACGGGTTTTGTATTTCTCTTGCGAAGTTTCCATGGTATTGCTATTCTCAAGAAGAAGGACTGCGAAATTGCATTGAAATATGTTTTGCTTCTTCCAAAACTCTCTGCTCAGACTTCCCTTTCTAAATAGCAACACGATGAAATGACAAAAACCGCCAATTTCCATGTCGTCCTAATTGCACGCGACGTGTAAAGTTGCCTCAGGTCTCCGAAGTCGGGACTTCAGTTGTATGAATGACACAGGGGATGCAGAAGCTGTTCTGCGCTTAAGTCCACGTGACTATCACTGATTTGTAGGCAATCCAAGTACATTGTAATTTTATAATTTGGGCCCCGCCAAGCGAATTTGTGTCTTCGAGCATTCCGTCATGACAAATTTTAACTGCGCATGCCCAGCCATTCAGAGGGGCCAGGGATATGGCTTTCTGTCTGAAGGTTCCTCGTGATTCACTGCCTGCTAGTATGAGCGAGCAGCGAAGGTTCTGGCGAGACTGTGCGAATGCGCAGGCTCGCCTAAATCTTCGCTACTCGCATAGGCGATAAGTACCAAAATCGCTTGACGGGGCCCATTTAAAGAAACTAAATCTGAATCATCGATTTATTTGTTTCTCGCTTTTAATACTCATTTTGCCCACATATCACTATGGGAACCCTCCGCCGATTTCTCCAGCAAGTCGTATGCCTCTGAGATAGCCAGCAAAGGCTGTGATTATTTGGAGAAAATTGCAAAATCTAAAGTTTCTATCACAGACTAAGACGCTCTGACAGGTTCGACACACCCTTTTAAACCATATATGGAAGTGGTCAGTGTTCTTGTAAATTACAAGGGCGTCTATATTTTATTTGCACGATCACTTCATGGAAAATCATTAGCTGTGACACCACATCTGATATCGGTATAGTTCATTTTGACCACCGTTGACAGCACATTGTGCTAGTGACTCCTCGTTCCTTGTGAGCTTCTATCGAGCCATTCGAATGTAAGGTGTGTCGTAATTGCATATCTATTTATAAAGTGCATCACATGGATTTGAATATTTATTATTTTACCTGACAATCATCGTCAAATGGACTTAAGTCTGTGCTCTCATTCCTTTGTTTTGCACTTTTCTTCAAATAATCACAGCCTTTCCTGGCTGTCATAGAGGCATACGACTTGCTGGAGAAGTCGGCGGAGGGTGAGGTCTAAAACTTTCTCATTGTGATGTATGGGCTAAAATGAGTATTAAAAGCGAGAAACGAAAAAATCGATGATTCAGATTTTTTGAACGGTGTTTAGTCTTGTTATTCTTGTCGCCCTAAGGTCAGCGTGTTGCGTAACACGAAAACACGCTAAAAACAAATACATTATAGATTGTGGGTGCTCGTTAGAACCGCCTCGATGACATGTAGATTGTGGGCACTCGTTAGAACACCCACAATCTATATTTTGGAGCAGAAATAAGAAAAGGAAGGTTCACCCCTGTACACCTCAGTTTCACTATGTAAAAGTGTGGGGTTCAAGGAGGTCAAAATTATATAGGCGTGTTTTCGTGATGCAGGGTCATCAATAGAATCTGGACTAGAATCATCATGAGTTGGGTTTGTCAAACGCCACAGAAGCGGCGTCTGATCAGTTCTGCGACGTCTGATCAGCGTCTTCTCTGTTTGCTTACTGTACGGTAATTCAAGGGTCAAACGAAATGTTGACAGTCACCGTGCAGCCTACACTCCGAGACAATGGGCCCACCAGTGCTGTCAGTGCTTTGATTAAAACCGCACAGTAATACCATGTGCGTCATACTTGACGGGTCTTTAGAAGTAAATATTGACGTCACTATATATGAACGCGGCGTCTGATCAGTTCTGTGGCGTCTGATCAGGGTCAGTTGATTGCTTACGGTCCAGGAATTCAAGGTTGAAACGAAATATTAATAGTCACCGCGCAGGACCGTTAGTTCGGCCTGCACTTACAGACAATCGACCCACTGGTGTTGTCAGTGCTTTGATTACGAATCGCGTATAACATCTATCCTATGCGTCATACGAGAATAATATAACACGCGCAGACAATATTCCTATATGACTTATTGACAGATTCGGAGTAAATGGTGACGTCACACTGACGCATTTGCAGTTTCAGTAGAGCTTAAATAAATTAGCTAGTCATCACCATAAAAAGAACTCAAAAATACCACCTCGGCCCCCGCCAATCGGGGCTTGAAGAAATAGATGGGCTGCATGATACTTCCACGCAAAGCTGAAACCGACTGCCCAGGCAAAGCGGTGTGAGTAAACCCTATTGGTTTCATTGGGCGACAGGGCTTGATTCTTCTTATTTCTGCTCAAAACAGATTGTGAATTATCGTTAGAGTTGCCTCGTCAAGGCGGTTCTAACACGTACCATCAATATATCATTACGAAAACACGTCTACAAATACATTGTAAATTTTACCGCCAAAAAAAACTAAAATTTTAAGATGAAACATTTTGATAGTTATGTTATTTCTGCCCTAAAATATAGATTGTGGGTACACGTTAGAACCGCCTCATCGAGGCGATTCTAATGAGTACACACAACTACATTTTCATTATAGAACGCCGAAAAGATGTCTAAAAGTATCTCGTTATGCCTCCTGACAGTTACCTCAGTGGCTCGAACTACCCCTGTCTCGAACAGATTTTCGAGGTCCCAAAGGTGTTCGAGCCATTGAAGTTCGACTGTACACTGTAAATTTTTCTGCCGTAAAAATGAAATATTTAAGGGCATATCCGAGGAAATACTTCCCACATTGAAAACTGTTCCAGAGTCTGTATATATTCAGTTTCATATAAGGGCTTACCACATTTGAAATTAAAAACATATGTCACCGTGCTGAATCTTAAGTAATCTGAACTTTAAGGAGACCACCCCAAGCTGTTCTCCAAGAAATATCAGAAAACAACCATGTTAGTAAATAACATGTCAAAAATGACTTTTGCCTAGATTTTAAGCATTTATTTTAGTTAGAATGATATAGTAAAAGATATTGCAGTTTTTCTTTAGCCTTTTTTTCAAGCCCGTAAAAAGTTCTGCAAAACCAATTTTTGTCATCAACCAAAATACCTTTAAAAATAATTCATTGTCTGTAATATTTTGGACCATACAATAAAATGCTACATTGAATTTTTCATAAAGCAAGATTTTTTTTTCTAGAGGATGTTATCAGAGAATAGAAAATTAAAAGAAAAGTAGGGGTCACCATGCTATTTTCAGTTTTAGTGAACAAACTGTTCCCCTAGACCATGGTAAAAATACATATAAATTCTAAGAAAAAATGGCGCATCACTGTCAAGTTACTTAGATTTTACTTGTAAATACTAGCTGGCTATAACATGCATCACTGCAAATCATTTAAGTAAGTCTGAACTATTTCGGTCGATCTCATCTTGAGTAAATGTCGAAAAATTAAAATATATAAAAAATTGCAAAGTTGCTGTTTTCGTGTAGTTGATTGCCAAGCTGAACATGTTTAATAATAAAATGAACCAAAAACAATACCTGTTCCACGAATTTCAACCATTTCCTCACTCAATAACGGTAAAACATTGGCTCTGGCATAACTTTCATTTTTGATGATCATACAAAAATGGCGAATTACTCGCATATGTCTTAAGACGAAAAATTGTGATATTTTTCTTATTTCTGTTCAAAATATAGTTTGTGGAACTCATTAGAACCGCCTCATTGAGGCGGGTCTAACGAGTACCATGCTCAAAATATAGTTTGTGGTACTCATTAGAACCGCCTCATAGAGGCGGTTCTAACGAGAACCCACAATTATATTTTAGAGTAGAAATTAGGAAAATAAGGTTTACCCCTGCAAACCCAACTTTTATTATATAAGAGTGGGGTTCAAGGGGGTCAAAATTATAAATAAAAATCAAAAATGAGTTCCTTTAAGAGCAATGAAAACATTCATAAGAAAGAAGATGGGTCATACTACGTAGTTTCGGCTAATAAAGCCTCATCAGTGACCCTGTTATGATCCGGCAAAGAAAGCCAGAGAAAACATACTGCAATTTTGCGAATTTCGAATAGGCAGTCGATTCAAAGACTGATATAAATCAAAATGGGATCCAAATAATTAAAAACCTGTCTAGAATATGAGTCTAAACCAATAATTTATTTCCGATTTCTCAGAATATTCACGCTGATCTCAAAGGACCAAAAGTAAAATATAAAGGCGGGTTTTCCTGATGAGTATTTTGGTTTTTTCTCCATAGTCAACACTTACAACTTTATGTATTAGGGTATGCGCGTTCAGCGAAGAAAATAATCAGCCTCATTACGATAACACACCCGTAAGACATAGTGCATTTTTTCACATCTCCAAAATGGCTATTTTTCTGATGAAAATCCACGATATCTTTCTTATTTATACCGCAAACATAGGTTGTGGGTGCTCGTTAGAACCGCCTCGTTGAGGCGGTTCTAACGAGTACCCACAACCTATGTCTTGGAGTAAAAATAAGAAAAATAATGTTTACCCCCGTAAACCCCAGTTTTCTCTATACAAAGTGGGGTGTAAGGGGGTGTTCATTTCACGGACTTGTTCACGTGATGTATATATGGATTCTATATTGATTGGGGCGTTTCCAGCAAGTATCAACAAACGGCAATTCTGAGCAAAAATTAGGAAAAAAAGGTAAAGCTTTTTCGATATGAAGTGGCGTTCATAAGTGTTACATGCCTATTGAAATACATTATAAATTTTAGTGCGGAAAAAGAGAATTTTAAGATCAAAGTTGTGATATTGTTCTTATTTCTGCTCAAAATATAGGTTGTGGGTACTCATAAGAACCGCCTCATTCAGGCAGTTCTAACGAAATATAGGTTGTGGGTACTCATTAGAACCGCCTCGTTGAGGCAGTTCTAACGAGTACTCACATTCTATATTTTAGAGCAGAAATAAGAAAAACAAGGTTTATCCCGGTAAACCCTAGTCTTACTATATAAAAGTAATGTTCAAGCGGGTCAGAATTGTATAGGCGTCTTTTTGTAATGGTTATGCAGCGAGCATGGCCATTTGAAAGATGCACAGACTGGGGTGACTTAAGAATACAAAATTAATTTGGTTTAAACAATACAGTCGAACTTCGATGACTCGAACCCCTTTGGGACCATGGAAATGTATTCGAGACAGGGGTAGTTCGAGCCACTGAGGGTAACTGCCAAGTGGCATAACGAGATACTTTTAAACATCTTTTCGATGTTATATAATGAAAATGTATGCTGTGTTTACTCATTAGAATCGCCTCACCGAGGCGATTCTAATGAGTACACACATCATACATTTGCAAGATAAAAGACTAAAATCTCCAAAATCATCCATCACCTTTTCTTATCTTGAGGATTTCCCTAGGGCTCAAGAGCGAGTTCGACCCAGGCATGGTAAACGAGCCATCGGTGTTCGAGCCATCGAAGTTCTACTGTAGTTTATTAAGTATATAAATTTGCAACGCAAACATACATAAATGACACAAAAGAATCAGATAACAAGCTAATCGTAGCTTATGTGAAATCTTCTCCAAGCATAAATGGAAGGTACAAACAAACGAGTGTAGAATACAAATAACACTATCGTTGAATTTTCCAAAATAAAATGGCTTGTTAAAATCAATTTAAAATCACAAATTAACATGTCTGATATTGTCAATAAATAGATTTCAGCATACTGCTCATTCACTGGAAGCGGATTTGTGAGATCGTGACGTCGCCCTCAATTTTGATGGTGTCTATACTGGATAGTGGCTTGACCTTATGGAAGGTCCACAGCAACTCTTTGCCATTCACCGTCACCTGTAAAAATAATAATAATAAAAATAATAATAATAATAAAGATAACTAGGTCATATGAGACCGAGATAACTAAAGGACCAGGTGTCTAGGGGACGACGGGCCTAAGCGGGTCCGAGGTGGCAGTTGGGCCGAGTTGTCTACTAAGGGGTGAGGTGGTTTGAGGACGAAGTGACCTGTTACTTTAGAAAGCATGGTTCCGGATTAACATTATCTGTGTCTCTCCATTCGATTGCTTTAATGGGTGCATGTATTTTTCCGGAATATTAAGACCGTTTCAGATTTATTCTTCTTGATCTGTCGAAGAGACTTTAACACATAAATTAGGATTCCGTTGTTTTATATCTATCAAGCCATAAAAAATGTTTCATCACGAAAACTTGCCTATATAATTTGACCCACTTGAACCACACTGGTATATAGTAAAACTGGGGTTTACAGGGTTAAACCTTATTTTTCTTATTTCTGCTCTAAAATATAGATTGTCAGGGCACTCGTTAGAACCGCCTCGACGAGGCGGTTCTAACGAGTACATGCAATCTATTTTTTTTAGCAGAAATGAGAAAAATATCAGCATTTTTCGTCTTAAATTTTCGATTTTCGGCGATAAAGTTTAGAATGCACTTGTATAGGCGTGTTTCGTAATGCATGACAAATTAAAACTGTGTATTCAGTACAGATACATATCAGCTGAACGATAAAATCTGAGGTAGTTCGCACACAGGACCACTATTACTGTTTAGATAATGGGCTGAAAAAGATTAATAATTAAAAATCTATCTGACATGGACCACTTTTTTAAGGTTTGTTCATTTATCATTACAATTTTGACTATTTAATATGGCAAGTATATGAATCCTGATATTTTTGCAGAAAAAAAAACGTGAGCAGCTTTTGCAAATGCAAAAGCTGCGCACATTCCTTTAGTCAGCACAACTGCCATAATAATATACATGTATATTGTACTTGCTTAAACGGTTAATACTTTTACCATTAACGAGCTCGTTAAGCTAAGGATGCTTTGAACAGCTGTTCTTATCAGTAGATAAATAGTGCGACCCCCGCCCATCGGGGCTTGAAGAAATAGAATGGAATGATGTTTCCACGCAGAGCTGAAACCGACCCGCACACGAATACTGGTAAACCGCTTAGAGGATCTACGTCTGCCCAGGCAAACCAGTGCGAGTCGGGCCCGTCCATGCTTATAAACCCTATTGGTTTCATTGGGCGACAGGGCTTGAGATGTCATTTCATCTCAATGTCGGGTAAAAGTCCCACAAAATTGGAAGCAACGTCTCCAAAATGACCTTTACTGTGTTGACGGGGACGTTAAACATAAAATCAAACAAACAAACAAATCTACCTGACAGAGAACAGTTGTAAAACGACGAGGTTAGTTCATGAGCCATTAAAATTTCGATCATTTAATATGGCAAGTATATGAATCCTGATATTTTTGCAGAAAAAAACGTGAGCAGCTATTGCAAATGCAAAAGCTACGCACATTCCTTTCAGCACAACTACCATAATAATATATACTATACTTGCTTGAACGGTTAATAGTTTTACCATTAACGAGCTCGTTAAGTTGAGGATGCTTTGAACAACTCCTCTCATAACGGTAACAAGTCCGTGTAATGAATATCCCCTAAACCCAACTTTATTTAGAGAAAACTGGGTTTACGGGGGTATACATTTTTCTTATTTCTGCTCCAAGACATAGTTTGTGGGTACTCGTTAGAACCGCCTCAATGAGGCGGTTCTAACGAGCACCCACAACCTATGTTTGCAGTTTAAATAAGAAAAATGTCGCAGAATTTCATCAGAAAAGAAGCCATTTTGAAGATGTAAAAATGCACTATGTAGCACGGGTGTGTTATCGTAATGTTATCTGTACATTGTGCAGGTACTTGAAACACTCGCCCATCGGGGCTTGAAGAAATAAATGGGCTGCGCGATGCTTCCACGCAGAGCTGATATCCGACCGCACACGAGTACTGGTAAACCGCTTAGATGATCTAAGTCTACCCTGGTAAAGTGGTGCGAGTCGGACCGTCCATGCTTATAAACCCTATTGGTTTCATTGGATGACAGGGCTTGAGATGTCATTTCATCTCAAAGTCGGGTAAAAGTCCAAACAAAATTGGAAGCAACGTCTCCAAAATGACCTATACCGTGTTGTCGGGGACGTTAAACCTCAAATCAAACAAACAAAACAAACTTGAGACACTCAACAACAACTTACCCTGAAAACATCCCACTCCACCCGGATAGACATATCAAAGTACTGGTTGTAAGCAAAGGGGAAGTCGAACCGTTCCTTTTTTTCTATGCCCCAGCGACCCTTCCTCTGCTCATTGGTTACAACAACATTTTTATCAGTGCCGTACTTGAAACGAACATCAAAATGTAAAGCAATGTCGGAGCCACTAACCAAATTTATATTAAATCTGGAAAATAATGACAACAGTTTAACTTTACTTAAAGGTGCATTATTGAGCTATCGGGCTTCAAAAATGAAAAGCGCGTTTTTCGGTTTTATTTCTTCTATTCATGTAGCTTTGTCATTTGTAATCTTCTGAAACCAAATACCACTTCAGAACTTTGTGAAAATCGTCGTTTTCATTTTTGTTTATTTGTTGTTGTTGGGAATTTCCATCTAAAAATATTCATGTCACGTGACAAAAAGCCGGGCAACATCACTGCGGCGAACAATAAGATGGCGACCTCCGGTTCATCTGAGGAAAGTAGAATTTTTAGTCCAAATTACAAGTATTTGACTTTCAACGGCACTGACACAATACTATCATGCATGTTAATCTGTTATCAAATACTAACGCATCAATTGACAGGCAAGAAGATCATTTTGCCGTCAATATCTAAGGATGAATTTCTGAATCGATGAGAATTGACATGGGGTCGTTTCAAAGATACACAAAAACCGCATATTTATGATGTGGGTATTTGTTAGAATTAGACGATACTAGCAATAACCTTTTGATTTGTTTGATTTGAGGGTTAACGTCCCAATTAACACTGTTTAACGTCCCCATCAACACTGTATAAGTAATTTTGGAGACCTAGCTTACAATTTTGTGGGACTTTTATATACCCGACATTGAGATGAAATGAGATCTCATTCCCTGTCGCTTACGGGCCTCCGTGGCCTAGTGGTTAAGAGCGCTGACTCTTGATCATTAGGTCTCTCACCGCTGTGGTTCGAGCCTCGCTCGGGTCATATGTGAGACGTCAAGTTCTGCAACGGAAGGTCAGATGGTTTTTCTCCGGGTACTCCGGTTTTCGCCCACCTCTGATTAACGATCGGCTCGATATGAGTGGAATAATCTTGAAAGGGCCGTAAAACCAAAACCAAAAAAAAAAAAAAAAATCCCTGTCGCCCAATGAAACCAATAGGGTTTATATGAATGAAACAAATGGACGGACTCGCACCGCTTTGCCTGGACAGGCTTGGATCCTTTAGGCGGTACCAATACTCCTAAGCTGTCGGTTTAAGCTCTGCCTGGCACCATCATGCAGCCCACCTATTTCTTCAAGCCCCGCCATGGGAGCCGAGCAAGAACTTTTTAATACCGAAACAAAAGAGAAACACTATCCATATTCCCACCGCCCATCGGGGCTTGAAGAAATATATGGGCTGCATAATGCTTCCACGCAGAGCTGTAACTGAGCCGCAAACGAGTACTGGTAAACAGCTTAGAGGATCTAAGCCTGGGCAAGCAAAGCGATGCGAGTCCGTCCATTTGTTTCACTGGGCGACAGGGCTTGAGAAGTCATTTCATCTCAATGTCTGGTAAAAGTCCCACAAAATTGTTATCAACGTCTCCAAAATGACCTTTACAGTGGTGAAGGGGACGTTAAACCTCAAACCAAACAAACAGACGTGCACCAGGACCTTTCTACTCACTGATACTGGGATCGGCCATATTTTACCATTACTTGCAGATTTACAGCACACATCAATCTTGCAATTACGGTAGAGGTCTAAACCTGCACAGCGCTGGCCTCGGTAGCTCAGTCGGATGCATGGGGAAGCAGGTTCGATACCTGCCGGGGTCGGCAATATTCTTTCGCGGGGATTGATCATGAAATCTTTTCTACGGTCATTCTCTCCATTCCACTGGCTCAAGAAGGGCAGTTGTCAGTTTCTGGTGAAAGAATGTGCACTCTCCTGGTTACCTCTTACGTATATGCCTGCCCAGGAAAAGTAAACTGACAGGCTCAAAAAAACGACCTTAATAGTGTTGACTTGGCCGTAAACCCCCAAACAAACAAACAGTTAACCTGCATAGGGGATGACTCTTCTTGAACAGGGCGCCTCCAGTTTGTTTGTTTGATTTGAGGTTTAACGTCCCCGTCAGCACTTTTAAGGTCATTTTGGAGACGTTGCTTCCAATTTTGTGGGACTTTTACCCGACATTGAGATGAAATGACATCTCAAGCCCTGTCGCCCAATGAAACCCATAGGGTTTATTAGCATGGGCGGTCCGCCTCGCACCGCGGTTCCTCGGACAGGCTTAGATCCTCTAAGCGGTTTACCAGTACTAGTGTGCGGGCCGGATTCAGCTCTGCGTGGAAGCATCATGCAGCCCATATATTTCTTCACGCCCCTGTGGGCGGGGGCCGGTGCCTCCAGTTAAACGTTCCGATCCAAAGGGCGGTGCGCATTTTGACATTCATCGCTGTAAATGGTGTTCAGACACCGAAATAATCATCGCCGGGTCGAACCGAGGGCCTCTGGCATCTGAGTCAAGTGCACTAACCACTCTGGGCTTAACCATTGAGCTGTCACGCTCAGTTTATTACATAAACTCCAGGTTTGCCGGATGAAACTCTGCACAGTAATCGGCTCTTTCGCTGTACATTTTGTCGTTCTCCCTGCTCGGGGGTGGGGGGGGGGTCATATGAGTACCAGCTGATAGCAAGCGGGCGGAATGAACAACAGACAGCGCATAAATGTCATCCTACTGGATTTCAGTAAGGCCTTTCACGAGGTTCCGCACAATTCTATTGCTGATGGATACCAGAAAGTCGTAATTGATGATTTCTTCGTCTGCGCCCGTTACTTCTGGTGTTCCACAGAGTACAGTGCTCGGCACTCTCATCTTCCTCATATACATCAACGACTTGCCACCACGCGTCTCCCCTGTTCGCTGATCACTGCCTGTTGTACCGAGTTGCTGTCGCTCAAGAGGACTTTAATCATTTACAAGCATGGGAGAGAGACTGGTAGATGCGTTTTCACCCAGACAAGACTTAGTCTGAGTACATCAGAATCGGCAACAAAAGCAAGATAATGGAGTCATCATACAACATCCATTGCCAGAAGTGAAGCAAAAACCCTGGCTATAGACAGTACACTGGTGTGAAATAGTCACACTGACATGCTTAGACTAGCTTCTAGTCGGATATCATATTTTAAAGTTAATAAGTAATATTCTTCTACCCCTTATTTGATCTTGGGAAGATATACTCTGACTAAAATGCCAGTTTGCCTTATCAGTTGGTGTTCGGTAAGGGGTACAGAAAGGCAATAAACATTTCATGACTGTAGCTGTAATCAATCATTTACCAAGGATCTGGCGAGGTAAAATTCGCATTGTACTAGACCTTGGTGTCTGAGACAAGATTAAAGTCTAACAAGGTTTCATATTTGATAAAAACACACATGAAGGTTGGTAATTGGTTAATATGACATCAAGGTCTAGTAGCTAGACTATGACATGCTATCTACGACAGACAGCCAGACAGTTGCTTTCCTATCCTACGCTGGAATCTCTCTGCATGCCCAAAGGACATCAAGGCAACAGCATACACGTCACTAGTTAGACCTAAACTAGAATATGCTGCCATCCCCTGGGACCCCTACAAACAAACTAGTCCAGTTCAATCGCAATCTTCCGCTCACATCGTCTATCTTACTGATCATATGCATATTGGAAATGAAAAAGGGAGGTTGGTAAAACCTAGTATTCCTTGAATTTCTCGAATCAAGGTCTGCTTTAATTAAGGAAATTTAGTAATCCCGGATTGTTTTGTTATTGACGAAGAGCTCTGTGTGAATGATCCATGTCCCTGTCTTGAGATAGATATAAGAGCTTTATTTGTTTAACTTTCATTCATGAAGGCTTACAAAAGTATTTAGGCTGATGAAATATTACGCTTTATTCGCTAAATATCTATCTATCTATCTATCTATCTATCTATCTATCTATCTATCTATCTATCTATCTATCTATCTATCTATCTATCTATCTATCTATCAAAATGTTAAACAATCTGTCTACATGTGCAATTTTATAAAGCAAAGACTCATGTGGACAACTTTCAGATGGTTAGAAAAGTAGTTGTGTATAAGTATGAAACGTCCGCTTTATAATGCAGTTTTCTTTCAAAAAACAAAATACAGAGGAGTACGGCAACTTGGATTTTTCAAGTACGGCAACTTGGATTTTTTTAAGTACGGCAACTTGGAAAAAAAATGCTGAATTAACTGTACGGTTACTTGCGTCACAAAATTGCAAATTTGGAAACTAAAGACACCATTTTAACATCGTTTGGAAGGAAAGGCCGTGGTTATTATCATGTTTGGTTTCATCACATAGGGATCGATTATAATGCTAGTGCTGATCGTAAATCAATCTATTTTTGCATGAAACAGATGGAGATGTGAAATCTACACCAGGGCCGTATTTCCTTTTGAGAATTCTTTGTCGTTGCTTTCGCTTTGTTTCATTACTGAAAATACTTTGGAAGAAAGTCTGTCCCCTATTGGTCTATTCAACGGAAGTAACTTTCCTTTCGTGATTGGAAGTTTTTCTTTTTTTTTTTTTTTTCTTTTTTCTTTTTTTTTTTTGTTGTTTTTGTTTACGAAATAAAGTTTGTTTTCCAGTGAGCTGAAATAGTTTCTACTTCGTTCTTGTGAAACTTACAACTAGAATAGACGTTAGTTTATGCTTTGAGAAGTGTTTATTCCTTTGACGAGAGTTTATTCAAACGAAGGTCCTGTAATATGCATACTATACTCCAGTTATTTAAGATTATGAGTGAGGCCATTATTATTATTATATTTTTTTTATTTTTTTTTTTTATTTATTTTTTTTTTGCATTACGAAAACATGCCTATTCAAATAAATTGAACATATTTCCACTAAAAAAATGAAAATGTTCAGATAAAAGATTCTGCTGTTTTTCATAATTCAGCTCAAAACATAGATTTTGGGTACTCGTTGGAACCGTCTCGACCAGGCGGTTTCTGACGAGTACCAAAGATCTATGTTTTGGGCAGAAATGCGAAAAATAATGTACACCCCTACAAACCCCATTCTACTGGATAAAAGTGGAGTTTAAGAGGGTCAAAATTGCATAGGCATGTTTTCATGATGGCCTTCTGTTTTTTTTTTTTTTTTTTTTTTTTTAAATCGGCCACATGCACACATGTTGCAATTTTTATCTTGTATATTCTAACCATTTCACATTTGTACGGTTTAGTAACGCCACAGACAACAAAAAGCTACTTTAAAGAAGGTGATTTAAGGTTCCCCAATACAGTTATTTCACTACATTTGAGGTACTGAAAAAATCATATTTGCAAATAGTTACCCAAACAGAGTTTTCATCAAATGGTAGTCCATGTAAATGTAAGAATATGAAAGCAAAATATTTTTATTGGAAAGTCACCATGTTAGTAATTTATTGCATTTTTCCATGGTTTTGCAAAAATGATATCTTAATCCACAGAACAAAAATGTGTAAAATACTATCATAGAATTGTGGCTAAAGGTTGCCTTTAGGCACTGCAAGGGTGGAATTTCAAGTAAAATACCTAAATAGTACTGAAAATTAATGATTCCTCCCCCACCCCCCAAAAATGGAATTATTTCACCTGGTAGTATTTTTAAATTCAGTGTATGGTAGCCAAAAATGACCAGTTCTACCAAGTTGGCAGTAAGATCACTGATTGGGTTGAGGTGTTGCAATCTCTTGCATTTAGCTTGTAAAATGATTGACCTTCTTTGGTGCTTTTAGTATTTCATTTTATATATTTCATTCATGCAATTTATAACAATTTATGAATCACTGCACCAAAGTTTCACTGTATTATTGATTGTGTTTACTGGGTGGGTGATTTGATACTGGAATAAAATCCAAAACCAAGAAAAAAAAATGATAAAAAGAGTTTATCCCCATATTTGAACTGAAAGAATGAAAGCAGCCTGTTCAGCACCAGGATTTTTGTCCAAAAGGCTTCTGATCACTTCCAATAACTGCTATGTTATAGCAGTGATTTTTACCCATTGATTTGTTACATCAGAATCAGAATCAGAATTGTTACTGGTGACAAGTCAAATGACATTCATACACCAGGACCTGTGATATGGGAAGTTAGTCCCTAGCTCTAACCAAAGATGTAAACTTAGCTACACAATCATCAGCACCTTCCGCCGTCGAAATAATAGAATCCGGAAGGGCATTCCAATCTCTAATGGTTCGGGGGAAGAACGATTTTTTATAAATATACGTTCTTGCAGTAAGGGTCTGAAACGTCATTGAATGGTGCTTTCTACAGTGCCTAGCCGGGGGAACAAGGTCATCTGTTGGAATGCTGGCAGCACCCTTTAGACCTTTGTATAAGAGTATGAGCCTACTGTCTTTTCTCCTTTTCTTGAGAGACTCCCATCTTAATTTTCCTAGAATTCCAGCCATGCTCCCAGTTTCAAAGCAGTAATTGCCAGTTACAAATCTAGCCGCTCTATTCTGAACTTTTTCAATTTCTTCATTTAGGACCACTCCGCTTGGTTCCCAGTTGCAACTACCATATTCCAAGATTGGGCGAACAAGTCCCCTGTATGCTGTCTCTTTCACATCCTGGGGACACTGATGAAGATTTCGCCTCAGGAATCCAAGAGTTCTATTCGCCTTTGTACACATATTGCTAATGTGTGTATTCCATCTCAAATCGTGAGTGATTGTCACACCAAGGTATTTAATGGAATTCACATTTTCGAGGACCGTTCCCTCTAAAGTGTAAGAAGCCTCAACTTTATTAGATCTCTTCCTTGTTATCTGCATAATATTGCATTTAACTGGCTGAAATCTCATGCCCCATTTTCGGGCCCAACATCCTAATCTATCTATGTCAGCCTGAAGTTTCAGTGAGTCATCTGTATCTCTAATTTCCCGGTAACAAACACAGTCATCTGCGAAAAGTCTTATTTCTGAGTCAATGTCAGAGGAAATATCATTGATGTACAGGGAGAACAATAGAGGACCAAGAACAGTCCCTTGTGGGACTCCAGACAAAACTGGCGCCCATACTGAAGATTCACCATTAACAACAACACGCTGTTTTCTGTTCACATGAGTCACCATAATCAAATAATTGATGTTTGGACATATTTATCTAATCCATTTAATGATCTGTTGTGTCACCTACTTACCAATGTGCGGGTTGGTAAAATTTCATAGAAGCCAAATGCTTTTAATATGTTTTGCTGAAATATGTTAAAAAAGAAATCTACCTTTTTCAACTTGTTTACTTGGGAACAGGGGTGAACAACACAAACAGGACAATGTTAAACGTAGAAACTAGTTCAGAAATGAAGGCATACTATTCATGAATATTAACGAACAAATTATGTTAGAAAGTACGTGAAATTAGGCGCAAGACAGTTTCAAATATGAATATTATGTTTTAAATTGAAAGCAATGGTGTACTATTGTTTTTTTGGGGGAAATTAGTTCCAAGGCGTATGAATACGTTTTTGCATTTGGCAAGATGGAAATCTCTTCAATTTGACAGCTACACTGATTTATAAGTGATGACAGGCTTCCAAGATAGGCGATTTCATTATGGTATACGCAGGAAGAAGGCTACATAGCTGACTTTTCAAGGTATTTTCATTGATGATGGAGAAAATAAAATGTGGAAGGCATAATTGATGAAATCTCAGCATTTCAGATATACCGCAAGAAAAGGAGATGATGGCGCCCATCGAGAATAAACATGTCCAAAAAATCTGGTTTTCAATTCAGGTAGCCTTTTTGATAGAAAGCTTTGTCCGAGTCGTTAGTATTTGAATTGAACTATTGATCTGCAGCTGTTTTAGTAACTTTTAAAAAGTCTATAAAGCGGTTTCCTTTTTTCCTGGTAAAAGTGAAAAATACAGAATTTCATTTATTTTCAAAGGCACAGGGATGTTGCTAATGCAAGAAAGTACTTGCTGTAATAACCGTTTATACCTCCAACCCTTTTTCTTGTGGGACATGGATTTTTAAACGGAAATCAGGATTATATTTTGGGGAAAATCAACTTGCAAATCTTTCATCTATATTTTTCTTGTGCAAATGTATTGAGGAAACTTAAGATGTCTTGAGATAAAAGTACTTTCATAAATTTCTTTTCCGTTCACAAAAGGTTACTTTCGCTGTAATATAAAGGGCAGCTAAAATAATTTTCATCCTAGTTGTAATCTAAAACTGTTAGTTTAACACTTAAATACCAGCATTTTAAACAAGAAGTGCAGATCTGGTAAAACGCAGCATTGTGCCGCCTTTCTATGTTTGGATTCCATGTCCCAGTGAGATTCTATGATGGGGCGGTCTAAGTCCCTCTGGAGGGTGACCGAATAATCAGGGAGAATTATGGTCAGGTACACCCCAGTGTCACCAGCAAATAGGCGAACCCGGGACCACACATTGTCGGGTAGGTCGTTAAGGTATAATAACAATAATATTGTGCCTAGAACTGATCCTTGTGGTACACCTGAAGTAACTGGAACCTCATCTGAGTACTCACATTCAAGTGCAACTGTCTGACTTCTTTCAATCAGAAAAAACTTAATTCACTGGATAGTTAATCCATGTACCAGTAGCTTGCGAAGAAGCTTCATGTGATTCACCTAGCCAAAGGTCATGCTAAACCCAAGCTAAGATCTATTTGTTGACCATTTAATCATGATCTGGTAAGGTCATAAACAAGCAGAATCACATGAGTGTCACAAGATCTGCGCTCCCAGGCTGTTGAGTATTTTGTGATCATAAGGTATGTCCAAACCAAATCTTATGCGGCGAAATTTAGTTTCAACCTACAAAAATCCATTTGTTGAAGGATTTTCTGCTTGTCGGAATTTTGTAAACCTGTCCCCGTAGAAAACCTAAAGCAAATTCTTATATGCCCATTATGACATAAAGACCACAGTGGTAATGGGAAATTGTTTTTAAGAAATAGGTGCGATATGGGCATAAGAGCAATTTACGATCTTACTAGTGAGGAAGTGGTATTTTATAGTTTTGAACAGTTAAAGGCGAAATATGATATAAGGGCCACATTTTTAGACTACCACCATGTAGTAAATAGTATTTCTCAAGTATGAAAAGATCAAATTCACATGAATCGTGTATTTGCTATTAAATTTAAACAAAAATGTAGTTTGTAACATATACTTTCAAGACTTGATTAGTTCAAAGAAAGGGCGTAGACTATTTATGATATTTTGGTTAGAGTAAACGAATACATTACACAAACAAAATGGCAAACGGAGATAGGAGATAAAGTGGAAAAAGAGCATTAAAGACATTTCTCGAGACAAAACTACGCGACTTTCAATACAAAATCAATAATAAAAATTCAGTAACACATTCATTTCTATTTAAAATTAATAAAATCAGGGTTGTAGTTACTGTAATGAACAACCAGAAAAAATCCATTATTTATTTCTTAGATGCCCAAAAGTAAGAACGTTTTAGACTGAACTTTAATCATGGTTGACCACAAATGTAAATCCAGAAATATCGCTAGAAAATCGTAAAATACTATTTTCACACGGTGGTAAAGCAGAAGTGGTCAATTACATCTCTCTCTCTCTCTCTCTCTCTCTCTCTCTCTCTCTCTCTCTCTCTCTCTCTCTCTCTCTCTCTGTTTTAGCAAAATATTGTATATACGAAAACAAATTTGTTTCTATGAATAAAGTGCTTAGCGAGAGATACATTTCACTCATAAACAACAGGTTAGATAAATTCTTTAAGATTAAAGCCCCTCTCTCGCCCAGCCCAGTGGAATTCGTTTCACTGACCGCTCCAAGGCGGTTCTTCTGTCGCTGTTTATTTTTGTTATGGTTTGTCTTTGAGTGTTTGTATCACTTATTTTATTTTGTTTTGGATATCGAATTGGCCATTTTGTGGAAAAAGTAACTGTCCTATTGGCTTTCCGCTATTGATGTTTCCATTAGGGTCTGTTGTTTCATGTTTGTGTTTCTTTCTCCTTTGGTAACTCTGGTGGGAGCTGTGGGTAAATTGTGTCGATTCCTGATCATTGCCTACACTTCTATGTTCTACATATAACTACTTTTACCCAAACACTGATGATTCATGAGGCCTATTCCGACTTTATGTTTATGTTTGGTGTCAGGGTTCTGTTTTCCGTCGACTATCTGCCACACATATAGTGCAGTAGACTTGTACCATTAGCTATAAAAGGCACATCTTGTAGAAAATCATGTACATTGTTACTACAGTTTGTTTTCTGCTCTCCCATGAAAGAATTTTATTTTTTTTTTCAAATTGATTATCATCGTCTATTAGCCATTACGATGTTACACCCGTATGACTTTGTGCATTCTTTCATATCTTAACAATATTTACTTTTCTGGTGAAAAATTGTGATAGTTTTCTCATTTATGCTTCAAACATGGCTGTTGGTGCTCGTTGGAACTGCCGCAGTGAAGTGGTTCTATCGATACCCACGGCGTATGTCTTGGAGCAGGAATGAGAAAAATATTGTATACCCAGTCAGACGCGCATCCGACCGAGGTACTGAGGCCGACGATTATCATACGAGATATTTTGGCCAGCAATAATCGAGTGTATGTAAACGTAAAGTGCAGATAACTCCATGTCAACAGACATACAACGTCTAAACAACGTCAATGCAACATCACTGCGATGCATTGACGCTGACGCAGCAAATTGTATACCCAGTTACAAAATATTGTAACCCCCAGTTCTCTCTCTATAAAGTTGGGTTTAAAGGGGCGTTCATTGCACGGACCTGTTATCGTAATGAATCGTCTTATTATTATCATTGCTAGAGATACTCGCCTACCAGTCGAGGAAGACAGAAGACCAACTACTATCGTACATGTTGTCTAAACTGAAAAGCACTCACACAACCTTTCAATAATTCCCTGTCCCCTTTTTGTACTTTCTCTCATCTACTTACTTCTAAAATATGTTCTAGAAAGGGTTGTCCTTTGGAAACAAGGAATACAAAAAACAAAACTGTAAACTAGATCGCGCAGTCGATGGCGCGCCATCGCAAATCCCCACGTTTTGACCTCTTCCAGGGACCCCTGGGGGCTGGTCCAAAAATTAATGTGCTCTTGCAGAAGCGATTCATGTATGTAACTCACACACCAAATTTGGTTGAATTCCAATGAACGGTGTAGGAGGAGATAGCCGGACAGACGGACGG